>BSBM01000106.1:15947500-16545000 GCA_027924585.1 Larix kaempferi
GGAAGTTCATAAAGGGGTATGTGCAGATAATCGCAGTAATGGAGAAGCTGCTGAAGAAATATGCGCCCTTCATTTGGAATGCAGAGTGTGAGCAAGGTTTTGACACCTTGAAAGAAAAAATGGTCACTGCGTTGATCCTAGTTTTTCCAGACTGGGGGAAGCCATTTCATGTACATGTGGATGCGTCATGTATAGCATTGGGGGTTGTCTTAGCACAGCCAGGAGAGGGAGGTATTGACTATCCCATTGCATTTTCGAGCAGGAAGCTCTCATTTGCAGAAAAGAATTACACCACTACTGAGAGAGAAGGCCTCGTGATGGTCTATGCACTGCAGAAGTTTAGGCACTATCTACTTGATGCGCACTTCTTGATGTTTACTGACCATTCTGCATTGAAATACATGTTCAATAAGCCAGTGTTAGGGGGGCGAATATGCAAATGGTTATTACTCTTTCAGGAGTATGATTTTGAAATTGTCGTTAAGCCCGACAGATTAAACTTGGGACCTGATCATCTATCAAGGATCGAGTCAAGAGAAGAGCCTACCAACCTTGAAGACAATCTGCCCGACGCATAGTTATTTGCTATCCAGATAGATGATGATTACTATAAAGACATCATAGACTTTCTGACGACCGGATTAGCACCTATGGAGTTCACTACACAGCAAAAGAAGCAGCTGGTAGTGCGAGCAGCAGACTTCACCATTATCGTAGGTCAGTTATACAAATTGGGACCAGATGATGTACTGCGCAGATGTGTATTGGAGCATCAGAAACCATTTATATTAGCAGATGCACACTCAGGAGCAGCAGGAGGTCACTATGCAAAAAGGGCCACTACGCAGAAGATACTGTGTGCAGGGTTGTGGTGGCCTACAATTCATAAGGACTCGAAAGAGCATTGCCAGAGCAAGGACAAGGAAGCCATGGCGAAGATGAAGAAAACCCAAACTGTCGTCAAAGGAAATAGGGGTTTTCAGACAAAAGACATAGAGGATAAAGCCACGCGGTTTATCACATAGCTGTTAGCCGGCAAAATTTTGAGAACATGCAGACCACTGGAAGTACCTGCGGGCGCAGTACTACTTGGCGTCGCGGTCAATGAAGGAGAGCAGTTCAACTGGTGTCAATACCTGTTGAATGAGTTCCTGGAGGAACTTAATGACATGCATATCAATGGAGGAAATTTCCATTTCACATGGCTCATAGTTTTGATCGCCTTCGTGGGGTGGAAAGAGCCGAAGGATTATGTGGGCGTAATTACAGATACCAATGATTGCAAAGGAACCCGCTATTCAAACCTATGGGCAAATCTTAATTTGCAGAGACAGCACGCGACAGCTGAGGTTTTCTACCAGTATTATACCAAGCTGTGCGACGCAATGATAAGAACGTTGCAGATAACAAAGAAGGTAACCAGTAAGTACATTCGTATTGTTGATTTTTATGCTGACATGCGTAGTATTCATATTTCAGCCAAAGCAAAGAAGAGGAACGTGGAATGGTTCATAGGAAACTACCATATGTATGAAGAAGATATTGATAATATCATGAAGGAATGGCCTGCCGAGTTCAGAGTGGAAATTGTAGATGTTCCAAGCGACTCCGGCGAAGACAAACCTATTCCATGTCCTATTACTGAAGAGAAGGAGACGAGGAAAAGGAAAGAAGGTGAGAGCCCAGGACAGAAAAAGGGAGCAAGGAAGAAGCAGAAGGCTAACAAGAGCCAGTCAGACGCAGTCCTCCACGATGAGTATTATGAAACAATCACCGCGAGGGTCACAGATTCGATGGAAGACCTGATCACCGACAAGGAGAAGAAAGAAAAGACAATTCAGGAAAGTCTGCAGGAGAACTTGAACACGCTACAGGGGATTACGCAGAAAATTGATGAAGTCCACAAGAGACTACCCCTGTCGCGGGACTCAGAGTCTGAAGGGAAATCGGGAGGAACTTCGCAGCAGAGAACACCGCAGTTAACCATGACCGTTCCTGCGAAGTCCCATATTGTCCATCTGGATCCATTGACTGTAAGTCTGCCATTTCCAGAACAACTCCTGTTATATATGAAGGATGTCGAGCGTGTGGAGCTTGATCTTGCAAAGATACCGCTGCCTGGGTTACACTATTTGCATCTGCAGTGTGTCGAGGAAATGCATGAGAGAACCACTGACGCGCTGAAAGGACGGGCTGAGCTGCAAACCGCCAATAAGCAGTTGGAGGAGTCTAGCTCGCAGAGAGCTATGGAACTACAGGATGAGTATGATCGTCGGCTAAGACTAGAGTCCACGATCACTACGGTCGCAGATGAGATTGAAGAATTTGAAGTGCAGGTAGACCCTGTGGACACTATTGTGAAAATTGGTGGACTGGTTCACAACCTGAAGATAGAGATGCAAGACATGGAGGTTCTCCATGTGGCTAATGTTGCTGCCTTAAAGGAGCAAATAAACCCACAGACCCCACCAGATGAGCAGCAGCTAAGAGCGAAAGAAGTAAAGGCCGCAGCAGAGAGTATTGTTGCCGAAGTGGCTAAGTGCCAGAGTCTTTTGGAAGCAGCGTCGAAGGAATTCACTACCCTCGAAGAAGACCCAGGATTGCTAGAAGTAAAGAATGCAGTGAAGGATAAGCAAGCAGCATTCTAACAGTTGGATGCGGAAGTGAAAGCTCTGCTAACAAGAGATAGGCTTCAGAAGTACAGGGAAATAAACGCGTTGAAGAAAGAGGTGCAAGCCTTAAGGGAAAAAGAGACTGAAATGGGCGACAAGTCGCAACCCCTACTGGAGGCTGCCAGCACGATCTCAGGAGATCGAGGAGAAGTTAAAGGAGTTGCACGAGAATCAAGAACAGGTGGAAGGCCAGATAGGTGATGAGATAACACCAGAGATGTTGGATACAGTCAAACAAGTCGAGCAAGATACAAAGAATGTAGTCAAAAAGCTGATCGACACATACAATGAGTTCGTTATGAAGCTAGCTCCGCAGCCGAAGGAACAGCTTGGAGAAATTGCAGGTGGATCGGGGGCGAGCCACATGTAAGTGTTAGGGGCCTGTTGGGCCTGGCCCAAGTGGGGAATTTTGAGGAAGAAGAAGTTTTGGAACTACGAAGCTTAGTGCAGTTCAGCTAAAGTATTTTTGGTAGAAGTTTTGGAATGCTGCGAAGATGCGCGCAGCACCGCGTCGGAAGAGTTGTGAAGATCAGTGCTGCGAGGATGTGTGCAGCACCACGTCGGAAGAGCTGCGAGGAGGCAGTGCTGCGATGTGTCCAGTCTACGGAGATCCAGCAATGCAGAGTGTTGGACGGAAGATGGCATGTGTTCCGGTTAGACCGTCGGTGGTCTATTTTTGGTAAAGATGCTCCAGGAGTGCCAAGCGACAAGTAGGAGCAAATTGGGAAGAAAGCGACTGGTCGCACATGCGAAAGAACCACTACTTGAACCAGTTGCACGAGGCCATTAGAGGAAGAACGGCTCGGTGAAAGCGACCTATTGGCATGCGTGCGACAGGAAGGCCGATAGCGACGTGGGCATGCGTTGGAGGCAAGCCACGATGGAATATTCGCTACCAGAAGCCAGCAAGCTCGATGAGCTGGAAACTGTAATGGTTTTGTAAACCTAAGGGTTTTTGCCTGCGGATTGCAAAGACATGACCTACGGGCATGATCTATAAATAAGTCATTTTTGTATGGGAAAGGGTTACTCTTCATTTTGTTAAGCTTTGAATATTGTTACATCTTTTAAGCTTAGTGTTATTGTAAAGGCTCTGTAGCTGTGTGCGCAGAGGTCGATTGTGAGAGAAGAGAGTCTGCAGCTGAGTGCACAGACAAAGAACTGTTGTACCCTTCTCAAAGACTAATATAATAACAGTTCTTGTGGACGTAGCCTCCATCTGGGGGGTGAACCACGTTAAATACTGTGTCGTGTGATTGTTGTGCTTCTACATTTGCTTATTTTCCTACTTTGAATGTCTGGATTCTCATTTATAAGTTGTATGTTAATGCTTTTATATGTATTCGCCATAGAGGAAAGATGGGAATGATATGTTAAGTCTTACATGAATAGATGAATGATGAATGTGCAGTATTCCAAGTAGGTGGAAGTATCTGTTTATTGATTAATCACAAGAGTGTGTAACGTTCAGATTGAATAACCCTTCAACGCACAGCAGTGTATGTTTTTTCTACTTGCATTTGTTACAAGGCTAATTAATATAAAGCAGTAGATGAATGATTAAGTGTCAAGAGGAGGATCCAGTGGTTAAGTTTGGAAGAGGAAGTGTATAACTCAGTTGCACTGTCCTATCCATTGTATCCTGCCCAAACCGTGCGGTCCTTGGGTGCGCTGGTTGCACCGTGGTTAGTTTATAGAAGTGCGGACCGCGACGTAGTCTATCGTCGTGCAGTCCTCAGTTCGCAGCACAGGTCTGATAGTGCGCTACGCAGTAGTCCTGTCCGAACAAATCATCACTTCACTGTGGAAACCTGATTCCGCAGTGCCCCCATAGCTACACCTCGGGTGAGACCTCAGCCTGTTCGCAGGCTGTTGCCAAAAGGCCTGGTGAGAAGGGGTTTTGTTGGTTAAGTGAAACCGCGAAGAACCTGGGTCTACATTGGAAACCTCTAGATCAGTTTTTAAGCCAACAGAAATTACCCTCCAGCAGGAAGTCAATGGGGACCTTCCACACTAGCACAAGTATGAACACTAGTTATGATGATACAAACTGAGAGTAAATTAACAACAAGGAAGGTCGACTTGCATGGTCAAGGAAACTAAGGAATGGCCGACACAGGATAAGCTCAACCCTTGAACATTAGTACAACACAATGGCGACTTGGGAATCATTTGACACAAAGGGAACAATGATATAAAGCTACAATGCTAGAGACATTAAATGATTCTCCATAATTAATGGAAGAGTATGCAAAATGAGGATTATAAACTCAGAGATCAAGGCTCCTAAGGCAATACTAAAAACCCAATTTGTTGAGAACACTCTAAACTGGTTCTTTGTCAAAGGGTGACATGATTGACTTGTTACCATCAATAATAATAGTGATTTAACATCTTCCCTCCTCTTCTTTATAAATATTTTATTTTGTGTCTTTCTCATATTATAAAGCCTGAAAAATAATAAAATAATTATATATTACATTGGACGAGATGAGTGTCGCATGGTGTGCAACTATGTTCTAAGTGCATAGAACATACCTATGCAAAAAATGCAAAAAAGGTATGTGTAGGATGTGGACTCTCATTTGGTGTGTCTCCTCCAATAAAGGTTTCAAGGTGTGGCTACAATAAATGCAAAGGTTAGCAGCCAAAGAGAATGCATAAGTGGTAAGAAACAAATGGTGAACTGCAATGAACATGAAACTCAAAAGCACAAGCAATGATATGTGATGCAACAGCACAACTAAAACAAAAATTTTGGGAGCCTCATATAGGGAATGGACAGAAAAAAGGTTGAGCAGAAGTCATACAACTTCAATAAAAAGTCATGGTGGGGCTAAAAGGGACTCTTGAGTTGAATATAGAACTTTGACATGGGAACCAAATTAATAACCAGGGTTCTACCTAGGGTGCCCATTTTTGGTAGTCTCTACCACACAAATTACGACTTTTAATGATGGAGGGTTAAAGTTGCAATTCAGTGGGATGGATCCTAAGGCAGAATAAAATCGACAAGGAAAATGCAAAATGCAAGGCAAAAAAATCTTACCCTAATTGTGAGTTTCAAATTTTATACATGTTAAATGGACCCTTTGCAAATCAACGCTCAACACATAAATTCCACCAAAGTCTTATGAACTCCTAAGATCTTGCAATGTCTTCAAATAGTCTCGAAGAGCATATTAGTAATGACAAATATATCATGAAAAACATAAATGAGCAAACTATAAATAAGTGGGTGAAATTCAAATCAATTACTTTTACCAAATGGAATTACCAATTCATTTGCGATTTACCTCTATTACCTTTGGATCTCAAGCTTTGTACTCGAATTTCAAATGAATATTGTGGATCGCTCAGTCAACCATTCACAAATCCATCACCACTATGGTGTTCCTCATGCCAAACTCTTTCATTTTTATGGTTTAGTTTCTCATTTTTTTCAAATTTTGTGGTTTGGGGACCCCTACCCAAAAATTCAACTCACCCACTTGCTTTTCTTTCTCGTAGGATGCATGGGGATGGGTGTCCACATGCCCTATAGAGGCCCAGGGCATGTGTCCATGCACTTGTTGCTTCTGTGGAGTGTGTGTACCCTTTTTTTGGAGGAAAAATATGTTAATCTTGAAATTTTTTATGATTTCAGACAAATATGGCCATTTTTTGGAGGGGGGGAGCATGATTCCTTAGATAGGGAAGCTCTTGAGGATGATGACACCATAGATTCTCTTCAAGCTTGTGGATTTCTAAAATCTTACCAAGTCCCACACATGAGGGAACAAATGAAACTCCTACAATTGCTTGTGGGGTATCGGGAACCTGATCAAAATGTTTTTTTGAATGATGATGATGTTCTTAACCTCACTATCATTGATATATAATTCCTAATAGGTTTATATTGGAAAGGAGTGTCGATTAACCTAAAGGTGATGGGGCGAGGTGAAGGTATATCGATCGTGCAAGAGTACATAAACACCTATTGCTCCATGGGGACCTAAAAGATGGGCTTGCAAGTTCCAATAGACAACATTTAAAGTTTTCCTTTGAAGGTAATTTTTTCAACCATCTCTCGAGTATCAGGTTCATTTGTGCTCCATAATTTATCCCGCTCACATATGTTTTATGTTGGATCTGTGTTATATTCTCTGCATGACTACCCACCTTATTGGCGTGGGTTTAGGGGGTGGCCCCCGAATTAAGGGGGTCTGGGGGGTACATACCCCCCTAGATGGGAGGCAACGCGCCCCCATTCGGGGGTTCGGGGGCAAATCCCCCAAGAAAAAAAATTGAGGTTATTTTTCGCCCCATTTTTGGCTATTTTTGGCCAATGGTTTTCGACCCATTATATTCTGATTCCGGTTTAGGAATTAGGGTTTTGGAGGTTGGTAAGTACTTATATATTTTGTTGTAAACGGTTGAGCTAATACAATGAAAGAAACAAAAGAGAGTGGTGAAGCTCTAGTTAAGCTGGTTTCCCCAGTTAAGGGTTTCTAGGGTAAAATCTCTGTGTAATGTTTGTGTGTCATTGTTTTACTTTTTGTTTATGCTTAATAATTGTATGCATCATTGCACTTAATTAGGTTTAGAACTAACATTTTATGGGGTGGAGTGCTTAAGGCCAACTGTGTTTGATTGGTGCACTGGTCTTCCAATAAAAATGAAGCTTAATTGACAAATTGCAAGATAGGCAATCAAAAGAACTTTGGTTATGGGAGTATATTAGTCTCATTCTTTTTAGAGAGACTCCCATCTATGTTCCCTCGTATCAATATCCCTCCTTTTAAGCCTCATCAGCCCAGGATGATCCGCTAGATGGATATGATGTACAGGTTGGAAGGTGGCCCTATGAACAGTGCCTTTAACAATGACTTCTTCAATTAGTGGAGGTGTCAGCTTCTAGCCATTGAAAAATTTCCTTACGCCGGTATGGAATACCGTGGAGATCCTAAGTTGGCTTTACCTCCTGAATCACAGTGGGGACACATTGGTAAGAATGTTTTTATCATTTTAAAATATATGATTTTTTTGGATTTTTGATATCTTTTAAAAGCAAGAGGTGAAATATTTTTTATATGCATAATTATTAACAAAAGTTTCAATGATGAAAGTGTGGGACCAATGACACCAGCGGTGTATCCATGGCTTCGATGACAGATTATCTAGCTTGAAGAGGGTCCTGTAAGGAATCTCAATTCTATAGACCAAAACCTTGAGGGTTTAACCCTTGGGATTCGTACTGCACGAATTGAGGACCTCCCAGAGGAAATGCAACGATAGGTGGTTGGAGTTCCACGTGCATGGATTCACCTTTTCTATCGCGCAACAATTGCATTATTATGCTATTAAGATACTGCTGGCCCATGTTCTTAATATATGTTGGCTACACCAATATTTTGTACTTTTTGGTCCTATATAAGCATTGTTGAGAGTTAAGATGTTTGGTTTTGTATAACATTCTTCACTTTTTTTGTACTTGATGTAAATTCCTATTATCTATTAATGAAAAACTCTAGCCACTTGTATCTACAAAATGTATTTTCTATTTACATGTGCTTGACTAAAAGTGTGACAAATGCCAATCTAACACATCAATCACTTAGATATTAGATATTAGATATAAATTCCAAACTTCTCGAAACATGAATGTATGTAATGAATTCAAAATGACGTTTGAGAATTCGCACCTGTAAGAATTTTCTTAAAAGAGTAGGATCGTGAACATGGTGTATGCCATTGAGTTGTGACGCTACTTACTACGTGTCTACATGGGACACCAAAATTTGGATTACATTTGAGATAGCATAGAACAAAAGTTCGATTATAGCAATGTATTCGAAATGTTATTAGTAATTGAACACGGGCATGCTCCTCCTAAACTCACCAATTGTCCTGCGGAAGAATATATCACCCAAGCCACAAAAGTAAGATTCTGAGTGTGATGGCTAGCACCATCCATGCAACCCACAAACACTGGTGCTTTTGACAACATCTGTCAATGGAGCACAAAGCACAATAATCAATTACCTAAAAGAAAATTCAACAATACAAAAGAGAAAGACTTAAACTACTTATAATACAAAAGTCAAGGGCATTTCCTAGGTATTGCTACTTAGTATAATACCTTTTAAAATAGATCCTATTTCTAGCCCTTTCAACACATTCTCCTCAAAGTCTCTTAAATCATAATCCCCCTTATTGAGGGCTCGCATCACTATGTAAGGACTAAGCCACATCAAATTGAATTTACCTTATCCTAACTCATTGTTATCTTGGTCATAGACAAGTGTCACGAACCCAAAATTTAAATTTTTTCTATACAGTAATAAATGCAAATATTAATTATCGCGGAAATATATTACTGACAATTAATCCCGTTTAATAACAGTTCAGTCATATGATGCCACAAAAATCGTAATCATCGTGATGTTTGTAATTAACTTTAAATGTAGTACATACATAAATTCACTCCAACGTTATTTTCTAACTTTTTCATGTGAAGAAACTACCATTGATTTTCTTTATTTAATTGAAACTTGCATAAAGTTTAATATATTCCTAATACGTATACAACTTGCAATAGAACCTATGGGGCATCAATTCAATTGCATGCATATCTTTTTATAAGTTAATCATATCAAGATAAAGAGCAAATAGTAAACCTTATTATAATCATAAGGAATGCTTAATAGCAACACGCATCAATTCAACCACTAACAATTTATATTAATCATACATGTGAACAAGTCTAAGTAATCATAATTTCACTAAGAAGAGAAAGTACACACGCAAATAAGTCACATTGAGGAACACATATAAAATACACCATGTTTAAGGTGGTTCACCCGCAACTTGGGCTACGTCCACGAAAGGTTTTGTTATATTATAATCAAAAGTGGTAATACATCCCGCAACAAGGTTGTTGCCATGATTTCTCTTTGTTTTCTCATATCCTCTCCCTAGAAAAGTAATTTGAGAAGAATACTATCATCCCTACTATAAAGGGAAATCGATAACATGACTAAATTCACTCAAGCATTCAAACCTGAAACTACTTAAAAATTGTACTCTACATCTTTATCCAATAATCACTTACATAAATTCTTTTTTTAATATTTAACTTCATATCAAGAATTACATATATTTAAGATTTACTTAAAATATTTGGATCCTTTATATATTCAATAAAGCTACATTTGAACTCATTTATTCAAAACATATAGCTATGACTATTTACATCAATACATGTATTTAAAATTTACTTAGTCACACTAATAAAATATTTGTATCCTTTATATATTCAATAAAGCTGCACTTGAACTCATTTATTCAAGACATATAAATATGACTATTTATATCAAATACATGTATTAAGATTTACTTAGTCATAATAATAAAATATTTGTATAAGATAAAAAAAAATGGATCACGTTGCTACAATAATATTATGTAGAATTTGTGAGTGTTTATTACAATTTTAAGCAATGAACTCTATTACTTTATTTTATAATGTACTTTATAATTATTATTGTAGTTATGACATTCTTCATGTATATATATAACAATTGTCTCTTTCCCAAATATATAATTTTAAGTGATAATATGATAAATTAAATAGATGATGATCATTCTTATCTATATATATATACAAAAGTGGTATATACATTTATATAATTATTTATTTTTATTTAACCTTCTAAGGTATTAGATACCACAATTATGAGGTTTTTAGTTAGCACTTATAGGTATTGTACCATTAGCATCTTAGTGATGTATTACCTAACACTCTTCAACATAGAGATATATATGTATTAATCGTTTGTTTATCAAATAAGAGCATTTTTACTCTTTTGATTTAGTATAAGTGTCTACTAACACTTAGAAAACCAAAGGTGTGTATAAAATCATTGTTCTAATCCAATAAAAATATATCTTTGTCTCAAGTCACATAATTGTTTAAACTATAATAGTCGCTAGATATTGCTCTTTAGGATAGTACGTTAATGCATAGATTTATACTAATAGGTCATCAGAGTTTAATAATATTATGCGGCTAATCGCCACATCCTCAACCTACGAAGATGACTTTTACTCTTTGAGATGACTAATATAAGTCACTATACTATTTCTTAACTACTCGTAGAAATTAGGATGACTATCTGTCATTATTCGTCTTCCCCTTAGTGTATCTGTGCCTTGTCATTTTTAGTTGTATGACAATCTTTGGTCTCCTAAGTTATTAATAACATTTTCAACCTAGGAAGAATAAAATTCAATACACTCAAGGTCCTCTGGTGGGGCCTTGGCCTTGAGCTCTTCACCAAGGCCATTTACACAAATACACTTATATTTACAAAAATAAGAATAATTAGGGTCAAATTGGAGGGATGTTACAACAAGTACCATACCTTCTTCAAAGAGGATATGAGGGAAGACATATTTATCATACTGAGCTTTGACATTTTTCTTATGTGCCTCATTTGGAGTGGTCGCATCTCTTCGACACTTGTCAAGTTGTTCCAAGTATAGTAGACATTATTCTAAAGTGATTTCTTTATGAAAGAGCTCAATGACTAGATTTAAAGAAGGGGTCTCACATTCAATAGGTAAGATAGATTCAACTCCATGTACAAGTTGGAACATAGTAAATCATGTTGCAGTGTTGATTGAAGTTTGGTATGCCCAAAGCGTTGGATATAACATAATGTACCAATTAGTTTTACTCTTGCTAATCATCTATTGGAGAATAGTTTTCAAGGATTTGCTAATAGCCTCTACTTGTCCATTCACTTGTGGATAGTAAGGAAAGGAGTGGTCCTATCTAAACCCTAGCTTAGCTATTAATTTTTTCATCATTTTATTTTGAAAATAACTGCCGTGATAGATTAAAATCACTTTCGGTGCCCCAAATCTAGCGATAACTTGATTAAATATGAAATGTTTTGTTGTTTCACCGTCGTTGTTAAAAGTTGGCATGGCTTCAACCCACTTAATGAAGGATTCCACTGCCACAATAATGTATTTATGACCTTTCATTGATTCTCGGTTGCACACCATGAAATCTACCCCCCACTTTGTGAAGGGACCAACAATGATAACAAGATATAATGGAGTGGGATGTGCACACATTTTCCTAGTGAACATTTTGCATGGATGTCACTTATTTACTGCTTCTACACATTATTTAAAGATAGAAGGCCAATACTATCCTACACAGAAGATTTTGTGGGTTGTTTCCAACCCGGGTAAATGACCACCACATGCTCTTCTATGGAAATCATTTAGAACCTTCTCTACTTCTTCAAGAGTTAAGCATCAACGCAAAATTGAATCAATCCCTTAACAATACAAAGTGTCACCAATGATAACGTAATGTTTTGCATGATGGCATCTGCATCGTAGGTCCTCGTGAAAGAATTGAGAGGGGAACCTTTGTGTTTGGAGATACACTAGGATGTTTGAGGAACCTTTGTGTCTGGAGTTACACCAAGATGTTTCAATTCAAAGAATATTGTCTTGTTTTTTGAATTTATTGTGTTATTATATGCCAAATGTTAATGGAAATGAATTCACATAACACTCTATCAAGATAATAATGCCATTATTTAAAATTTCAATCAAATTATCAATTAATATTGCACTTAGCTACAAGAGACCCTAATTAAACTTATTCAACCATGTATCAACAATATGTCTAACATAATGTAAAGGTTTACTTAACTCGCCAACAAGGTTTCAAGGCATGATAAACTATTTGAAAGAACTAAACATCAAGACATAAAGTAACTAAGATAAGAGTTTCTTAAATTCTATAGAAATTCATTTTAAGAAGTATATTCATAACATGAACAAAATGTCTCACTACTCTGTGTATTGAGGTTCATAATATAAAAAAATTATTTATAAAACATTAATTGGCCCACAATATTATCATCACCTAAAACCTAAATCATAAGTGATCAATATTCAATACTTCTTTAAATTGTTAAAGGAACTAACACATACTTGAAATCTTTAAGTTATGTAGTTAATTAAATTTTGAGATTCAAATCGTGGATTATATTAGATGGAGTATTTTTTGGAAAGTTTGGATTATTTTGTTTCTTAATGTTTTGTACCTTGATCCAAGAATTTTTGCGAGAACTTTCTCAAACAAAAATCTTCAACGAAGGACCTTTTACTAAAGATTATATGCATGTGAACATGGGCAATTATTACTGTGCATCTTTATAACAAAATCAACCATATGAAAATGCAATAGAAGCTCAAGCACATAAATGAACACCCATGTGATAATGGAGTTCAATATACTATACTGGATACATCTCTGAGCCCGCTTCAACTGCGAACCGATCCATTATTATGATGAATAAAATGCATAAAAGCTTATTACATAACAAATGGATTTCACCTACAAGAAGTCTTTACCAACTGCTCTCTTCCTGTATTGCATAACAAGTGTCTCTGAAAAGCCACACTCTCTTGAAGATCCTTCATCTTTGTTCTTCGGACCAAGAATTTCGAAGGCCAACACTTGTATCAATATGCAACTTGTAGTTGCTTCTGCTGCACAACAATTGTCTCTAAAAGGCCACACTTTCCTTCAGATCCTTCACCTTTGTACTTCGGATCAAGAATGTTGAAGACCAACAATTGCATCCATGTGCATGTTGTAGTTGATAATCATGTGATTGTACATCTACCGGATCTAAGCAAGTTCATACTTGCCTCATCATGTCCCGAAGAGCTTATGAAACTTGAACAAGTTTACAAAGCTACCAATTAAGACTTTAGGCAAACAATGTCTCTCACAAATATGTGGCTACAAGCTTGTTACATCATGGCAACATCAATATTTAAGTCATAATAAATTGTACACAAGTGGTAGACCCTATGGTCTCAAAACCACTACAACATAATTTGCACCATTACAATATTGCCGACAAGGCTCAGGCATAAAATACAATGCCTTTCACTCTCTTCATCAATTAAGAGTGGCTAAAAGAACCCTTTACAAGGAAACATAATTTCACAACAATAGGACTCCATGGTTCAATGAACAAAACTATAATAAGAAACACATAAACCATCATTCAAATAATGGGATTCCCATAGTTCACAAACCATAATAAAATACCCATGCATTGTTCATGGCATATTTAAAACTTTACCCAAAGTCCGCATCACTTGCCTCTACCTTCGAGCACTATTATGGATTTGACGTTGTCCATAGCTTTGCTTGTCTCGAGCTTGCAAAATGACTCCCCCTTGTGGCTTGATGGAGAAGTGCTTATATAGTGCATGGGGGCCTTAACCATGCTCCAGTTTTCATGGCAACAAACTCCAATGGTGGTATAAGTTTAACCTACCACCCATCGAACTTGGCATATAATTGTTTCATTGTTAACCCATATTTGGCACATTATGTATAGTTGGTAAAGTGCCAACCATAGTATATAACCGCCACCACCAAAACATGGCATACTGTTATATATAACCTTGGTTTATGAATATAGAATGTTGTTTGAAATGACCCTACTTATAGATAAAAATGGTGTATGCTCTAAGGCACAGCGGGTTAGGGTTTCTTTACAGGTGATGGTTACTGTGAGTGTTTCCCTGAAATGGAAGCCTCTACTACTGGTGGATAGCGACTGGGTGGGTGGTATTGTTTACATTGGTTTTTAGCTGCGTTGGGGGTGGCTTATTGTGATTTTTCCATTTTGGGAGACCCACTTTTATGGGTGGATAGCTGTTGTTTTTTGTCGTTTTTACTCTGGTGTTTATTTCGGTGTGGTTCGTGTTGGGTGACCCTTATTACCAGTGGATAGTTGTTGGGGCTACGTTGTTTTGTCTGATTTGGGTGACCATCATTTACCAATGAATAGTTGTTGGGTTTTGTCATATTTACCCTGGTGTATTTTCGGTGTGGTTCATGATGAGTCCATTTTGAATTCCGATAATGGAAACCTGAAGTACACTTAATTCCGGTACCGGTCTATGTTTTAATCGACGGGGAGTGAATTAGTCGGGAACTGGAACTCCAGGGTGAGTGTGTTTCATCCATATTTGGGGTTTATTATTTCACATATTGTCATATTATACCGAGTGGTGTTGTTCGATGGGATCTCTACTGCAAGTTTTTGTCAAGGAAGTTGTTTCCTTTTCAACAGTCCTTTGGATATGGGGGAGGTCCCGAACACTGGTGGCCCAAGCTTGCTTCCCCCAACAAAAACAGATTTTTGGATTGAAGAGAATGGAATAATGCGTCCGGGTGCCTATTATAAGGAATTACTAAAGGAAAAAAGGGGATATCGACAAGTGGTGAGCATGCGAATGCGAATATGTCATAGTCGCTTCCGGGTGTCGGGAAAGTCCCTTTGACCAAGAAGAATAAGGGGTTTCCTGTCGAACACTAGAGTGGTGTACTGGTCACAAGCAAGAACGCATATATGGTTGCACAAATTTCTGATGGTAGTGGAATCAATGCGATAAATTTGGGGGATTCCTGTCAGTTGGCTGCACAGCTCATTATCAAACCTAGTAAGAGGCATAGGAAACTGATCCAGCATCCTGGTGAGCATTGGACGAATGTGAGCAGAGACTTGGGGTTAGAAGAGCTAGTGGTACTCAATATGACTTCCCTGGTTGGTAAGTTCAGCTATAACGCCATGAATAGAAAAGATATTGTGAAATGGGTGACGAGAACATGGAATCACATTCTGAATTACTCACCCAAGGTATCCATTTTTTCCAAAGGCTGGTTTGGTTTTAAATTTCGGGAAGAAGTGCATGCTACCTTGATTCTGGAATGTTTTTGGCTTAAGGGGTCAGGTAGCCGACATGCTTCAGCGTTGGCATACAGACTTCGACCCCAAACATGCCACTATTAAACTTCGGCATCTGTGGGTATTACTAATCGGTTTTCCACTTGCAATGTGGAATTGGGATGTCTTCGAAGCGGTGGGCAACAGATTGGGTCGTTTCCTTCATATGGGAGCGAATGTTTTAAACGGTGTGGATTGATCGCATTTTGGTGGAGGTTGATATCTATCTTGGGATGATTGATGAGCTACATATTGACTGGAGGGGGCGTCAGTTCACCCAAACAATATATTATTGGGGCATCCCTTTCAAGTGCTCAAATTGCAAGGAAGTTGGTCACCTGTGGCAAAATTGTAAGGGCTTGTCGGTCAGTTTGGATGAGCCTCTTGTTGAGGAGGAGGAAGCTCTTTGGTCGTCGTAGGAGAGCAGTGACTGGGAGATGGATGCGAAGGGCTCCATGGATGGCTTCTCAAACAGGATTACTCCACTAGGGACTACTCCTTCAGATATATTGGGTAAGCTCCAATTGAATGATCCTTCATTTTTTCAATCTTTGAATGAACTTGAGAACGCATTCATTATTTCACTTGAAATCAAAAAAGTTTATTGTGGTCACGATGTAAATGTGAGTGCTCCACCTTCCACCACATTTCCCAATATGGATATTCCTTTTAGTTCGGAGGGGTCTTCTCCTCAGACTATGGTTAGCCCTGTTGGCCCCTCTCCGGCTACAAATAGTCAACATTCGAGTGACGAACTTGGCTCACGAAACCAGTCACAGAATGACACGATACAAATCTCCTCTGATGTTGAAACTACCCTTCCAGTATTACTAAAAATGGTGCAGTCGAATCAAGTCTTGTTAACTGATCTTATGATGGATAACCAGCATTTGGTCGACATGACCTCTACCGCTTCCGATTTCACTCCTTTAGAATAGCTGAGATGTATACATGTGCCCTCATTTTTGGATATGGTTAAAAAAAACAATTCCTGTGTATCAAAAAAACCGTGAAGTGGTTCCGGAGGTGGACATTTATGTTGGGTCGGCTCTGGGGAACCATACAAAGAAAAAATTTGTTCATGGGGCCAGGGAGGGGGTTTTAGATATGGACCTCTCTCCTTTAAAAACTAGAAGTGCCCAGAAAGGTGTTGGGAAAGGGTATTTTTCAATCCAAACTATGGACACTTTGGTATTAAAACATTACTCACCTTCTACTGATTCCAGGGCACATAGAGATATAAAATTCCTCACTAGGGTGAAGAAATGATTTGTCTTTCTCTGAATATTCAGGGAGTAGGGGGCCTCCCCAAAAAAATAGCCCTGCAACGTATACTACTGTTGAATAATCTGGATTTGGTGATGCTTCAATAAATAATGGTATCAGGTGAGAAAGCTCGGGTTTTCTTCACCAAAATAAAACCTAATTGGAAAATGTGTGCTATCAGTGCGGATGGTCTTTCAGGGGGTCTACTAGCAGCTTGGGATCCCTAGGTACTTAACCTGTGTTCTTATATGTCCCTAGCAGGGATCCTCCTCTCTGGTCAGTTAATGGGTTCGGATCTGGAGTTAAATTTCATCAACTGCTACGGGCCCTATACAGATAGACAGCCCTACTGGGAATCGGTTTGTGCTGATAATCTGCTAAATTTGGAGAATTTATTCCTTACTAGGGATTTCAATTTTACTTGGTCGTTTGGTGAAAGTTGGGACAGGCATGCAAAAATGGACCCACTGGGACCTTTCTTTCAGGACATGTTCTCCTCCAAGGACTTTATTGATATTGAATCGGCTCCCTTGTCACCTACCTAGAGGAATGGTTGTCAGGGGGATGATTTTGTATCCAAGAGATTGGATCATTTTCTTATCAAAGTTTACTCGACACGGATCCTAGACTCAGCAAATTTGCATTAGTGATCATCTTCCTATTTTTTTCCAATTTGAATTTACTGATAACAAAGTAAATTACCCTTTCAAATTCAACTCAACTTAATTAAATGATCTGGAATTTAGAGCGGCGGCTGCTTCTTTTTGGTCAAATCTGGTGGGGGGGGCTGAAGTTTCTGCTATGGATAGTTTGGTTAAGAAATTAAAATGTCTCAAGTATTTTACCATTCGATGGGAGACGCGGAAAAAGAAGTTGATGTGGCTCGAACCATCACAAGTGGAAGATGAAATTGAATCTATATTATCGACACACTCCTTGTCCCCCTTCAGGGATCTGACTCTATCAGGTTGATTGAGATTGAAGGGAGAAAACAAAACATCCTGAGGTTTCAGGAGGAACCTTGGCGATTAAAAAGTAGAGCACTTTGGATAAAGGGAGGTCACAACAATACAATTTTTTTTCATAAATTTGCAGAATCCCGCAAAATTCAAAATACTATCTGGGAATTAAATGATAGTCGTGGGCGTAAGATCTCCTCTGTAAAATAATTACACTCAGAAGCAGTTCTACACTATCACAATATTTTTCAGGATCAGATATCAACCACACTACTAGAACAGTTTAAAGTTATCAAATAATATCCTCGACTCTTCATTGAGGAGGAGGGGGATGGGATATATGCCCCGGTAAATTTGACAGAAGTGGAGGATGTCCTAAAAATATTTTCAAAGGAAAAAATCCCTGGACCAGATGGTTGCTCTGTGGAACTATTTCTATCCTTTTTTGACATCATGGGGCTAGATATTCTGAAGGCGGTTAAAGAATCCGGGTTGGTGGGATCGGTCTTAGGTGCGATTAAATCAACTTTTCTTACTCTTATTCCAAAATGTACACATCCTGAAGGCTTCAATGATTTTAGACCGATCTCTCTCTTTAATTTAGTTTACAAAGTCAATTACTAAAATTATTGTTGTAAGATTGAAACTAGGTTTATCGAAATATATCTCAAAGGAACAGTTTCGGTTTCTTCATGACCGTCAAATTCTAGATGCGGTGGGGGTGGCACAGGAGTCCTTTCACACCATAAAATCAAAGCACCTAAAAGCATTCCTTTTAAAACTAGACCTTGTGAAGGCATATGATCAAGTAGACTGGTCATTTTTAAGATTAATATTGATCAAGATTGGCTTTCCATGGGTTGTCAGTAAATGGATTATGGCCTGTGTTTCCTCGACAAATTTTGCGGTTATTATCAATGGTACAACCACGATTTATTTAAAAGTTCACGAGGGTTGCACTAGGGGTGTCCACTATCCCCTCTATTATTCCTTCTGGTCATTGAGGGTCTCGGTATGCTTATCCATAAAGCAAGAGGTGAACAAAAACTTCATGGAATATTGGCTGCTCCCCACATGGTGGTGACTCATACCTTATTTGTGGACGATGTTCTGTTATATGGGAGTGGTACACTCTCGGAATGGGCCCAGATTAAGGTGATACTAGATAGTTTTTGTAATTCTTTGGGTATGCTCATTAGTAAGGAAAAATTTGTTGTGGACTTTCCCTGGGGAGCATTTGATGGTGCCTCACAATTGGATTCGAGTCTTAGTGGAACTGGTGCTGTACTTTATTTGGTTGAGGATCACCTACTAAAACTATGGATGAATTGTGGGGGGGATCGAACACTAGAAGTGAACTTATTGCACTATGGTTACTACTCTATGTGGAGGAATGGTGTGGTAACCTTTTATGTGACCGGCCTTCTCAAGCTATTTTCTGAGTTTGGTAGCATACTATCTGTGACAACTTCGTCAGCATTATTTACTCCTTTCTTCATGCAGGTCCATAGCTTCCTCTATTGGTGGTTGGTATCGAGTTCTTTTTTGGTCTAGTTTATATTTGCTGGTACTGAGGGACTGGCTCAGATTGTTTGTTTGTTGTAACTTCCTCCTGGCATTTTGGGGAGTCACATTTTAAATTTACACATATGTTGTGATTTTTTTATCTTTTCCATGGCCTGGAGCAGACTGTTCCTTGTTGTTGGTATCGATGATGGGGGTTTTCTTGTGCTTTTTGTTCTAGCTGGTATTTGGACTCTTTGGTTACTATCGTGTATTTCAGGTCCAGTTCCTTTATGTGGCTAGTTAGTGTTTATTTTTTACAGACTTGGGTTGTCCCTGTTGTGAGCTATGATGTGAACTCTGTAACTCATTTAATTGTTTTTAATATAAATAGTAAGTCCTTTTTCATGTGAAAAAAATAATATAGCATGTGGTTATAATAAGGTGTTGCCAAATAATATCATGCCAACCATCATGTAATATGTGCCCATACAATGTCACCACGCATTATGTTTGATATTTGGAAGCAGTAGTCCCGGGGTCAAACCAACGGGCTCCCCTTTCTTTTAACAATCATCACATATTTTAGAAATAAATAAATAATGTGTCATTACTAATAACAACTGGAAACCCTTGGGGTAATGGTGGAGGTGCTTGGGTCGCGGGATCAAAACACATCAAACCACTTTTTATTGCCAAATAAAATGTTGAAAACTTTAAATAGTAGTTCTACCACTAGTTTCTATGAACCACTCATCGAGCACAATGGTAAAGGATTTGGGATTGTATGCACAAGGTCGCGGTTTCAACTCCAAGATCCTCATAAATATTTAAATAGAACTCCAAATGGCCAACTGGAATACCACGTGGAAACCTCCCATTGGTCTACCTAGCTAGCAGTTGTTTCATTACCTTTCCATGTGTCCTCACCTCATAGGTATAGGTCACCGCTTACTCACCTCTGTAGTCTATCAACTCAACTCTACAACCTGCCATGTGGCACCATGTGGAGTTTCCATGTCAACTTTGTACATGCCACATGGCATCCTTTTTCCCATTCTACACACTTAAAATACTATTGCCTCGAAACTTCAGAACTAAATATCTTCTTTATCCGGAGTCCGTTTGATGCAATTCAAGCGGTGTTGGAATTGTCTCTACGTGCTCTTCGACTTTGTGTCATTTTCATCAGCATTGAAGATTTTTAAATTTTGAGTGATCCTGGATCAAATCAAAATTCATTATCATGCCATTAAGTCATATATGAGACCATTTTCTTCTATGATTATTACTAATATATCAAGTTTCAACACTATATACCACATAAATTTAGAAATTATCTATGTCAAGCAAAAAAAGATAACCCAATCCATTAAGCTTTTTTTTCACATGGAATAAACTTGGGAAAAACCCCCTAAGTATTTCCCTAAGATTCATGGATGGTAAACGAGGTAAATCAATAGCCTTGATTATAGAGCCTAACCCCAAGGGGACCAAGAGAGTTGAACCCGTAACCTCCCCAAATTTGGTGGGAGAGATATCACGTCTAGCTCACCCTTGAGGCTAACCCAATCCATTGATCTTATTTGCACTATTGTTATATATTACAGTTTCTATTCAAGGTAAAGTGTTTATATCATGATTTAATTAATATTAATTATTTTATTAGATTTAACTATTATAATTATAATTTTATCAAAATTCATGGTAATTTTAATGTAAAGATATATTAATTACTAAGAGTATAAATCATTAACATATCATACATTTTATAAATCAAACAATTAAATATCAACGTGATATGAAAACACATAAAACATATAGATGAATGATAATAGCAAAATCATGCAAGCATGTCATATGTGTGTGAGAGAGAAAGAGAGATGTCAAATAGCCATCACATCAATTCATATACCTGTCATGAACTGGTAGGCCCACCACCAAAGGAAGAGTCATTAATACCTCTGCCACCAAAGGCAAAGGCGTCAATACCTCCACTAGGTAAGACTACAGAAAGTAACATCTCATATATCTCTCCCCTGACATCTATATCAACATGGTGCTTAGTCAAGGATGGTGATTTGTCTAGTGGAGGTCGATGAGGGATACATGTGGTAGGTATAGTAGTAAAGAGAAGATGGTGGTCAATCTGGTGCTTGATTGAGTGAAGGATGGAGGGATAGTTGTCCATCTGGTGAAAGATGAGGGGAGGGTGGTCCGTTTGGTGGAGGATGAGGGGATGGTTGTCGATTTGGTGGAGGATGAGGTGAAGTTGGTCCCTCTAGTGGAGGTGTTAGGGTGATAGTCCCTTTGGTGGAGGATGAGGGGATGGTGGTGGATGATCATCATCATCCTCAAAATATGAATTAGTTGTTCGAGCATAGGCAATCAATCTCTCAACTAGGTTGAGGACACCATCCGCATGACACGTCAATAACATTGTATTGTGAGGAAGGGAGGACCATATCTATAATATCTCAAGTGCATGTATGATCTCTTGAACATGTATGGGTACCACTTTGTGCCTAACGATTAGGGAACATATATGATATGTCACCTCTGTATGGTATCTCCAATATGACCTACGTGGCATGCTGGCTCTCTATATCTAAAGTTATGGATCTTCCTTGACCTTTTCCATCTCCTCATCTGATGGGGGAGGCACGTCCCCCACATATATGCCAATATCTACAAAATAATAGACAACAATAATCAGATAGTTTTAGCAAAATGTTACAATAAATGACATGTGCATTAAATAAGACCAAAAAATATGCAACTAGATTAATCAAAATATAAGGATATTTTTACCTCTAACATCTTGTGGCTCGACCTGGGTAAACACACCCGCATACGGATACTCTACAAATTCCAGGATAGAATCATACTCATTGGCAACAAATCCAAAACCTCTAAAGAAACATGCCTACATGAGCACTCTGCTTGTCCCCTCCTGGGAAACATTTTCCCTCACATGTGCATATGCATATCAATCATCAACCTCAAAGGAAGGTGAAGGAATGTTGGTAAGTGACTGAATATCTCTTAAAAAATAAAGTAAATATATCTAACACAAATGGGAAGAATGACCTCCCATCTAAAAAGTGAAACAACAATCCAAAGAAAAACAAAATTGTCTTAAAAAAATTGTTAACTACCTAATCAATCTCAACCTAAGAAATTAACTATCTACATAATACATCAAAGGGAAACTAATGTGTTTCCCATAAGAGCTAGAGTGTACCAATGTCATGACCAAAAGCGATAGCCACCCATTGAACCTCCTCTGCCTCGAATGCATGCAAACAAAGATGAAAACTAGTAACTTGAAAGTCACTAGGGTCAATGATCTCTACATTGACATATCTCCAAACATATTCCAATTGACTCTCTCCTGCAATGTTGGGAAGTAGATCAGGGAACTATGGCAAATCATCCCCCCATCTAGACAATCTAGTAATAAAATAAATATCCTCCACTATAAGTTGGTAAAACACATCAAGACCGTATTTCCTGTGGGATGTAGTTGGCAATAGGGTGCAATATTAAGACATTCTTGTGACATCACGGGTTCACACCTCGATCAAGCCCTATGTTTCGCACATGAGCACTGGTATGCCTAAGGTTATAGTGGCATTGGACCAGAATCGACACCATGCCACGTGAGTACGAGTTTGGCCTTAATTTTCTTTTCCCCTGGCTATAATTTTTTTTTTTAATTATGACCAACGCTAAATGCCTACTTATCATGATCCCAATGATCAATCAACTACATCAATAGGCACATGTTACCCTAAAGGTTGTGGCCTCCTCACAGAACTTAAGCAGGCCGACATTCCTTAAAATGGCATGAGTCTGTGTTGTAATAGGGTGAGGGTACAGATCTCTTTCCCTCTCTTAATCCTTCCACTCACATACAAAGTTGCATGGTTCAACCCACTCATTTTGTATTTATTTAGATGAAATCAAAGTTTCCTGTAAAAATATTGTGCTAAACAAAGTTGTGTGCTTAACAAAAATCGCATTGCCAGTGGTGCTCAATGTAAAACACTTAACACCATGAATGGTGTCATATTAGTAATGATGCACATATAAGAGAACATCCATACATATTCTAAATGCACTAATAAGCCATGGTGCTTCCTTACATCGAAAGGATGGTAGAGTTGGATGGATCTAAGATAGTAGTGATTAATGAATCTATGGGAAAGGGAGACCAACCAATTTCATATTTAAAAAAAAATTGAGTGGATAGGGTTTTCTTACAATTGATTTAGAGGGTTTATCTAGTGGGTTAATTACTCACTGAAACTATAATGTGACTCTAATTAACTCCTTTTATTTATCTTTAGGGTGATGCAGAGAGGTCTATAAAAGGAGTTTGGGGTTAGCTATGACTTTGCTCTATGTGTATGGTCCATGTGAGGGTAAGCAACTTTATTGGGACAAGCTTCTTAATATGCATTGTTTGTTGATAATGAATTTAATTGTGGGGGGGAATTGAATCTTACTTTAAGTAGAATGGAAATTTGGAGGATAAATGCAAGGATGTATAGATTAATGGAATTTTTCTATAATTGTTTTGAGCTAGCACGTATTGTGTATGTGGAGCCTATACGGTTAAGGCCAACTTGGAGCAACAACAAGGTTGGGATTGATGGTGTCTCCAACAGGTTGGATAGGCTTTTGGTTCATAATATCCTCTTGCAAAAAGTAGAAAGGTATAGGTCTTGGA
Organism: Larix kaempferi; assembly: GCA_027924585.1. NCBI lineage: Eukaryota > Viridiplantae > Streptophyta > Pinopsida > Pinales > Pinaceae > Larix > Larix kaempferi. The sequence continues at coordinate 15,971,460 of BSBM01000106.1, forward strand.
TATGTTAAAATAGGTATGATCACTTCGCAATTGTGCTATAATTACACTACAATGACTCTAAACCTGGGGTACCATACAAGTTTATCCCATGTTGAGTTGTTCAGGAGGAATTTCATAATTTGGCTACGGACAAATGGAAAAACTTCAATTCCCTCTTTGGAGACATCTCTTTATGAATAGTTTGCTTTGGCTTTAATACTTGTGAAGGAAAAAGTGACATTTTGGGGTAGGAACAGATTTATAAACATGGACTCTCTTATTACATAGGTTGAGAAGGAATTGGAGGCCATTATTATTGCAAATTAGGAAGGTATTTTTAAGAAGGAAGATTTAGTCATTTTGAATCAGTTGGAAGCAAAGAAGACGAAATTGTTGCTAGACAAGAAAATAGACTAGAGGGTTAGAGAAGAGCTACCTGGCTAGCGTTGGAGAATCACAACACTGACTTTTTTCATAGTTGTTCTAACCATAGGAATTATATCAATACTATTTGAGAAATAACCAATAGTGAAGGCACAAGAGTAAGAGGCTTCCAAGACCTGGAAAAGATAGGGTTAAGGCACTTTGAATACATTTTAAAGGAGCTTGACAAGGCAATCATCGAGGAGGTACAAAAGTTTGCCTCATATTTCTCTAGGATGGTCAATGATGAGGAAAATGAAAGATGGTCCAGGCCGATATCTAAAGAAGATCTATTCTCTGTTATTAACTCATTTAAGAAGGATAGGAGTGCAGGCCTAGATGGGTGGACTATGGAATTTTAACTTGAGTTCTTTGAAATTCTAAGCGATGACCTACTAAGGGTTGTCAAGGAAGTGACAGTACTTGGAAGGTTTTCTGGAAGCTTCAATGCTTCTTTTATTGCCTTAATTCCCAAAATTGGTTGTCCAAAAACATTTGATAAGTTTAGGGCCATAGCACTTTGTAATTGTTTATACAAGATAAACTCCAAAATCATTGCAATTAGATTGAAGCCAGTGATGTCAACTTATATCTCAATAGAGCAATTTGGTTTCTTTGATGTCATAGGAACTACTCAAAGGGAATCCATTCCATAAAGAAGTCACATTCTCCTATCGCAGTGGTCAAATTAGATTTGGAAAAGGCCTATGACATAGTTTCTTAGTTGTATCTTGGTTTATTACTAATTTGTAATGGTTTCTCTCTTCCTTTGGTCAAGTGGATTATGGGATGTGTGACTACTACATATTTTGCATTACTCATAAATGGATCATCATCACCATTATTCAAGCCTTTAAGAGGAATCATAGTCTCATACATGGTTGTTCCCTATCTCTTTATCTTTTCCTACTACTGGTAGAGGGTCTGAGTAGAATTATTAAAGAGGGAAGCTAGGTCGAGGATAGTCCAAGGGGTAAAAGTTGAGAGAAGGGAGGCACTAAGCAATTATCTATTTTTTTATTGTGTTCTATTATTTTTTTATGGATCTGGAAGAGAAGGAGCCACCCTACATGGTATTCTTCATCTCTACAATAAGGTCGCTGCTATGGAGGTCACTAGAACTAAATATGCCTTATATACCTTTGGCTTAAATAAGGCATAGAATTATGATCTGGAAAAATCTTTCCCCTATCAACATTTGGACTTGGATAATGGTATCAAGAACTTGGGGTTCACACTTGAGCCTAACTTTTATTTGAAAACAAATTGGTGTTGGTTGGTGTCCAAAATTGAGAAAATAATATCTCACTAGTGTAACATGTGGCTTTCACGAGGGGATCCTAGAGGACATTTCAGTGTATTGGCATACACTGGCCCATATACCTAAAGGAATTCTAGAGAAAATTAGAAAATATTGCTTTAAGTTCCTCTGGAAAGCTAGTAGTGAATATAAGGGGACTCATTCGGTCAAATAGTAGAGGTTGATAGCTCCAAAATGTTTGGGGTTTGGGGGTTGGGGTTTGAAAATTGTTCATTGTTTGGTCAATCTTTAGAAGCAAAGTATTTATGGAATGTGAATACAAAGTACAATATTTGGAAGAAAATTATTTGGAAAGTATATTTCTCTAGATTCCTTGTTGGATGGGATAAAGAAAGATTGAAAGAGCATTCAAAATGTATCAAATTAGTGGAAGGAAATGACACTAGCATTGCTCATACTTGGCTTGGAAGGTTGGAGATGGGTCTCAGGTAAGAATTGGAGTTTATGTAGTGATGGGATAACATAATTGTGTTGACATTTCAATGCTTGTTTAGACAAAGAATATGCCTCCTCATTATGTTCTTGTCGAAACACGTGTTCGACGTTGATCCAAGGGAAATCACAACAAACTTCTTTTAGGTGAGTGGTCACATGGAATAAACCGATGTCCACAATCTACCGTGCACTCCTCATCCACTATATAACAAGAGTAGAATCATCGTATACTTTGAGCTATTTCAACTCTAATTCCAATGCCAATTTGACCAAATAGAATAACGTTAGCTAACTTATTAGATCTTATCCCCATGAAACCTCTTCCTTTGTGAATAATCATTTTGAAATATAAAGAAAAAATCCTATGCCACATCACTTGTCCTCACTCTAGTAGGCTCAGTAAAAAAATGCCATGCCCTTTCTTTATTGACACAGATCTCACCAACCTCCCGCACTCGAGCTAGATTCATGGAAAGACTATAATTTTGGAACATAACAATTGCTTGAGAAGAGACCTTAAAAGGTCGAATAATTTTACCCTCGAAGATGGACACATTACTTATCGTCCAAATTCCGCATAATGTTAGAAATGGTAATGGGTGAAATGACTTGAGTTCCCTTCAGGAGAAAAAAAAAAACAGTCAATTGTTTTAGACTTCTCCCAAGTCTCTAATGCCTCACTAATCCCACCCATACTTGCTTAGAGTAAACACATGCCATAAAAATATGTTCATTGGTTTCTTCGACATTTTTGCAAAGTAAACATATACTTGGTCTATGAATGTTTTTTTCTGCATTCAATCCCAAGTAAGAGCATGATTATTCAACACCAACAAAAGAAAAAGAACACTGGGGGATTTTCCATATTTTCTTCCACCACCAAATAGACCCTCTATTACTCCCAACAAAAGTGGATAGGTGCCCTAAAGTGAAAAGTAAGTTCCTCCTGCATGATTGTAAGTCCACACTAGCTCATCCTCTACCTTCAAGAGACGAATGTGAGATATCGATAACCCTGCTACATAACCATCCCACATTTGAACCCAATTCCCTTGCAAACTAATGTCCCTCAAACTTAACCACCCTTGTGATGACAAATCGGTTGTCAAAGGGTTAGGCACCCTTTTTAAAGAACCAAAGACTATCTCCAATAAAACCATAATCAAATCCTCTAGCAAAATCATTTTGATTGAGCATCCCATTATAGAATCTCGACCTACCCTAACCGAGGAGGCCAAACCCATGTTCCATGCTAAGATTCTACTCACCACAAGGAAATATAGTGTGATAAGTTTCCATTTGTTACACACAAAATGTATATTGTTCTATCCTCTTTGTACCCAATCAATTATCAAGTGCAATGCAATATATATCTTAACTATAATTCTTCCCTAGAGACTCTTCAGAGTCATAAAACACCAGAGGGAAATACTTGATTAAAAGAGAAGATGTTTTTAAGACCCCAACCACCACGATCTTTGGGAGATGTAGTCGTTTTCCAATTGACAAGATGATAGCCACAATAATCCCGACTACGTTTCCAAAGATAATTGAAACACAACTATCTGGTTTTGTCCCCCTTTGGGATATGCGCCATGAGATGCCAATATACACGAATTGCTTCAATAATGGATTTAACAAGTACCAATTGCCCCCCATGGACATCCATCGGTTGCACCAACAATTAATTCTTCTTTCTATCCGAGCAATAAACAAACTCTAGTTATCTTTTTTGTAACTACTTGGCTTGAGGAAATAACCCATATACTTCAAGCTCTCTTCCAATATATACATAGGGGATGGAATGAAACACTCCCAACAATTTCTCTTAGAGAGAAAAACCTTTGGGCAAAAAACCCTAGACTTCTCCACATTAACATCCATCCCTATCGAGCTGCAAAAACAATCTATAAAGCAATTAAGGTTTCTTCCTACTTCCTCCAAAATTAAAAATAACAAGAAGATCTTATAACACATTATACAACTTGACAATAACTTTATACTCAAAACGAGAACTCTATCCATAAAAATTCATATTTTTGCATTAAGATCACCAAAAATGACCCCTGAATTGAAAAATGGTGCTACCAGTAGCATTCTATTTTGAGGGGGAGCTAAACTTGCAAATTTTTTGAAACCTCAATTGACTACGGACGGTGCCAATGCAATCAAAATTGTAAATCAAGCCCTGAATAAATAATAATCCTCCTAGAATCACCCTCATTTTTATTCGAGGTTAAAATTACATCTTGTTTGAAACCTTGGCCTTAACCATCAATGTCATTGTAACCAAAACCCTAAAATTATGCTCTTAAAATAACTATAAATCACCACGGTGCTCCTATTTTTCTTTATGGGGCTAAAACTACAACTTGTTTAAAACCCCAACCCTAAAAGTCAATGTCGTTGTTGTAAAAATGTCAAAATCAATCCCCAATTCAAAAAGAGATGCTACTAATAACGCCACTTTCTTCGATCACATCAAAATTACAGACATTTGGAAACTATAGTGTAAAAAACATTATTATTATTTTCTTAAATCACTAAAAGAAAATGAAAAAATAAAATCAACTCAACCTTAAGTATACAATCCTACACCATAGGTTTGTTTTCATATATCATTGAGCTGCTATAAAAAGACATTAAATGAAAGGTAACTTTCGTAAACAGAAAAGGAATGCAATTTTCTTAAGCTAGTAAGGATATCTTGAGCTGGCTATCGTAAATAATATCTAGATGGGATAAAAAGATGTGGGAACCTCGTCATAGTGAAAACACCAACGAGATAGGTACTTTAGTTACTTGGCTTATTTTAGTACTCATTCTTAGTAGAATTTTGCAATTTTCTTTATCCAAAGAAATAATTGTATGTTTATTTTCTTTTGATTGATTTACCCTCTTTTAATTTATATGCATGATACCCATTTATTCTCCTTTTAATAGTCCTTGTGTGCCTTTAACCTGGACTATAATAATATATTCATGTTCGCTTGTGTTCCTTCAACGTGCACATTTCTGCAATGCCTCACTACTTTTGGGTTGTGTCTGCTATCCATGCATCGCTTTCTTTAGTTATAAGCGATGTACCCTCTCCATTACAAGTCAAAATATTTGTCTATGATACATTAATTAATTGTTTTAAATCATTAATTGAAACTCTCCCAAGATACCAATGTTTTCATACTTGGCAGCTCTTCTAAGAGCACCCACGCGTTGCTCAGCCACCTTGGAGAGAGCTTACGCCCGACTTAACGCAGACAACAGAAAGAAGGTAAGCCGAGAACGTAGGTGTTTCGAGCAGAAAGGAGGCCACACGTAGGAGTTTCTTTGTCAAATCATCACTGGCCATTACAAATTTTGAATCTTCGTGGTGTTCCTGTAGACAATTTCACCCTTCAACAAATTCATCATCGAAACACAAGAGTTTGGATGTTTCTCTTTTGCTAGATTCTTGGTTTTAAATTCTAAAGATACAACATTTCATTGGAAAAAGAAGCAATTTACATAAACTAGTTTTATCAATCATGCATAAGTTTCCCATTGTGCATATGGGTGATCTTACCACTGACACTCCTCTGAAAACGAGGTTTTAATCTTCACAATCCTGTTGAAAACCCTAGCATAAATTTTGTTAATGAAAACACTCCCCTCAGTGTCAAACTCCGTGGAAACATTCATGACTGCATATTTTCTCCAATAGTCGTGTATATACTAGTATTCACAACTACTCCAACACCTTATCGACGAGATAGTGCATAACGCTTCGATGGGATATGGTGTCGGAGTGTTATGAATTATGGCCCCGACACAGTTACAATTTATCTCGTCAATAGACTCCAACAAGATAAGATAGTGTCGGAGCCTTATGACATATGGCACCGCCTCACTGACTTGATGCGCGGATACCTGTTCCTTAACATAGTTGAGGCTTAAGACTTCATGCCCCGATCCTTATGACTTATGGCCCTGCACCGTTGACTTAATATGCTGATACCCATTCCTTAACATAGTGGAGGCTTAAGACTTAATGCCTCGGTAACGAAGGATTAAGACTTAATGCCCAAAGCCTTATGACTTATGGCCCCGCCCCACCGACTTAATGTGCATATACATGTTCATTAACATATTTATTCTTTAACACACCGATCTCGCATTCCATCCCAGCCTTCCCTGTTCATTTGCTAGGGACCTAGCTGCAACGCAGCTTTCTGCCTTGTTTATTTTATTTTTTATTTTTTTAAGTAATTTATTACTTTATTTTTTTTAAATAATATTTTTATTTTTTTAAGTAATTTATTACTTTATTTTTTTTAAATAAAATTTTTATTTTATAAAAAAAATAATGTTTGACTTTATTATTTTAATGTGTTTTTAGTAATGTTTTATATTATTTCTAAAATAAATTAATGTATTTTATAATTTTTTTAAATATTTTGAATTATGATGATGATGATGATGATTAACGTCCACTTAGATTAACTTTGGTCTATCAAACCTTAAGAAGCATATTATTTGGTTTACTTTAAAATTTTATTCCTATGCTCAAAAAGCTTGGCAAGAAGCTCTCCTAGTTCACTATAGGTATTGGCAAGTTAGGATGTTAGAAAGGTTTGTGTTGTAGCAAATATTATGAAACTCATATCTAATGTGGATGTAAGCAGGGCACTCTAAGAGAAAGTGATTTTCATCTTCGACTCTCATAGACTCACAAATATGACAAACCCTTTCCGCCCACGGAGTTTTAGGAATAGACCAACATCACGTTTTTCTATGGAGCTCATGAGAGTTCGTTCTTATCTTGGCTATATTAATTTTCTTCTTTGAGCTAATTAATATCGAGAGATACTTATGATATTATAGATTAGGTTCAATGACTTCCTTATAGTAACTTAATTTTCTTTTAACCTCTATTTTTTTCTCATGCCACGGCCTTTAAACTTATGTGTAATAATATTTTTGACATTATTGATATTCTGCAAGGTGTCATTTTGTCAATGCCCCAATGGTTTAACCAAGCCATGTTATCTTTACACCAACCTCGCTTGAGGTGTAGTTGGTTTTGACTTGATTTTAAAGCAGTTTTTTGAAAGCTCTCGTCGCCCATGTTATTTAAATTTTGTTTGTACATCAGGTACCTAGTCATAGCCATGCTCTCAATGGGGGAAAGACCCACTTCTATGAGGAGAATAGGATAAGATGTATTGCTTTTAATTTTAAGGTTATGAGTTATAAAACAATTATGAATTTGCTCAATATTTTTCCAAGATTCTCGAGATATGCTACAACCCCATACTTCACACCCATATAAGATAATGGGGATGACAAGAGTTTCGAAGAGGAACTTATTTTTATCCCACGTGACCATGTTGGCTTATTTACAATTATTTTCAAGACCAAAATAAGCTTTCCACCCCCTGTTGATCATTTTCTCGATGCTATAGTTCCAGTTGAACTTGTGATGAATATCAATTTCAAGATACTTGTAAGAAGTCACTTCCTCCAAATTGTTATTGTCATATATAAAATTAGTGTAGGTGTCTTTCTTGGATTTTATAATCATAACTTTTGTCTTATCGGTGTTAACAATCATACCCATATTAGAGCATAAATATTTGAGAATGTTAGGAACCCATGTCAACCCTTCTCTTTACTTTGTTAGTATATTGTTGTTGGACGCATATGCTTTGTAAGTCGTCCCGTAGTATTTGTTGATCCATAGTTTATATTAGCCCATGGTATTGACCCATAGTATTGGACGCATATGCTTTGTAAGTCGTCCCGTAGTATTATATGTCCCATGGTTTTGACTCATAGTATTGGGCATAGACTTAGTATATAAGTGTGTGTTGAGGTCATTGAAGGCACCGTGAAGTTAATTGTATTGAGCTTGCTCAAAGGAGGTTGCCCCCTTGAAGTGGCCTACGATCAATATAAAAGTGATTCTGAGTTCTGTTATTTCTGATATCTCATGTATTTGCATTAATTAATTATTGCAGGTTCATCACATCTGGTATCAGAGCCTCTACCCAGGTTCAAGTCACAGAGCGGGTGGCAACGTCGGCATTGCAGTGTTCATCCGTGGCTCGTACGGTGCAAAGGGGACACCACCATACGGGCGCACATCCAGGCCAAAGTCTGGACTGCGAAGCATGGTGGGATGTTAAGATCTTAGTGGGCGGCCTTCACTAACACTTTGGGGTTTTGGTGTAACGGTTCATATCATTTGGTATAAGAGCACTTTCTTGGGCTCGTTGGGTGGAATTTCTGCCATTTTTTTTCGCATCTGTTGCAAGTTCGGATCTGGGAATAAACCCTATCTGCTTAACTGTGGGAAGTACTTGGGCATAATCCCTAAAAATCATTGTGAGGAGTACCACAGGAACCCCAAAGTAGCTGGCCCATTGAGAGGACCTGCTAGCGAAAAGGGCAACGACCCCTACCTGATTGACTAGTTCCCACCCGTGAGGTAAACCAAGAGCTGTCGTTTGTGGCAAAGTGGTTATCAGTTTTACCTGAGCCATGGAGTTAGGGGTACTACCCCAATACGCAAGCCGTCAGACAGCATTGGTGGCCGAGTGAAACACCTAAACTGTTAGGAAGCTGAACATACCTGGGGTCCATATCTATTTTCAGCTGAACTGTTGCCAATCCCTTTCGCACTGTTTCAGATCCATTCAAAGTTGTTTTAGATCCAGCCGTTTTAGATCTATTCTGAAAGTCGTTCCAGATCCAGCCGTTTTTTATCCATTTGGTGCCGTTTTAGATCCATCTGTTGTCGATCCCTTCCGCGCCGTTGTAGATCCATTTATGTTTTACCGCCATATCTCCCTTGTTTTAACTACGTTTCCCTTGAAACTTCTCTGACATCCCTGCAATCCCATTCTGCATATTTCATTCCCGAGGATCCTATCCCAAATTCCACTTCCCAACACCCGAAATCTCACAATTGTCTATTTTTAGTGTTTGCCATAACTTCTTCGATTTTCGCCTGATCGCCTTCAAATTTTACCACAGAGTTCCTTTCATAATTCTGCTTCTTTGTCCCTCTCTGCCAAATTTTCTCATTCTTTCACCCCGCTTCTGAAATCCCCCTTTTCAACTTTCATGTCCTTTCGATAGTGTCTAAAATCTAGTCAAACCCCAATTACCCATCAGAGTTTTTCCCAAATCCAAATTTCCCTTTACTAAATCAGCTTTTGTTTGTGTTTTTCTATCAATTCCAAAAAAAAAAAAAACTCCTGGTTAGGGTTGTTACCCACGCTAGAGCAAAAACCATGGAGGAAGCACTTACAGTCATCCAAACCAAATTCCAAGATCTGGATGAAAAATTTCTCAGCCTCCATCTTCAGCATTCAACCATGAACAATAACCGACAACCAGAATCTTTTACAGCCACCGGGTTCTCTTCTTCCAGCAATTTTCGTGGGCCGAAGCTTGATTTTCCTCACTCCAATGGTACTGATCCGAATGGATGGATATACCGAGCAGAACAATATTTTAGTCTGCATAATATTTTTTATGTCTAGAAAGTTCCACTTGCATCCTTTCATTTGGAACAGGAAGCCCTTCAATGGTACCATTGGTACATCAAAGCTCATCCCAAGCCAAACTGGACAGATTTTTGCCAACTCCTTTTGCCACGATTTGGTCCTAGTGCTTTTGATGACTTCACAGGAGCACTCACTAAACTTCACCAAATTGGCATAGTGAGAGAGTATCAGACAAAATTTGAGAAACTGGCCAATTACACAGAAGGATTGTCTGATGAATTCTACAGGAGTTGTTTTATCAATGGTCTCAAGGCTGAAATCCGCTCAGAGGTCAAAATGTTCTATCCCAATACAATGATGGAAGTCCTAGGGTTGGCTAAGTTGGCAGAGGACAAGATCGCAGCTCAACAATGCTCCAAACCCACCTTTGTTCCCTTCAAAAATATGGGTTCCCAACAACCTCCCATCACGCTTGCTCCTCGACCAACATCTATCAAGCATTTGTCTGAAACAAAGATGCAAGCACGCCGAGAAAAAGGGATTTGTTATAATTGTGATGAGAAATTCACTTGGGGACATAGATGTGTTCAACAAAAGCTCTATCTCGTGGATGTGGATTCTCCGCCTGCCTCTGAACTTGGTGAAGAAGCTCCAGATACAGTAGATGATCAGGTCGACATTCAGCACCCACCTGTTGACACCCCATCTCAAGATGACCCGCCCGAGATCTCTCTCCATGTTGTAACCGGTGTCACCACCCCACAAACAATGCGGGTCAGGGGATACTTCAAGAAGCTCCCTCTTACCATACTCATTGATTCTGGTAGCACTCATAACTTCATTGACCCTCGGATTGCCAAACAGGATGATTGTTTTGTCCATCCTTGCTCCAACTTTGAAGTCATGGTTGCCAATGGGGGCACCTTACCTTGCAAGGGGAAGTGTCACAATGTGCGTATCTCTATGGAAGATTATACCCTGCGCTCTGACATGTTTGCCTTGTCCTTAGGCGGATGTGATGTGGTTTTGGGCGTTTAATGGTTACGCACACTTGGCCCCATCTTATGGGATTTTGATGAACTTTTGATGCAGTTTTCAGTCAATGGGGCACAACACAAATTTATGGGCTTACAACCAGGGTCTCTCCACATCATCAATTCACATTGCCTAGAAAAAATCCTTAAGAAGAATTCACATGGTGTCATCGCTCAGCTCCATTCCATTCAGATGCACCCATCAACGGCCTCCACTACTTCCTTGGATAGATATGCAGGTGTCTTTGTTGAACCAATGCGCTTGCCGCCTTCAAGAGACCTTTTCAGTAAGAATTTAGCCACATCTACCTCTCAGCAGGAAATGATGGCTATTTTGCATGCAGTACAGAAGTGGCAGCCATACCTATTAAGGAATTATTTTTGCATCAAGACTGATCTCCAGAGTCTGGAAAATTTCCTAAAACAATGGATCTCGTCCCCAACACACCTGAAATGGGTTATCCAACTCATGGGTTATCCCTATGTGATCACTTACAAGAAGGGTAAGGACAATATGGTGGCAGATGCTCCTTCTCGCACAATTGATGACCCAGTTTCTCTTACAGCTATTTCTCTGCTTGTTCCAAATTGGTTGCAATATGTTCAACAGGGCTATCTCTTCTATGAACTCCATGCTTCTTCATCAGCAGGGCACTCTGGGTTCTTCAAAATGTATGACCGGGAACAATGTAACTTCTTTTGGCAGGGACTGAAAATGACAATTCAACAGATGGTGGCTGACTGTGATACTTTCCAGGTCAACAAGGGTGAAACGACACTCCTTTCGGGACTGCTCAAACCCTTTCCCATCCCTACACAGATTTGGCCAACTATTTCTATGGATTTCCTAGAAGCACTCGGTGGTACAATACCACATCTAAAAGGACACCATATGAAGCAATCTATGGACAGACACCGCCAATTCTTCTTCCATACACCCTTAGCATCTCCCCAGTTTAGGAAATTGACTCGATTCTTCGAAACCGCGATCAGATTCTTCTCATTCTGCAGGACAATCTTCACATGGCCATAATTCGACTGAAACAACAAGCCAATCAGCACCGTTCTGAGCGCACTTTTCACGCAGTTGATATGGTTCTTCTTCGTCTACAGCCTTCCAAGCAATCCTCCCTGAAACTCCAAAGGCGTCAGTGGCCCGAACTGCAACCCGAGGATGCTACCGGGGAACCACTCCTTCAGATTCTGCATCAATTTCCCCAACCAAAGCTTTGAGGACAAAGCTTTTTCTAAGGGAGAGGGTATGTTAGGAACCCATGTCAACCCTTCTCTTTACTTTGTTAGTATATTATTGTTGGACGCATATGCTTTGTAAGTCGTCCTGTAGTATTTGTTGATCCATAGTTTATATTAGCCCATGGTATTGACCCATAGTATTGGACGCATATGCTTTGTAAGTCGTCCCGTAGTATTATATGTCCCATGGTTTTGACTCATAGTATTTGGCATAGACTTAGTATATAAGTGTGTGTTGAGGTCATTGAAGGCACCGTAAAGTTAATTGTATTGAGCTTTCTCAAAGGAGGTTGCCCCCTCGAAGTGGCCTGCGATCAATCTAAAAGTGATTCTGAGTTCTGTTATTTCTGATATCTCGTGTATTTTCATTAATTAATTATTGCAGGTTCATCACAAAGAATTCTTAATTGCTTATGAAGATCAAAGGGACACCTTGCTATAAGAATAACGTCATCAACATAAAGTAGGAGGATGATAACTATCCCAACTAAGATTGTGTCGGCACAACCTGCTTCTTCTAAACAACCTTCTAGTTTATCGATGTAAATGTCGAAAAGGGTAGGGGAGAGGGGACAACCTTTCTTAACTCTAATATTACAGTTTATATCCATCGACCACCCCTCGGTGTTCTTAAACTTGGCATTGAATTTTTCATATAACCTTATCTCAACAACTCTGAACTCAAAAGGAACCTTAAGCTCCTTTAATCTCTTCCATAGGTTATTCCTAGGCATGGTATCAGAGCTTTTCTGAAGTCCACAAAGCAACAAAATAGATCATGCTTATTATTACGATATTCCTCTACAATGACCCTAGGCGTAACAAGGTGGTCCATGGTTGAGTGATGCCTTTTAAAACCTGCCCGGCGTTTAGCCCACTTACCTTCCATATTTATCCATTCGTCGATCTTCATTTTTAAGATAATACGTATAACTTAGAAAAGAGAGGGCTAATCGTAATGGTCCAATAATAAGAGGGGTTATTTTTATCGCCACTTTTGAAAACATGAATAATGAGGCTTTGAGTCCAAGGAGTAGGGAACCCTTGCTTAATCGCTAGATTAAAGAGTTTGTGGATGTGCAGGATAAGGATAGGCCCTCCAATTTTTAAGATTTATGCTTGGTAGCCTTCAATGTCTTTGGCTTTTCCATTTGTTAGGTGCTTAACCCTGAAATCTATGTCTTATAATGAGAAAACTTCTTTCATTGTAAGAAGGGTTTGAATGTTATCTCTAATATCCGGGGATTTGTAAAGTTTTTTAAGATAGGATTTCAATCCTTCAAAACAATCTTATTATCTTCTTTTGTTTTGTGAGTTAGAATTTGCCTCCATAATTTCTTAGGATCCATCTTGGAGAGGTGTAAGAGATTTTCATGTCTTTTACTTAGAGAGTGCCTTTTTTTTTTCTTTTAATTAGGGCTTTGTAGTGATTTATCTTGTCCACCTTTAGTGATTCTGGAGTAGCTTGCTTAATTTCTTTTCTCGCATCTTTACACTCTTGATTGTACCAAGGGTTGGTTCTATTATCTCTCTTTTTAGCTGAGAATTCATTAGAGAACTTGTTAATGGATGATGAGAGGGTCGTAGTAAATTTATAGTAGAGGGCTCATTTTTTAAATTTTAATTTTTTTTATATTATATTTAAAAAAATTATTATTATTTTCAAAAATGTTTTTTTGGGTCAATTTTGTCTTTTTTTGTTTTATATTGATTTTTTTAAATAAATGTTTTTTTACGCTGTGGTTTCCAAACATATAAAATTTTAACTTGTAAAAACAAATTGTGCTACTGGTAGCATCTCTTTTCAATTTGGGAGTTGATTTTGGCATTTTTGTTCCAATGGTGATGATTGTTAGGGTCACAATTTAAACAAGTTATAATTTTAGCCTCAAAAATAAAAATGGGGTGTCGTGGTGATTCTTGGTGATTTTTGGAGCACAATTTTAGAGTTTTTATTGCAGCGACACGAGTTTTTAAGGCCAGGGTTTCAAATAAGTTGTAATTTAACCTTGAATAAAAATCAAGGTGATTCTGGGAGAACCATTTTTCATTTCGGAGGGAAATTTATGGTTTTGATTGTAATGGCACTAGGCGTGGTCAACTAACATTTCATAAATGTTGTAATTTCAACCCTGAAAAAGAAAATGCTATCGGTAGAACCACTTTTCAATTCTAGCGTAAAAATAACCACTAAATGCAACCTATAAAAGAACAAGAACTCTTGAGGATTCTCATAAAGTTGTATAATATGTTTTATCAAAAAAGAGGAGGTGATTCAAGTTCACTTAACCACCAAAATAAATTACACCAGTAGTTCTTTTTATCCATTCTTGTTGTAGGGCTCGTCTCAATCCTTCCACCACAAACAAAAACAGATATTGGGACAATGGGCATCCTTGCTACAGCCTTTTGGAAGCCTTGAAAAGCATGGATCCTAGCCCATTTATTAGAACGGCAAAGGACAAGGAGGTTACATAGCACATGATCCAATTGACAATGTCCAAATTGAAGACCACATGAAGAAGAAGCAATCAAAGGTAGAGCCAAGAGACTCCATCATAAGCTTAAGAAAAGTCAAGATTAGCTACCACAATTGACAATCGTTGAGTCTTTATTGTGTGAATTCCCTCCTTCGTTGCACTGGTAGATTTATGGATTAAGCACCCTTGAAGAAAACCGAATTACTCTAGGGAAATAACCTTTGAAAGAATAAGTTTTAAACACATCATGATCGCCTTTGTAATGACTTTGTAGACACCATTGTACAAAGAAATAAGCTAGAATTCATCGAAGGTGGATGAGCAATCCACTTTGTGGATTAGCGTTAAGAAGGTGGTGTTAAGCCTTCAAAACATCCTTTACAGTTTTCGAACTTCCTCAACTACCTACAACAAATCATCACTGATTAGATCAAAGAAGTCAACATAAAAATCAGTTGCCATCCATTTGGACCATAAATTGTTTCCTTTAGGAAGGATGAAAGGACAACCAAGAGTTCTTCCTTGTTGATAGAATGGAAAAGGTTATCATTGTCCTCTACCTCCGCAATCTGGGAAAAAGTGCAATCTGACTTAGGACCTCCCTTAAGTTTTCATGATTTGGATCACTGAATAAAGAACTGAAATTTTTGACCCCCAAATTGGTTATCTCTTGAAAACCTCTAATCAGTTGTCCCTCCTCATCTTTTAATTCCCAAACAGTATTAGATATTTTTCTTCGTTCTACATACCACTAAAAAAAATTGTGTTTTGGTCATCCGCGGAAAGCCAAAGTGCCCGAGCCTTCAAATGCCACACAATTTCCTTCTCCCTCAACAACTTGTCCTTCCTATGCTCTAAATGAATCAAAACACTCGGATTCACCTCATTGATTACCCCATATGAATGGGTGTCAAAGAAGGTATATGAAAGTGCTTCTGCCTCTAGCAATTATGCCTCCCTCCGATGATGCCTCTCCTGAGCCCACATATCCACTTTCTCTTTAAGAGTATGCAAGGAGTTAACAAACTGGGAACCAACGCTAACACCCTCCATTACCTCTAAATGCTTCCAGTGCTACTTAACGAGGTTATGAAACTTTTCCTCGGCAAAACAAGCACAATTGTATCTGAAAGGGACTCCAAGTTTCACCACCCTAACCCCAATTTCCAAAAAGCTTGGAAAATAATCTAAAACCCTTATGTGTCCAACCCAAGTATTGATGAACTCCACAGATTGTAAGAGATCATCATGAATTAGGAATTGGTCTAAATGTTTTGAAATCCCCTCCTCGCCAAAACGAATGTTACTCCAAGTTGCTCGGAGTTAACATTGTTCAACATCTACTAGCCCCATACCTTCAAAAGTTTCTAGAAATAAATGAGCAAGATGATCCTCCTTGGCATTGCCCCCCATATCTCATCCATGCAAAGCATAAGATTGAGATCACCTCCAATGATAAGGTTGGACATTTTGAGACATTGAAGAACTTACACCAAATCCCAAAAATATTGCCTTTCATCATATGGACCATAGATATTAAAGACCACAAACAAACAATGCATATCCTTAATGTACACCTCCATGCATAATGCAGAAGCAACTGCAAAACAATTTAGAATAGTAAAATTATTATTGAAGCCAGTAATGACACCCCTTGATTGACCAATTGTGTCAAGGGCCATGAACTCCCAACCGGTGAATCTCTTACTCAGAACTAGCATGAAGAAATCCCCTATCCACATCATCTCTTGAAGAAGGATCATCTTAGACTTCTCAAGGTCAATCAACCATTTGAGGGAAGGTATTTTGGTTTTCCCTCCTAGACCATGCAAAATTGATTAGTACCAACTTCATTGGGTAACCACCTTGGGGTTTGGTCGTACTCTAAGGACCTCTGAGAGTAATTAATGTGGGCCTTGGCTGATTTCGTGCCTAAATACTTCTCGGGCATGTTGAATAGCATGTTTCCTATCCACCATACCAGCATCGAGTTCTTTCACCACATCAATCCCAATACACCATCCACCACATCTTCCTTATCTTTTCACCGTGAGCGCAATAGGTAGGGACCTCCTCCTCTTCTAGTGTTAGAGAGAGAGAGAGAGAGAGGAAGCTTTTGACTTAGAACATGACATGTGTTTTGAGGTACAATCCAAATCTTTATACATACCTATAGCTAGTTCTTCTTTTCCAAATACATCTTTACCCCCTACTATAGGCTTGACCTCCTTAGAAACCGAGGAACTAGAGATCACGATAATATTTTTGGAAGAAATAGGGTCGAGATTGGGATCCAAAAGCAAAGGGATAGTAGGGGGGTCATATTAAGACTTTCCCAGTGAAGGAAGAGTTGAGGTAGCCAATGTCCCAAAGGCATTCCCAATGCTACAATTGACAAAGTGACATTCTGATATCATCAAACAAATCATAAGATTTCTTCAAATGAGGGTTGTCCTTCTCTTCTTGAGAAGGCGGAGGGACGAAAACATCTCCAACCAACATCCAAGTCTCTTGGTAGCTAATATGTGTGCCTTTCCCTTGGTCATGAGGCTCCATCTACCCTAAACTCCCTAAGTCTTGGCCAACTTCCCCATAAGGGAGTGAAGGTTCTAGGGAGGCCTCCCTTAGTTTCTTTTCATGCTTGGCCCTCCAAATCTATCGCTTGAAATTTTGATAGCACTCGGAGAGAATATGGCCATACACATGATATCGTTCATGTCTAAAAGGAACATTTAAATCATTCAAGTCGTGGGTGAAGGATCGATCCTTGCTTACCAATTTGATGGATTCATATAGCCTCTTCCGCATATCTAGTTTAACTAGAATGCAAACCACTAATCTCGAATTCGACTCAAAGATACTCAAATCCATGGCTATAAATTTCCCCAACAAATCCCTAATGGATTTCAGGTCATCAAGGGTCTAGAATTCCAATGGTAAGCAAGGTATTTTCATCCAAACTAGGTTATGGGTTGTCATATCCACCCAAGGATTGAAAAGGGATGCCATCGTTTCAACCCTAACAAATAGTTTTCCAACAATCAAGTCCACTTCAAGATTCTTTGAGCGTCCTCTGAGGACTTGAATCCAAAACCAAACCAACCCCTTGCCAGTTGATTAATGACCAGACTATAACCTACCACTAGGACCCAAAAAGATTTGATATACTTTGCAACAAAACTCAAACTCGCTTGCTATGCCTGTAATTTACCCACCAATGTTTTGTTTGCTAAATCATCGATATCCATGACCCTAATGTCTTTCCCCACATCTACAGCCACTCCACTACCTCTATTCCATATGAGCTTCTTTATCTTTCATTGAGGAGGTGAGCTAGATTGTAGATGAAGATAAGTGAAATCTAATAACTCTAACTGACTCCCCACAAAACCCTATATGGAAGGAGAAGCCTCTAGAATGACTCTTGAAGTCCCCTCACACGAGTTTCTTGGCCCCATCTCTTTCTCCTCATTACACGCAGATGAAGAGGGGCCATGGGTATGGAGGTTCAGCCCTGCACAAGGATGGGGTAAGATGGATCTAGAACCAAATCCTCCACATGAGCTATGTTTTATCCTACTATCAAGCAAACAAGATTGTCTCCCATGATCGCACTCTTATCTTGACACGAAGGACAAGTGAGTACACATGGAGGGGCAGTAAAGCTTTGTCAAAAAATGCCAAGCCCGGATAAGAGCAGATCCCCTCATTTGACAAAACTATGTTAGCCTTTGAAAGGTTGTCCTCGAAGTAGTTGACTAAAGGTGGCTCTCCCTCCATGTGATAATCACCACCCCCCTAATGCCTTCAATTAGACTGTAGAATGAAACCCCATTCAAACCCAACTAGTTTGTAGTCTTTCCATCATGGAAATTTTCAATCGCCATGTTTTCTTTATTTATGACGAATAATAAATGAATTTTTTGTTGATGACAAATAATAAATGAGAACATATCTTAGTATCTTTGGATTAATCATTCACAATATTAATTGGTGCACAAATCTTCGTGTCTAGTAGTTGGGATTAAATTTATCTTTTACATTAGAAAATAAATATGCACATATATTGGTACAACATTTATTGTAGCACAATATATCGACGATACACATATCCAGATGCTCAATAATCGATGATACATATCCAAATCTTTATTGCTGCAAGGATACACATTGTGTGAATGTTTATTGGTGCACATATGTGTTTGTTGCTATATTTATTGTTGTTGTACACATCTCCATGCACACAAGTAATAATCAATATGCGTGCTTAGCTAATTCAAAATGCATACATTACAACAATAATGCAACAATCAATTGATTCCAGGTCAAGGAACAATTCATTGATTCTAGTTGAACAATAACCTATAACTTAAATAGTAGTCCACATATTCAATATTAAAGCAAGGATAGATTACAGGTATGTCGGGTTGTTTGAATTGCCTTCCTATGCATATTATATGATAGGAGAATTTGTTATGAGAATATGGTTAATTTTATAAATCGAAGTCATCAAAGACACGTTAACTAAAATATAATTAAATTCCATTACAAGATAATCACACAAAGAAGAAAGAAAAGCTATAAAAATATACACTAAACATAAATATATGGCTTCAAAATGTAGACTCTAGAGTGCACGTCCTTGAAGCCAAGGAACAACAGTATTTCAACTGCCTCAACTCGAAACTAGTATGCCAGTATAAACTAATAATATTCCTTTCCATGTATTGTTACATTGTAGCAACACAAAACATCACAATGCACACTACAAAACCTTGAAGCAAATATTTATTAGGTATACTATTAACAGTGAAAAATGTAGATTCACTTGTGTAGAACGCACCGACCTTACAGGTCAAGGAATTTTTATGTGGTAATTTGTTTGTCTCTCCTTGCTAGCTGGTATTCACTGAAAAGATTCATTTTCATAAAGTGTTACATAACATCGACAATAATACAAGAACTTGTTAGCCTTAAATGTTCTTCCACATTTCCTTCCAAACCTTAAGATATTGCAATATAATAATATAACAACCAATAATAGATAATGACTTGGCTTTCACATATATGCTACTACCATGATCAATAAAACACTGGATAAATTGCATCAAGTGGTAAACTAACATTGGGGATAGTATCAACATTTTATTAAGCAACTTTTAATTTTGATTTGACAAAATTGATGGCTCAAACATAATCCCAAAGTTATCAGGACCCCATGTTCTTGCTTTAGATTGAGCATATACGAATTTTCAGTCCTCATAGTTTAACCATTCGAGATTTCACTTTTAGTAGCCTTGGTGAACTGGAGTAATCTTCAGATCCCTTTAAGAAATTATTTATTGGAAACACTCATGAAGAGGCTTTTAAAAACATAAGAAATATTTATAGGAGATGCTCTTTAGAAGATGCAGAACCCTGTTTCTTACTGCTAGTTTATATAATCTAGCCCCAATCCAAAGAAACCATATTGGCATAACATGATGTTTTTTCCCCTTTTGGTAGTGCTTTGAGAAACATGCCCCAAAGGACTATGCAACAAAAAGGGATTTTAAAAACATAAGAAAGGTTTATGAGCAATGCCCTGTGAGAGATGCAAAAACTTGTTTCTCACTGCTAGTTTACGGAGCCTAGCTCCAATCCAAAGAAACCATATTGACATGAAAAAATGTATATTTTTTTCTTTCGTTAGAAGTGCTTCAAGAAACATGCACTAAAGGATTGCACATCATAAACACAATTTTCTTATTTAAGTTGCCAAGTTATATAAAAAAAACAAAAAATTGGTTTTTAATTAAAAGAGTACGTGATCAACGAAACTTTATCTACAACACCAAACCTCGTCACTTTAGAAAATCACACATATAATTTATCAACCTCACCAATGAACCAACACTACTTTGAAAATCACACATATAATTTATCACCCAAATCATAGATTTTATATGTAAAAACGAGGGCTAGTTTAGCCCCAATATAGTGTTTCATCCCTTCTTATTTTATATTTTTTGGGTTGGGGGTGTGGATTGGATAAATCAATGCTTGTTGACATGTTGCAAATTTGTCTCTCTTGGATCTCAAAGTCTGCTCTACTTGGTTTGTGATCTCAACTTTCTCCATTTTAACATTAGATGGAGTTAGAGCCATTGAATTATGAAAAGAAGATGACACCACAGTGGTCCACATGCTCTTTCTACTCACGATCTGAACCATCAATGCACAAGCCTCTTAACAACAAACAAATAAACAAATCGAAACCCAACTCATAATTGTAATATCCCCATTTTGACCCTTAAGATATATTGGATTTTAATGTAAACATTATATATATGCGATGTATGATTCCTAGCGTGGAGCTCAAGGCCAAGGCCCCGCTAGTGAATGCTCAACTTTAAGAGGCAAGTATTTGATATTGTGTTATCCATGTGCTATTAATCCATAGAAATTGTAAAAATGATGTAAACAAATCTCATGTAATAAAAATACCAAGGGGATGGATATGGATGCAACTAAATGAGGGGGCTATATGTATCCACTAGGGAGAGGTGAGGGGGTTGTGGGATTGAACCCTAAGCTGCCATATGTCACTTTGAGAACCCATCTTTGATTGTCCCAACTGTCATTTAATTATGTTGTAAGGAAGTGGGTGAAAAAATCAGTCCATGAGAGTGATGGAATATGGGTAGCCCTGAAATTCGTAAGGCAGGGTATGGGCTCGGTTGGCTTGACCCATAAGCCACTCCACCTCTTGAGAGGACATTTTTTCTCATCCACATGGGATTGTGGACCACTCAGGAATAATTTTTGGATGGAGGACGCAGAACCAGCAAAGGAGGGGAACCATAAATTGCGACTTGGAGAGAAGCAGCGTTTTGGGTGCCAAGAAAGCTCAGAGAATTCATGTGAGAAGTGAAATTTGATCGGAGGATCTATCAATCGAACCTTGGGGAGAATTTGAGAGTGTGAGATGCCCATAAATTCATAGGAGAACCCTGATTTGGAAGCCCGAAAATCCAGTTGCGGGACAGAGCATTCGGCCGCAGCGTTGAGGAAGATCCAAGAGCGGATCGTAGTGGGAAAGAGACCGGGGGGTTTAGACTTCTTAGTAGAGCCAGTGAAGGCTCATTCATCCATGGTTTAGTAGTCGGGACCATCCGTACCTGCCTAGGTCAGTGCTGAGGGAAGGGGCTCCTGAGGGATTGTGTAGCAGTGAAGGGGACCTTACTTAGGCTAAGAGTGGAGGTGATGGGGTTACCTGGACTGTCTGAAGCCAACTAGATATGCCTCTAGCTCTGTGGCCAAGCTAATTGGATTAGAAACCTCCTACCATGTCTCCCCACTTGCTTTAGAAAGCCAGCTGTGTGCTGGATGACCCTGAATGATTGTGAAACCAAGGCTGTGAGTGGACCTGAGTAGTTCCTCCTTAGTGGATACATAGCCCCAGCTCGGGGGTGGTATCTGAGTGTTGAAAGAATACAAGCTAGGCAGAGACCTATGGTTGGGTTGGATCGTTGCAGTCCATAGACAATTGCTTGGTGATTTCATCTTAAGGATAAGTGTTCTATGTGATTTACCTCTGCAATGACTTAATTAATTGGTGATCGTTATTGATGTGTTGAATGCATGATGCAATTGTGTGTGGATGATGTTTCATTCTGTTATGTTTAATGAGTATGAATATGCACCCATGAGTTTTAATTGCCATGAATTTGTTCATTGATGAATAGAGCTAAGTGTTGTAAAGGCCCAGAATTTTCAGTCAGGGCTTTGGGGAGAAATAAACACCCCTCTATTGTGTTCATGTTCCCTCTATGGGTCAGATGAAGGGAGGAGACATGGCAGAATGGATCAAATCTCTTTACAAAGAGGTAAAGGAGTCTTGATGAGGTTTTGGAAAACACTTTGATTGGAATAAGGACATGCTCAGAGGTCTCAGATGTGGCAGAGGATCCTACAAGTGCATGGGGTTCACCGAGAGCTTTCCAACGGTACCAAGTTTTCAAAAAATGAACTTAAGATGAGGAAGTTATCAACCTAAGAAGTTGGCAGTAACAGGGGTATATGGCCGACTTCCGACGTTCCGAACCCGCAGTGCGGATTGGGGATTTCAGAAGTCGGAGGCGTGATTTCTCGACGAGGTGCGTCAGCGTCCCGACTTCCAACTCCCGCAAGTCGGATTGTGGAGTGCAGAAGTCAGAGAGGTAAGTATGCCAGAGTTGGGAATTTGGCATCCCGACATCCGACTCCTGCAAGCCAGATTGCAGAGTGTGGAAGTCGGAGAGGTAAGTTTCCCGGAGTTGGGAATTTTGCGTCCCGACTTCTGACTCCCGCAAGCCGGATTGCGGAGTGTGGTAGTCAGAGAGGTAAGTTTCTCAGATTTGGGAATTTGGATTCCTGACTTCCGACTCCCGCAAGTTGGATTGCAGAGTGTGGAAGTCGGAGAGGTAAGTTTCCTGGAGTTGGGAATTTGGCATCCCGACTTCTGACTCCCCCAAGTCGAATTGCAGAGTACGGAAGTCGGAGGTGTGATTTTCCCGTAGCCGAGAATTTCGAGGTTCCGACTTCCAACTCCCGCATCGCAGATTGCGGAAGTCAGAGGCGTGATTCGACGAAGCAGAGAATTGGCATTCCAACTTTTCGACTCCTACTTCACGGATTGCATACTGCGGAATTCAAAGAGGTATTTCTTCGACGTTGTGTAATTGGTCTTCCGACTTTCGACTTGCAAATTGCTGCTTTGTGGAATTACGGATTGCAGACTGAGATCGTTGCAGATGTGTAAAAAGTGCAGAGTTGCGAATAGTTTGGAAGAAAAAAAAATAGTAGGTTATTCTAAGGAGCTCCCCCGTCACCTCTAAAGGGAACCGAGGGGACCGGGGACGTGATAGATGGTATCAGAGCCCAAGGTTGCAGCATTGGGGTTTCTTGGGCCAAAGTATGAGTTTACAGGCAGGTATGTGCCTTGAAGGACTCCATATGGAGTTGGAATTGAACAAATTGCAGTGTTGATAAGTGCAGGGAAGTTAAGAAACGTCAAGTTGAACTTGGCCATAATTTTTTAAAGCAATGTGAGAAGCAAGGCATGTGAACCTAGTGCAATGAGAGATATTGCAGTGATCAAGGAAGCTACATAGGGTTGACAAGATGGTTGTAGTTTAAAATTGGAGAATAATCTCCAAAGGGTAATGTTGATAAAGAGGGAAATTTCTCACCTTAAACTATTTTTGTTTATAGCATAAGAATTGTATGCTTGGAAAGTAGCAAGTAGGAATGTTATACATGATCATGTGTATTGAATTGTTGCTTGGTGAGAAAATCAGTGAAAAATCATAGCTAATGATCCCTTGTGTGCTTGACAGAGATGCCATGAATTGGACCAGCTATGATGTGGAATATGAATTCCATGCTATGATAAGGAATTGGAAAGGGGAAAATTCCTCAACTCTTCTCTTGCTGATATATTTATAATTTTTTATTTATATATATATGAAATTATGGCACAGGAATGTTGAAAATGCAAGAGATTAGGTAGTTGGAATGCATATGCACCAGTGGGCATATTAAGAGATAATGCATAGTGCATGTGAACTTGCATGAGCATGAATATGATATTGCATATTGATAAAAGTAGTGAGGTTTTACATATGCAATGAGCCACTTTTAATAATTATTGTGGTTGAAAATAATTAATGTTGTTGGTCTTGGTTGTAAGGCCAAAGACAACACAAACATGGCTAAAGATGTTGATAATGATATTACATGTGACCAACAGCATTGTGAAGAAAGGTTGGAGCAACAAATCCATGATCAAGAGGTCGGTGGAAGGACTGTGTAGTCCTTGGTAAGAGGCCAAATTGATTAGGTAACATCATATAATATGCTAATGGAATCCATGCATGTAATGTTTTATTTATGCTAATTGTATAAGTGTTGAAAATGATGGGTAAGAATCCCTTCAGCCATATTTTTAATCATCATAAAATGGTATGCATGTAAGGTTGAATGTATTTATGTGAATTCCATACCGCCATGGTATGGTGAGGTATGGGTAGTAAGGGAAAGGAGCCTCATACCATGTGACTGTTTAAAATTTAGATTGCATTCATATGAAAAGGTATCATGCCATGTGTGTATGTTGGTTATGAGTTTAATAAACAAAACTAGTGAGGACTTATGGTCCTGTAGTAGTAGTGCAATCCATATGAGGTAGTCATGGTTAAGGCCATAAGGTGGTTGGAGTGGTGATGTTATAGTGATACACAAGTACCCCATGAACTCTCTATTGGAGTTAATTTGGGATGAAATACCTTTGCCAACAACCAAGGAGTGAGAAAACTCCTGATGTGTTGTTCGAGTGGAGAAGGAAGACACCAAATAGATAACCAAGTGGTTGGGGAGATGGTTGGGTATGGTGCTGAAGCATTGGCTAGGATGTCCAACTTACCATGGTAAGAAACCTGTGTAGGCACAAGAATGTTTTAGATCAATGTGCATTGGGTGCATTAAGTAAATGTACATTAAAATATTATGTAAATGTTGTGAATGTGCATGCATATGTGTGGGTGCACATGTTGAAATGCATTGTGTGAATGCATGGTTGTGATATATATGTTTCATTGCAATTAGATAGTAGATGAAATGATGAATTATTGGCAATTATGAGATCATTTCATGAGCTGCCAGTGATGCAGGAAAAGAATTGCATGAAGAAGGTAGTTGTGTTTGATGGGCTACCAGAATGCTCTGTTGGGAAGACAGAGTTGCCTGAATGGATATGATTGCGAAATCAAGATTGTTTAAATTTATTTGATTGCATAGATAATGTGCTTGTATTGTGCAAATTTATTATGATAATGATGCATATAAAATGATCATATTTAATTACATTTGAAATATTAGCAGCTGATAGTGTTTGAATTATAATATGTTATAATTATGAGATCACTTCAGTGGTTGTAGTAAATGATGCAATGAAGGTATTATATGCGTGGGTCTTCACAACTTGTTTGGCTAATTGAAGAATTCAGATTGCAGGTAGAATTGTCATGGACATGGCAATGCATGTAAGTCCATAATAAAGGATGGAATCTACCATGTGCAAACCAAACATTATGAGAAGGGTCTCATGGTTGCAAAATCTAATTTCTACAGGGAATGGATTTGTAAATTTTATGATTTAAGTTTATGAGAAGGATCTCATGGTTGCAAAAATCTAACTTCTATAGGAAAATAGATTTGAAATTTTGCTAATAATTGTTAATGACTGTTTGGCTAATCCATAATTGTGTCAAGAGGACATGTTGTAGGTGGATGTCTATGCTATGGGAGCAAGCCTAAACCATAATGGATAGAGTGATACCACTTACAAGATCCAAACAATATGAGGATGGACTCATGGTTAAAAAAATCTAATTTCTGGATTATATAGAATTGTAATTTCATATTTGAATTTGATTTTTAATATCGCTGACTGTTTTGATATTTGAGAAATGTGTCAGGAAGACACATTGCAGGAAGACCATGTACCATGGCCTGCAGAATCCAAACACCATGGGAAGTATCCCATGATTTGAAGATGGGTTTCGGGTGAAACACCATTGCAAATTTTGATGACATCTCATGTGAGCTGCTTGTTGGTAAACAACGCGGGTGAGATGGTGAAGTTATGTCAATAGGGCATATGTTGTTTATGAAAAAGAAAGGGATTGATATAACAATTTCGAGGGACTAATAACTCAGAGAAGGGAGCTCCATTCATCGCGAAAGGAAGAGAAAATACATCTACAAACCGATAAGTATTTTGTAAAACTTGCTAAGAATATGCATGTCTAATTATTAAAATTAATATACAGAGCATGTTTTTATTTCAAATTGCTTTAGTGTGATTAGGGCCTACATGGATCACATTGGAAAGGGGTGCACACCTTTCGGATGCTATGTTGTGTTATGGTTGTCAACATTGACTCTTGGCTTACATAACTGTCTTGAGGTTTTCTATAAAGACCCAGGTTCTACGCGGTTCAAGGAACCAACAAAATCCCTTTTCACGAGCCCTTTCGTCAACAATCTGTGAACAGACTGAGGTCTCACCCGAGGCGAAGGAATGGGGGGGCTGCGGAATCAGGCTTCCACAACCAGGTGATGAGTGTTAAAACAGATTGGCAAGCAACGCGTTGCGAGACTCGTGCTGGGGACTTTGGGCTACACGAAGTTCCACTTCTGCATGGCTAACCCTTCAGTTATCACGCCTCCAAGGACTACGCGATGCGGGGTGGTTCTTCAACGATAGGACAACGCAGCTGATGACTGCACTTCCTCTTAGTACTTAACCACTTAATGGACCTTATTTAGTGTAAAAAGACACATTCAACAAGCATAATATACTGACTCCTTGCGAACTCGTACACTGTGATAATAATGACGCAACTGCGCACTTTTGCTGCTGCCCTCAGTGGTTAACCGATTACTTCATGCATTCATCTACTGCGAATTACTTGTGTGTTCAATCTCTATTCTTCCCATCTCTATTCTTGTGGCGAATACATATAAAAGCAAAGCACACAATTGCATAAACAACACTTAACCATTCATTGTAAGCAATTATACATATTCACATGCATTAAGCAATCACACAACACGGTATTTAACGTGGTTCACCCCCAGGATGGGATCCACGTCCACAGGAACTGTTGTTATATTATTTCGGGAAGGGTACAACAGTTCCACTCTGCGCACTCAGCTGCAGACTCTTCTCTCTCTCTCTCTCTCTCTCTCTCTCTCTCTCCGCTCTCTCTGTAGGTCTCTGCGCACACTGCTGCAGAGCCCTTTTCAATAGTGTTCGGCAATACAAAATAGTATTACTCAAGATTTAGCACTTACAATTCAACATTAACCCTTTCCCTTACAAAATGTGCCCTTTTATAGATCGTGCCAGTAGGTCACATCTTTACATTGCATAGGCCCCAAAAAACTGGTGCGGTTACCCGCCACCATGCCTGTCGTCGTCAACAGCTTGCTCTGCATGCTTCATGTTTCCTTGCTGGGCCACTTGTAATGTCCCCACCTGCTGACCACTGCGAAGCAAGGAACATACTACCAATCGATGGGGCTCTTAATCAAAATTTAGCCCACTCATTTCATTACAAGAAAAAAAAATATGAATGTGCAGATGTAGACAATCAATCATGCACAGCGGAAACAACATCCACACAATCATTCGAATACATTCAAGATTTCAGGCATTAATAAAAGCATTTCATAAATAAATATATAGGCAGAAACACTTATCTTCGTTTCAATTGTCCCAAGCAACTAGCTATGTCGCTGCAACGTTCCACCCAACCGTAGGCTCTTCGACAGCTTATACTGAGTCCGTCCGAAGGCCACCCCCGAGCTGGGCATGATTCTCACAAGGACAAAGGGGGCATTCCAGCTCAACCACTGCCCAATAACCATTTTTATCTCAGCCAAGCCAGAATAATGGATTACCCATCACCCATACCCAACATACTCTTTCTTCTCACAACAAAATGACTATTGACAGGGTTACACATTTACAACAGAGGTGTTCACAAAACAGGGTCCACATTGGTTCCCCCAGCTCGTGGTTCACCCAACGAACTGTGGAAATTTCGTTTTCAACCCAGGGAGAAAACCGATTTCTCTCCACTGGTTAGGATCCCTTCCCATGGCCTAAACGACCCCCAGGAAGACCCAAAACGTTCTGCTCTCTTTCCCCACGGGTAACCAACACAAAAACGCCCCTTCCCAGCTAAAAGATGAAGGGAGACACAGAAAAACGAGGGAGGAAAACGCCCAGGAAGCTTGAGCTGCGTGAGAGAGCAAGGCCATTGTGAATAATCGCTTAGGCAGCCATTTCGTGGCTCTATTCTTGCCCAAAAAGACCAACACGTTTTTCCATGAAGGGTGGCTTGCCCATACCCGATTTTGGACAGCCATACCTTCCCATTCCCAAGGCAATAACTTCCCCAACCAACTCTTGGGAGAAATCAATGGTTGGGTACAAAAGTCAACATGGGTAGTTGAGGGTTTGATGGGTTTCCTCATTGACACTTGGCTTGACTCTATTGGCTCAAGGGTTTGAATGTTTTCCCTCCCAATTCCTTGTGAAATCATGCCCCCCTCTCTTTGTTGCATTGCATAGCTAGTTGTGGGTATTTTTTTATTAAAATGCATATTACATGCTATTTGAATTTCCACTGTGCATTGCTAGCACGCAAACCATATGCATCACGAAATCGATGGCGGGGCCTTGGCCTTGAGCTCCTCACCATGATTTCCTAACAATATTACATCATTTATAGTGTTAATGCCATGGGGCCAAACTGGGGACATTACACCACTCGTGGCTATCATGTACTTCTGACAGCCGCAGTCATTAGAGAAATTTTGAGGTAAAAAAAGGGCCTCAAAACAAAGAAAATGTACTATAAAATACAACCAATCACATTCTAGTAGATGACATCATTCCCCTTGGTGAGGTGGCATTGCATGAGTTAAGAATGCTTATTTGTCAAATTTTCTATGGTGGATGAAAACACATAGTTAACCAAGGTAGTGGTGTAAGTACTTTTAAGTCATAAAGTAAAGTACTCATAATGATAGTCTTTTCATAAAATAATATTATTGTCATTTTCAAGTAAAGTACTCATAATAAATGTATTTTCACACTTTCACATAAAATAATATTATTGTCATTTTCAAGTGAAGTACTCTTAATTCATAAAGAAAGTCCTTTCACATTTTTTTATAAAATAATATATTATCATTTTTATGTTTTTAATTTTAAATTATATATTCACTCCATTCTATTTAATAACATAATGTCAAACTAATAAAGAATAATAATAGATTTAATAAATAATAATAATAATGCAATGTGGATTATAATAATATTATCGACATTTTACATGTAAATAAATTCTCAATTAAATTACATTATTAAATTCATGAGAAAAGTACTAAATATAAAAAGTCAACATAAAATTTAAAAAAAACTCTTAAAAATGTTTTTTATTATTTAATTTCATTTGCAAGTTCAAGACAAATAAATGTTAAAGGACAATACATTTTTGGGAATTTACAATGAATCTTAGTCACATCAATGTAGTCTTATTTTATTAATTTTATTTCTAGTGAATTTTGAAAAGTAACTCAACCATGGTTATTTATATTGTGCATAGAAAATAGTGTGGGAGGTGACTTGTCATATATACCTACCCCATAAAACCCCCAATTCATAATATTTTAATATATCTCATATTTTTGTAGTACATCTCTTAGGAGGCCCTTTTTTTACCTCAAAATCTCTCTAATGCATCACCGAAACGATTACAACCACATCATGGCCTGTCGCTTTCCGCCCCTTTATCCTTCCTGTCGCCATCAACCCGTGGCTTAGCTCCTTAACTGTTTGATGCCACTCTCCTTAACATGTCGCTTTCCTCTATCTCTACTATGCTTCTTACTCAAAATAGGTCGCTTCCGTAGCTCAACCTTCCCTTATACTCTTTACCAAAAATGGCTGCTGCGCTGGCACTGTGCACCAGCATAACTGCGCCAAACTGACTCTACGATCTGGACTACACACTTCTCAAAACTGTGCCAACTGACCTCGCAGCCCAAAACTGCGCAGTTCCCAAACCTAGTTTTATCAAAATTGTGCCTACTTGGGCCACGCCCAATAGGCCCCTAACACTTACTTGTGGCTCGTCCCAAGCCACTTCAATCCAGTTGTTCCATCTGCCCATCTCTTCGCGCAGTAAACTCCTCAACAGTTGTAGTCAGGTTTACAATTATTTCCCTTATCTCTTGTTGGCAACCTTTTACCATGTTCAATATTCTGTCTGAGGCAGGTTCCAAAAGTTGTTCCTTGACATTATTCTCCATTGTCTGAATATCTTGTAACTTTGTTTCAATGTCATCGGTCAAGGTGAGTGCCTCTTCTTGCAGCGATTGTAACCTTGCGGATGCTTCAACTGCCTTTGCTCTTAAGGTGTCCAGTTCCTTCCTAAGTGCCTTGGTTTGCAAAAACTTTTGCATTTTCTATCGTACAGGCAAGTCCTTCATAGTAGCGTCCATGGTATCCAATTATTGTTGTCTCCGTTGCATTTCATTGTGCATGCCTTGCAATTCTGGTTCTTCCTGCAATATGCTCCAGATTGTAGAAACATCATCCAATAGGTTTTGGCATCGCGCCACATCTGCGCAGATGCTTTCTGCAGAGGCCCTAAGCGCCTATGCTCTTGCTTCTTCCGCCTGCTGTGCAGTGTCAACTAGCCGTTGAGCAGCTAGCTTGGCCATTGCTGCTTCATGGGCAACTTCAATTTCGTCAATCTCAAGTTTGTGGAAAATCTCTAATCCCTTCATTTTTTCTTGCAAACTATCCACAACAATGCCAATCTGTAGGATAGCTGCCTCAATTTCTGGTTCCTCCTCAATTTATGGAAGCTTCGTACAGACCGTCGATACTGCTCCCTTTACCCTACAATGCTTCTCTTGTGCGTGTTGAAGCTCCCTCTCCTTTTGTTCGCATTCTCCTTGCAATTGTTTGTAGTTCTCTTTGAGCTGGTGGTGCTGACTGTGCGAGACGATGTCTCGCTCATGTATTTCCTCTGTTATTTGAGTGTGCAACTTGTGCAATCATTCTGCAGGTAGCATTGCTACATTGAATTCCAATTGTTCGAGCCTCCTCGCATTCTCTTCCATCACATCTGTGGGGAACAAAATGGACATTGGCATAATTTGGCTATGCGCGTCTGTGTGGTATAGGCAGGTGGACTACGCATCTTCCCACTTTACTCACCTAACTGGTTGTTGTGGTCTGGCTCCTTAGCCAAGTTGCAATGGACTTGCTCTATTCTTACGACCAGACTGGTCAGTTTGTTGATGTTGTCTCTGACCTCTGTTTGGGTTGGTTCTTCCTTGTTTTCCTTTAGTGTCACGACATCTTCCAGGTGCATTGACACCCTTGATGCAATCTGCTCGTAATCGTCATCATGCAGCATTCTGTAGAGCGGTGGTTTTGTTGCTTTCGACTTCTTCTTCTGTGGTTTCTCGGGTGTCTGTGTATCCGGCTCTTTTCTTTTCTCGCCTGCCTGCTGGGCAGGTGTTGGGGTTGGTGTACTTTGGACCTCTGGATTTTTGTCCGTTTGGTCCTCTTCTTCCTCCTCCATGGATGTAGTGATAACAGTATCGGGTGCATCTTATTTCCAGTCCTCAGGCCAGTCCTCAATGATCAGCTCAATCATCGGCGCGTCGAGCTGATATTTCCCTTCATACCATGTTTCTGTTGTCATGTGTGGCTATATGTAGATACACTGCAATCCAGCCTTGAAAATCATTATTGGCTTATATTTGGTCGTCACCTCCTCTGTGATGTGCGGAGTCTTCTCAATGACTGCACATAGTTGTTCAAAGTAAGTCAGGAACTGTAGGTTGCTGGACCTCTGCTTTTCTGCGTTCGTGGATGCCCACATATTCACGTAACGCACCGCACGGGAGTCATCAGCTGCTACCGGCAGGCCGTTCTGATGATGAGGTTCCTTCCACCCCATGAAAGCAATGAGTACTATAGCCAACTGATGTCGAAAGGTAACCCTTTCTCTTGCGTGTCTTGTACCTCGAGTAAAAACTTATTCAATAGAAAATTGGCCCAGTTATATTCATGTCCATCCATAGTTGTAGCAGCTAAGGCTACCACTGATGTCGAAACTTCCTTTGGTTAGATTTCCTCAGAAGCCTTCTCGCCAGTAGTTGAATGGTGAACCGCAAAGGCTCGTTTGTAATTGGGTCAGTTTCATACCCTCTATGCCCTCTTACCAAGTTGAATTCGGCCTTTATCTTTGCGACTAACTCTTTATCATCTTTCTTGCTGACAAATTCTTTGGAAGGGTCATCACCCCTCTTGCTCAGTCCTGTGATTCTTGCTATAAGGTCGACAGTAATATTAACCTTATAGTCCAGTCAAATATACCCCTGGTGCATGCAGGAGAGCAGAGTACGCACCACAACATTGAGCTCACTGCTGCGCTCGAAGTGTGGGATTCGGAAATCAAGTTTTCGTCACTTTACTCTTTTTTTTTTTTTTTTTTTTTTTTTTTGGGCGCGCGGGCCGGTTCTCCGAATGCTTCCGCAATGCGGAGCAGTTCGGCGAATGCTTCCGCAATGGCGGAGCGAGTCGCTGAATTCTCCCGCAACTGCGGAGCCATTCGGCGAATGCTCCCGCAACTGCGGAGCCATTCGGCGAAGGCTTCCGCCGTTTCGGAAGACTTTCCCGAATCCTCCCGCGATTTCGGAACCGTTCGCGTAATCCTTCCACAGTTTCGGAAGACTTTCCCGAACTCTTCCGCAATTTCGGAACCGTTCGCGGAATCCTTCCGCAGTTTCGGAAGACTTTCCCGAACTCTTCCGCAATTTCGGAACCGTTCGCGGAATCCTTCCGCAGTTTCGGAAGACTTTCCCGAACTCTTCCGCAATTTCGGAACCGTTCGCGGAATCCTTCCGCAGTTTCGGAAGACTTTCCCGAACTCCTTCCGAAACAAACTTTAAATGTAATTTTTCGAAAACACTTGGAAAATTTTCTTCTTTTTCGGAGCAGTTTGCCGAGTTTTTCCGCGTTGCGGGACAACTCGCGGAATCCTTCCGCAAATTTCGGAAGAGAATTCCTTCCGAAAATTTCGGAAGGGAATTCCTTCCGCAAATTTCGGGGCGACTTCCCGAATTCCTCCGCGTTGCGGAAAACTTCGCGGAATGCTTCCGCAGTTTCGGGGCAATTCACCGAATGCTTCCGCAGTTTCGGAAGACATTCGGGAATTCTCCCCGAAACAGTCTTAAACGAATTTTTCAGCCCGACTTAGGAAAATTCAAAATCTTTCATTCATTTATCATTCGACAGTCCATGCAATGGATTCACAATTAATCCCTGTACATGCAAAATACAAAATACAAAATGCATGTACACACAAAATGCATTTCAGTTTCTTTTAATGCGTTTTAATTCCAAGTACAAAATGCATGTTCACACACACTGATTTACATCTCCGTGAAGGGCCCAACAGCCGTAGTGTTGAACCTAGGGCTCTGATACCACAATGTAATGTCCCCACCTGCTGACCACTGCGAAGCAAGGAACATACTACCAATCGATGGGGCTCTTAATCAAAATTTAGCCCACTCATTTCATTACAAGAAAAAAAAATATGAATGTGCAGATGTAGACAATCAATCATGCACAGCGGAAACAACATCCACACAATCATTCGAA
This sequence comes from Larix kaempferi, assembly GCA_027924585.1. Classification (NCBI taxonomy): domain Eukaryota; kingdom Viridiplantae; phylum Streptophyta; class Pinopsida; order Pinales; family Pinaceae; genus Larix; species Larix kaempferi. Next base: position 16,005,161 of record BSBM01000106.1, read on the forward strand.
TACATTCAAGATTTCAGGCATTAATAAAAGCATTTCATAAATAAATATATAGGCAGAAACACTTATCTTCGTTTCAATTGTCCCAAGCAACTAGCTATGTCGCTGCAACGTTCCACCCAACCGTAGGCTCTTCGACAGCTTATACTGAGTCCGTCCGAAGGCCACCCCCGAGCTGGGCATGATTCTCACAAGGACAAAAGGGGGCATTCCAGCTCAACCACTGCCCAATAACCATTTTTATCTCAGCCAAGCCAGAATAATGGATTACCCATCACCCATACCCAACATACTCTTTCTTCTCACAACAAAATGACTATTGACAGGGTTACACATTTACAACAGAGGTGTTCACAAAACAGGGTCCACATTGGTTCCCCCAGCTCGTGGTTCACCCAATGAACTGTGGAAATTTCGTTTTCAACCCAGGGAGAAAACCGATTTCTCTCCACTGGTTAGGATCCCTTCCCATGGCCTAAACGACCCCCAGGAAGACCCAAAACGTTCTGCTCTCTTTCCCCACGGGTAACCAACACAAAAATGCCCCTTCCCAGCTAAAAGATGAAGGGAGACACAGAAAAACGAGGGAGGAAAACGCCCAGGAAGCTTGAGCTGCGTGAGAGAGCAAGGCCATGGTGAATAATCGCTTAGGCAGCCATTTCGTGGCTCTATTCTTGCCCAAAAAGACCAACACGTTTTTCCATGAAGGGTGGCTTGCCCATACCCGATTTTGGACAGCCATACCTTCCCATTCCCAAGGCAATAACTTCCCCAACCAACTCTTGGGAGAAATCAATGGTTGGGTACAAAAGTCAACATGGGTAGTTGAGGGTTTGATGGGTTTCCTCATTGACACTTGGCTTGACTCTATTGGCTCAAGGGTTTGAATGTTTTCCCTCCCAATTCCTTGTGAAATCATGCCCCCCTCTCTTTGTTGCATTGCATAGCTAGTTGTGGGTATTTTTTTATTAAAATGCATATTACATGCTATTTGAATTTCCACTGTGCATTGCTAGCACGCAAACCATATGCATCACGAAATCGATGGCGGGGCCTTGGCCTTGAGCTCCTCACCATGATTTCCTAACAATATTACATCATTTATAGTGTTAATGCCATGGGGCCAAACTGGGGACATTACACCACTCGTGGCTATCATGTACTTCTGACAGCCGCAGTCATTAGAGAAATTTTGAGGTAAAAAAAGGGCCTCAAAACAAAGAAAATGTACTATAAAATACAACCAATCACATTCTAGTAGATGACATCATTCCCCTTGGTGAGGTGGCATTGCATGAGTTAAGAATGCTTATTTGTCAAATTTGCTATGGTGGATGAAAACACATAGTTAACCAAGGTAGTGGTGTAAGTACTTTTAAGTCATAAAGTAAAGTACTCATAATGATAGTCTTTTCATAAAATAATATTATTGTCATTTTCAAGTAAAGTACTCATAATAAATGTATTTTCACACTTTCACATAAAATAATATTATTGTCATTTTCAAGTGAAGTACTCTTAATTCATAAAGAAAGTCCTTTCACATTTTTTTATAAAATAATATATTATCATTTTTATGTTTTTAATTTTAAATTATATATTCACTACATTCTATTTAGTAACATAATGTCAAACTAATAAAGAATAATAATAGATTTAATAAATAATAATAATAATAATAATAATGCAATGTGGATTATAATAATATTATCGACATTTTACATGTAAATAAATTCTCAATTAAATTACATTATTAAATTCATGAGAAAAGTACTAAATATAAAAAGTCAACATAAAATTTAAAAAAAACTCTTAAAAATGTTTTTTATTATTTAATTTCATTTGCAAGTTCAAGACAAATAAATGTTAAAGGACAATACATTTTTGGGAATTTACAATGAATCTTAGTCACATCAATGTAGTCTTATTTTATTAATTTTATTTCTAGTGAATTTTGAAAAGTAACTCAACCATGGTTATTTATATTGTGCATAGAAAATAGTGTGGGAGGTGACTTGTCATATATACCTACCCCATAAAACCCCCAATTCATAATATTTTAATATATCTCATATTTTTGTAGTACATCTCTTAGGAGGCCCTTTTTTTACCTCAAAATCTCTCTAATGCATCACCGAAACGATTACAACCACATCATGGCCTGTCGCTTTCCGCCCCTTTATCCTTCCTGTCGCCATCAACCCGTGGCTTAGCTCCTTAACTGTTTGATGCCACTCTCCTTAACATGTCGCTTTCCTCTATCTCTACTATGCTTCTTACTCAAAATAGGTCGCTTCCGTAGCTCAACCTTCCCTTATACTCTTTACCAAAAATGGCTGCTGCGCTGGCACTGTGCACCAGCATAACTGCGCCAAACTGACTCTACGATCTGGACTACACACTTCTCAAAACTGTGCCAACTGACCTCGCAGCCCAAAACTGCGCAGTTCCCAAACCTAGTTTTATCAAAATTGTGCCTACTTGGGCCACGCCCAATAGGCCCCTAACACTTACTTGTGGCTCGTCCCAAGCCACTTCAATCCAGTTGTTCCATCTGCCCATCTCTTCGCGCAGTAAACTCCTCAACAGTTGTAGTCAGGTTTACAATTATTTCCCTTATCTCTTGTTGGCAACCTTTTACCATGTTCAATATTCTGTCTGAGGCAGGTTCCAAAAGTTGTTCCTTGACATTATTCTCCATTGTCTGAATATCTTGTAACTTTGTTTCAATGTCATCGGTCAAGGTGAGTGCCTCTTCTTGCAGCGATTGTAACCTTGCGGATGCTTCAACTGCCTTTGCTCTTAAGGTGTCCAGTTCCTTCCTAAGTGCCTTGGTTTGCAAAAACTTTTGCATTTTCTATCGTACAGGCAAGTCCTTCATAGTAGCGTCCATGGTATCCAATTATTGTTGTCTCCGTTGCATTTCATTGTGCATGCCTTGCAATTCTGGTTCTTCCTGCAATATGCTCCAGATTGTAGAAACATCATCCAATAGGTTTTGGCATCGCGCCACATCTGCGCAGATGCTTTCTGCAGAGGCCCTAAGCGCCTATGCTCTTGCTTCTTCCGCCTGCTGTGCAGTGTCAACTAGCCGTTGAGCAGCTAGCTTGGCCATTGCTGCTTCATGGGCAACTTCAATTTCGTCAATCTCAAGTTTGTGGAAAATCTCTAATCCCTTCATTTTTTCTTGCAAACTATCCACAACAATGCCAATCTGTAGGATAGCTGCCTCAATTTCTGGTTCCTCCTCAATTTATGGAAGCTTCGTACAGACCGTCGATACTGCTCCCTTTACCCTACAATGCTTCTCTTGTGCGTGTTGAAGCTCCCTCTCCTTTTGTTCGCATTCTCCTTGCAATTGTTTGTAGTTCTCTTTGAGCTGGTGGTGCTGACTGTGCGAGACGATGTCTCGCTCATGTATTTCCTCTGTTATTTGAGTGTGCAACTTGTGCAATCATTCTGCAGGTAGCATTGCTACATTGAATTCCAATTGTTCGAGCCTCCTCGCATTCTCTTCCATCACATCTGTGGGGAACAAAATGGACATTGGCATAATTTGGCTATGCGCGTCTGTGTGGTATAGGCAGGTGGACTACGCATCTTCCCACTTTACTCACCTAACTGGTTGTTGTGGTCTGGCTCCTTAGCCAAGTTGCAATGGACTTGCTCTATTCTTACGACCAGACTGGTCAGTTTGTTGATGTTGTCTCTGACCTCTGTTTGGGTTGGTTCTTCCTTGTTTTCCTTTAGTGTCACGACATCTTCCAGGTGCATTGACACCCTTGATGCAATCTGCTCGTAATCGTCATCATGCAGCATTCTGTAGAGCGGTGGTTTTGTTGCTTTCGACTTCTTCTTCTGTGGTTTCTCGGGTGTCTGTGTATCCGGCTCTTTTCTTTTCTCGCCTGCCTGCTGGGCAGGTGTTGGGGTTGGTGTACTTTGGACCTCTGGATTTTTGTCCGTTTGGTCCTCTTCTTCCTCCTCCATGGATGTAGTGATAACAGTATCGGGTGCATCTTATTTCCAGTCCTCAGGCCAGTCCTCAATGATCAGCTCAATCATCGGCGCGTCGAGCTGATATTTCCCTTCATACCATGTTTCTGTTGTCATGTGTGGCTATATGTAGATACACTGCAATCCAGCCTTGAAAATCATTATTGGCTTATATTTGGTCGTCACCTCCTCTGTGATGTGCGGAGTCTTCTCAATGACTGCACATAGTTGTTCAAAGTAAGTCAGGAACTGTAGGTTGCTGGACCTCTGCTTTTCTGCGTTCGTGGATGCCCACATATTCACGTAACGCACCGCACGGGAGTCATCAGCTGCTACCGGCAGGCCGTTCTGATGATGAGGTTCCTTCCACCCCATGAAAGCAATGAGTACTATAGCCAACTGATGTCGAAAGGTAACCCTTTCTCTTGCGTGTCTTGTACCTCGAGTAAAAACTTATTCAATAGAAAATTGGCCCAGTTATATTCATGTCCATCCATAGTTGTAGCAGCTAAGGCTACCACTGATGTCGAAACTTCCTTTGGTTAGATTTCCTCAGAAGCCTTCTCGCCAGTAGTTGAATGGTGAACCGCAAAGGCTCGTTTGTAATTGGGTCAGTTTCATACCCTCTATGCCCTCTTACCAAGTTGAATTCGGCCTTTATCTTTGCGACTAACTCTTTATCATCTTTCTTGCTGACAAATTCTTTGGAAGGGTCATCACCCCTCTTGCTCAGTCCTGTGATTCTTGCTATAAGGTCGACAGTAATATTAACCTTATAGTCCAGTCAAATATACCCCTGGTGCATGCAGGAGAGCAGAGTACGCACCACAACATTGAGCTCACTGCTGCGCTCGAAGTGTGGGATTCGGAAATCAAGTTTTCGTCACTTTACTCTTTTTTTTTTTTTTTTTTTTTTTTTTGGGCGCGCGGGCCGGTTCTCCGAATGCTTCCGCAATGCGGAGCAGTTCGGCGAACGCTTCCGCAGTTGCGGAGCAGTTCGGCGAATGCTTCCGCAATGGCGGAGCGAGTCGCTGAATTCTCCCGCAACTGCGGAGCCATTCGGCGAATGCTCCCGCAACTGCGGAGCCATTCGGCGAAGGCTTCCGCCGTTTCGGAAGACTTTCCCGAATCCTCCCGCGATTTCGGAACCGTTCGCGTAATCCTTCCGCAGTTTCGGAAGACTTTCCCGAACTCTTCCGCAATTTCGGAACCGTTCGCGGAATCCTTCCACAGTTTCGGAAGACTTTCCCGAACTCTTCCGCAATTTCGGAACCGTTCGCGGAATCCTTCCGCAGTTTCGGAAGACTTTCCCGAACTCTTCCGCAATTTCGGAACCGTTCGCGGAATCCTTCCGCAGTTTCGGAAGACTTTCCCGAACTCCTTCCGAAACAAACTTTAAATGTAATTTTTCGAAAACACTTGGAAAATTTTCTTCTTTTTCGGAGCAGTTTGCCGAGTTTTTCCGCGTTGCGGGACAACTCGCGGAATCCTTCCGCAAATTTCGGAAGAGAATTCCTTCCGAAAATTTCGGAAGGGAATTCCTTCCGCAAATTTCGGGGCGACTTCCCGAATTCCTCCGCGTTGCGGAAAACTTCGCGGAATGCTTCCGCAGTTTCGGGGCAATTCACCGAATGCTTCCGCAGTTTCGGAAGACATTCGGGAATTCTCCCCGAAACAGTCTTAAACGAATTTTTCAGCCCGACTTAGGAAAATTCAAAATCTTTCATTCATTTATCATTCGACAGTCCATGCAATGGATTCACAATTAATCCCTGTACATGCAAAATACAAAATACAAAATGCATGTACACACAAAATGCATTTCAGTTTCTTTTAATGCGTTTTAATTCCAAGTACAAAATGCATGTTCACACACACTGATTTACATCTCCGTGAAGGGCCCAACAGCCGTAGTGTTGAACCTAGGGCTCTGATACCACAATGTAATGTCCCCACCTGCTGACCACTGCGAAGCAAGGAACATACTACCAATCGATGGGGCTCTTAATCAAAATTTAGCCCACTCATTTCATTACAAGAAAAAAAAATATGAATGTGCAGATGTAGACAATCAATCATGCACAGCGGAAACAACATCCACACAATCATTCGAATACATTCAAGATTTCAGGCATTAATAAAAGCATTTCATAAATAAATATATAGGCAGAAACACTTATCTTCGTTTCAATTGTCCCAAGCAACTAGCTATGTCGCTGCAACGTTCCACCCAACCGTAGGCTCTTCGACAGCTTATACTGAGTCCGTCCGAAGGCCACCCCCGAGCTGGGCATGATTCTCACAAGGACAAAAGGGGGCATTCCAGCTCAACCACTGCCCAATAACCATTTTTATCTCAGCCAAGCCAGAATAATGGATTACCCATCACCCATACCCAACATACTCTTTCTTCTCACAACAAAATGACTATTGACAGGGTTACACATTTACAACAGAGGTGTTCACAAAACAGGGTCCACATTGGTTCCCCCAGCTCGTGGTTCACCCAATGAACTGTGGAAATTTCGTTTTCAACCCAGGGAGAAAACCGATTTCTCTCCACTGGTTAGGATCCCTTCCCATGGCCTAAACGACCCCCAGGAAGACCCAAAACGTTCTGCTCTCTTTCCCCACGGGTAACCAACACAAAAACGCCCCTTCCCAGCTAAAAGATGAAGGGAGACACAGAAAAACGAGGGAGGAAAACGCCCAGGAAGCTTGAGCTGCGTGAGAGAGCAAGGCCATGGTGAATAATCGCTTAGGAAGCCATTTCGTGGCTCTATTCTTGCCCAAAAAGACCAACACGTTTTTCCATGAAGGGTGGCTTGCCCATACCCGATTTTGGACAGCCATGCCTTCCCATTCCCAAGGCAATAACTTCCCCAACCAACTCTTGGGAGAAATCAATGGTTGGGTACAAAAGTCAACATGGGTAGTTGAGGGTTTGATGGGTTTCCTCATTGACACTTGGCTTGACTCTATTGGCTCAAGGGTTTGAATGTTTTCCCTCCCAATTCCTTGTGAAATCATGCCCCCCTCTCTTTGTTGCATTGCATAGCTAGTTGTGGGTATTTTTTTATTAAAATGCATATTACATGCTATTTGAATTTCCACTGTGCATTGCTAGCACGCAAACCATATGCATCACGAAATCGATGGCGGGGCCTTGGCCTTGAGCTCCTCACCATGATTTCCTAACAATATTACATCATTTATAGTGTTAATGCCATGGGGCCAAACTGGGGACATTACACCACTCGTGGCTATCATGTACTTCTGACAGCCGCAGTCATTAGAGAAATTTTGAGGTAAAAAAAGGGCCTCAAAACAAAGAAAATGTACTATAAAATACAACCAATCACATTCTAGTAGATGACATCATTCCCCTTGGTGAGGTGGCATTGCATGAGTTAAGAATGCTTATTTGTCAAATTTTCTATGGTGGATGAAAACACATAGTTAACCAAGGTAGTGGTGTAAGTACTTTTAAGTCATAAAGTAAAGTACTCATAATGATAGTCTTTTCATAAAATAATATTATTGTCATTTTCAAGTAAAGTACTCATAATAAATGTATTTTCACACTTTCACATAAAATAATATTATTGTCATTTTCAAGTGAAGTACTCTTAATTCATAAAGAAAGTCCTTTCACATTTTTTTATAAAATAATATATTATCATTTTTATGTTTTTAATTTTAAATTATATATTCACTCCATTCTATTTAATAACATAATGTCAAACTAATAAAGAATAATAATAGATTTAATAAATAATAATAATAATGCAATGTGGATTATAATAATATTATCGACATTTTACATGTAAATAAATTCTCAATTAAATTACATTATTAAATTCATGAGAAAAGTACTAAATATAAAAAGTCAACATAAAATTTAAAAAAAACTCTTAAAAATGTTTTTTATTATTTAATTTCATTTGCAAGTTCAAGACAAATAAATGTTAAAGGACAATACATTTTTGGGAATTTACAATGAATCTTAGTCACATCAATGTAGTCTTATTTTATTAATTTTATTTCTAGTGAATTTTGAAAAGTAACTCAACCATGGTTATTTATATTGTGCATAGAAAATAGTGTGGGAGGTGACTTGTCATATATACCTACCCCATAAAACCCCCAATTCATAATATTTTAATATATCTCATATTTTTGTAGTACATCTCTTAGGAGGCCCTTTTTTTACCTCAAAATCTCTCTAATGCATCACCGAAACGATTACAACCACATCATGGCCTGTCGCTTTCCGCCCCTTTATCCTTCCTGTCGCCATCAACCCGTGGCTTAGCTCCTTAACTGTTTGATGCCACTCTCCTTAACATGTCGCTTTCCTCTATCTCTACTATGCTTCTTACTCAAAATAGGTCGCTTCCGTAGCTCAACCTTCCCTTATACTCTTTACCAAAAATGGCTGCTGCGCTGGCACTGTGCACCAGCATAACTGCGCCAAACTGACTCTACGATCTGGACTACACACTTCTCAAAACTGTGCCAACTGACCTCGCAGCCCAAAACTGCGCAGTTCCCAAACCTAGTTTTATCAAAATTGTGCCTACTTGGGCCACGCCCAATAGGCCCCTAACACTTACTTGTGGCTCGTCCCAAGCCACTTCAATCCAGTTGTTCCATCTGCCCATCTCTTCGCGCAGTAAACTCCTCAACAGTTGTAGTCAGGTTTACAATTATTTCCCTTATCTCTTGTTGGCAACCTTTTACCATGTTCAATATTCTGTCTGAGGCAGGTTCCAAAAGTTGTTCCTTGACATTATTCTCCATTGTCTGAATATCTTGTAACTTTGTTTCAATGTCATCGGTCAAGGTGAGTGCCTCTTCTTGCAGCGATTGTAACCTTGCGGATGCTTCAACTGCCTTTGCTCTTAAGGTGTCCAGTTCCTTCCTAAGTGCCTTGGTTTGCAAAAACTTTTGCATTTTCTATCGTACAGGCAAGTCCTTCATAGTAGCGTCCATGGTATCCAATTATTGTTGTCTCCGTTGCATTTCATTGTGCATGCCTTGCAATTCTGGTTCTTCCTGCAATATGCTCCAGATTGTAGAAACATCATCCAATAGGTTTTGGCATCGCGCCACATCTGCGCAGATGCTTTCTGCAGAGGCCCTAAGCGCCTATGCTCTTGCTTCTTCCGCCTGCTGTGCAGTGTCAACTAGCCGTTGAGCAGCTAGCTTGGCCATTGCTGCTTCATGGGCAACTTCAATTTCGTCAATCTCAAGTTTGTGGAAAATCTCTAATCCCTTCATTTTTTCTTGCAAACTATCCACAACAATGCCAATCTGTAGGATAGCTGCCTCAATTTCTGGTTCCTCCTCAATTTATGGAAGCTTCGTACAGACCGTCGATACTGCTCCCTTTACCCTACAATGCTTCTCTTGTGCGTGTTGAAGCTCCCTCTCCTTTTGTTCGCATTCTCCTTGCAATTGTTTGTAGTTCTCTTTGAGCTGGTGGTGCTGACTGTGCGAGACGATGTCTCGTTCATGTATTTCCTCTGTTATTTGAGTGTGCAACTTGTGCAATCATTCTGCAGGTAGCATTGCTACATTGAATTCCAATTGTTCGAGCCTCCTCGCATTCTCTTCCATCACATCTGTGGGGAACAAAATGGACATTGGCATAATTTGGCTATGCGCGTCTGTGTGGTATAGGCAGGTGGACTACGCATCTTCCCACTTTACTCACCTAACTGGTTGTTGTGGTCTGGCTCCTTAGCCAAGTTGCAATGGACTTGCTCTATTCTTACGACCAGACTGGTCAGTTTGTTGATGTTGTCTCTGACCTCTGTTTGGGTTGGTTCTTCCTTGTTTTCCTTTAGTGTCACGACATCTTCCAGGTGCATTGACACCCTTGATGCAATCTGCTCGTAATCGTCATCATGCAGCATTCTGTAGAGCGGTGGTTTTGTTGCTTTCGACTTCTTCTTCTGTGGTTTCTCGGGTGTCTGTGTATCCGGCTCTTTTCTTTTCTCGCCTGCCTGCTGGGCAGGTGTTGGGGTTGGTGTACTTTGGACCTCTGGATTTTTGTCCGTTTGGTCCTCTTCTTCCTCCTCCATGGATGTAGTGATAACAGTATCGGGTGCATCTTATTTCCAGTCCTCAGGCCAGTCCTCAATGATCAGCTCAATCATCGGCGCGTCGAGCTGATATTTCCCTTCATACCATGTTTCTGTTGTCATGTGTGGCTATATGTAGATACACTGCAATCCAGCCTTGAAAATCATTATTGGCTTATATTTGGTCGTCACCTCCTCTGTGATGTGCGGAGTCTTCTCAATGACTGCACATAGTTGTTCAAAGTAAGTCAGGAACTGTAGGTTGCTGGACCTCTGCTTTTCTGCGTTCGTGGATGCCCACATATTCACGTAACGCACCGCACGGGAGTCATCAACTGCTACCGGCAGACCGTTCTGATGATGAGGTTCCTTCCACCCCATGAAAGCAATGAGTACTATAGCCAACTGATGTCGAAAGGTAACCCTTTCTCTTGCGTGTCTTGTACCTCGAGTAAAAACTTATTCAATAGAAAATTGGCCCAGTTATATTCATGTCCATCCATAGTTGTAGCAGCTAAGGCTACCACTGATGTCGAAACTTCCTTTGGTTAGATTTCCTCAGAAGCCTTCTCGCCAGTAGTTGAATGGTGAACCGCAAAGGCTCGTTTGTAATTGGGTCAGTTTCATACCCTCTATGCCCTCTTACCAAGTTGAATTCGGCCTTTATCTTTGCGACTAACTCTTTATCATCTTTCTTGCTGACAAATTCTTTGGAAGGGTCATCACCCCTCTTTCTCAGTCCTGTGATTCTTGCTATAAGGTCGACAGTAATATTAACCTTATAGTCCAGTCAAATATACCCCTGGTGCATGCAGGAGAGCAGAGTACGCACCACAACATTGAGCTCACTGCTACGCTCGAAGTGTGGGATTCGGAGCAGGTTGAGCAGACCAGCCTAGGACAGCAGCACAACCTAGTCCATGGGAACAAACTCTACTTTCTTTCTGGTTCCATCACCTTTGCTATACATGTATCTGTCGAGCTGCAAATGTGGGAATTTCTCGTGATTCATTAGATTATAATCAGTAAATTTGCAGTCAGGGATCTTACCGAGCAAATCTTCTTTGGTCCGCACATGCCTTGACATCTGCAGTAGCGGGATGTCATATTGTGCATTCTTCTCAACGTGCCTTTCTTGGGAATCATTCTTTCTTGGACTGACATATTTTGGAACGATCCATATAGGTGGTGGTGGGTTCCCTTGTGGAGCCGCCGACTTTGAAATACCTGTTTGATGGACAATCTACCAAGAGCAGACTCGAGGCCTGATCTCCCTAGCTCAACGTGAGTCTAGAACAAATAGAGACAGAACATAAATAACACTCCTAGATCTAATTAGAGATCAGGGAACTAGATGCTCTTACCGTTTGAATCACTGATCCTTTCTCCTTGAATGCTGCTCCAAGCTTGATAGTTTTCAGATCTGAGCTGAGAAACCTGTCAATACAATGCAACAACAGAAGCAGTGAAATGGCATCTACACAATAATAGATCTAAGTAAGCAGTTAAGTAAGCAAACTACACAATGTATCATTAACACAATGAGATTGGTGGAAAGCACTTATATTGTTGTATTAAAAGGGAAATACATAGGATGAAGAGATTACAACCGATGACTTAACGTAGCAATCCTTCTCCGATCAAGCCAATGCCAAATCCTCCAAAGGGATGATGGATCTCTCAAGGATGAGTAGAGATCTCTCCTAAGCTAATTTCACCAGCAATTAGATACTATAGACTTCCTCTTCTTGGAATGGGAGTGAGCTTCACTGATATAGGACTAAGTGGATAGGATAGGTTGAGATATGGTAGGAGAGAGATAGGGTATCCTTCCAAGAGGTTAGGAACCGAATGCCAACTTCCCCAAAGGCTAGGGATAGGGATACACATCAGCTAGCTTCGAGAATGGGCTCGAAGAAACTATTTTAGTCCATTAACAGACATCGTCGCAATCTATAAGAGGACAACCTGCGACGTCACAGGTTACATGAGGACAACCTGCAACGACCTCTCAAAACCTAGTATAAATGGGTTTGCATCTCTTCCAAGTTAATGACTTAGTCAAGGAAAATTTAGGGATGTTTACACTGAGTCTCATGATGGTAAGATTTAGGTGTAACAAAATGCCCCCCAAAGCATGAAGCTGTTTGAAACTGGACAGGTGAAATGCTTTGACAGAAGGAATGGCAATGGCTCATCGAATGAAGGACGTTGCTGCAGTACAACTGACTCTGGGTATATAGTCTCATATGACGTACAACATGGTTGCCGACCAATAGATTGCAGATCCATGCTAGTAATGATCGACTGAACACATTCATGGCTACTAGACACAAGCATAGATCCATGAGGAGATGATAACACAACCACGACCAATACAAATGTGGATCCGTCTAATATGACTCAAAACAATCTCCATCGCAACCTGGGTAAAACATGACTCCCCAGGGTCTTCAAGCCGAACTCGCAATGATACGAATCTATCCATGTGATTACATATGTCTTGACGTTGAACATGGTAGAAACCACTTGATTACCGGTCATTAATGTATACCGTTAACAAGCGCGAGGGAAATCACCATTAATGTCAATGATCCCCAAGGTATCGCAGTACATATCATCAAGCGTGAATAAATGAGTTGAAGTCGAACGCAAGATTAAATCTTTCAATCAAGAGTTAATGATGTAAACTCATGTCGAAAGCAAGGTAACCTGCCATTGAGGCATGCGGGCCCAAGGTACTCGATTGGTCTCTAGATTCAATCCTTGGATGATGATTTGAAGTCGACAAGGATGAACCCGTCGAAGGAGGGTCATGATGAATCCCCCATCATCGACACGAAACACGACAAATGATGTTTGGAGTAGATCGGATGGCACAATAACATGCAAGACTGACTCAGAACAGATCGACATGGTGGAAGGTGTGTTGACTGCAGAAAATGAGTGGTGAAAGTATTCTTGAACATGTGCATGGCATGAGAGTCCAATCCCAAATATTTTCTGAACCTGGGAGAGGAGGGGTTTGTCCCATGATGGACCCTTCAATGTTAGACTTTAACGAGTCCATAGAAGGTAAACGCGGTTGTCATTTCATGTTTAAAGAGTCTAAAAAGAACTAAAGAAGACGCCAACGGTCCTTTTTCGTAAAGTTAGCCTCATCGCACGAAAAAAGGTAAAACAACGCAGGAGAGGACTCTTCTAGTCATGATTGGTTGGAGTATACCTTTTTCGTAAGTAGTGCCCCCTGGTCCGAAAAAAGGGGTAAACTATCACCAGGGAGATGACCGTTCAAATACTTTAACAAGCGTGAATGCAACAAGTTCGCTTGGCAATCTTTTCGTATTTCGAGATCCTAAAAAGAGCTTAAAGATAGACTTCGGGGGGGTTCCTTTTCCGTAGGAGTTTAACGAGCCCGAAAAAGTGATAAATCGTAACTCGGTAACTTATTCTCATGGTTTTAAGAGCACAAGAAATAACAAAGACTAATCTCGTCATCATTAAACAATTAAAATCTAAAAAAGAACGACAAAATATCCAAGGGGTTGTTCATACCTGAAATGATCGCAACAATGTGAAAACGGCACAAACAGAACACTTAATGTCTCCTGCATGCTTGAAAACTAGGTCAAACAGTCAACCGGGTATTCATATGGAGTAAAATGATCCAAACTATAGCAAATAACCCAAAGAGCATCTAATATTTAAAAAGGAATATTCTCTTTTTGTTTATAAAATAGAAAAAATGACCAAATATAGTTACCATTGTTCATTTGCCAAATTGGGGAGAAGAAAGTGCCATTTGAAGCAGAATTTCACTTGTCGATTGACGGAGCTACGAGCAACCATTTCACGAGTCGTTCGGAGCAGGTAACCCTAAATCTCATCTAGCATATTTCCAGTGGTTTAGAATTTCAATTTTAGTCCATTTTTTAGGTTTTTTGAGTTGATTTGTGGGTACTTTGTGCGCCCTCGGGTCGTCGTAGGTCTCCCTTGCGGGCTTTGTGACGACCTTTATTTGTGGGGACTTTGTATGCCCTCAGTTCGTCATAGGTCTCCCTTACGGGAACTGCGACAAACTCGGGTCGTCGCAAAGCCCGCAAAGGTGGGTTGCGACGATGTCGCCCTGTCTGCAAGGACGAGGTGCGATAGAGGAAACGCCCATGTTCAACTCAAAACCTAAGCCAAAAGAAAAAGTTTGGATGGTTGAAGTGAGTTCTAATGATGTTTAAATGCCCCTTTTGATAGGTTTGTGGCTGCCAACATGGTTCTATAGTGGCGTGAGTGAGAACATGAGGTAGATGATGTGTAAGCAGCAAATGACCCATTATGTGTGGAGGCATTGCAGAACTGTGGACTACTGAAGTTCTTCAATGTCCAGGGCACGAGGGCCCAAGTCCTACTGCTGGAACATATGGTTCATTGTTGGGACGCAGCACAACAGTATTTTGTGATCGGAGAGCACATATTGACCATGGATGTCAAGGACATCTACTTCTTGACTGGGTTGTCCCAGAGGGCGGACATTGTGGGTCTTACCGGATCACGGGGAAGTGACCGGACGGTGGACGACTTGATTGTCCAGCATTGTACTCCACATACCGGTGCCTCTAGTGGGAAGATTCCCATCAAAGAGGTGCAATATCATCCACTGCGAGCTATTCTTTTTACCATAGTGAGGATAGCAGGGAGCCAAGTGGCTCACCTAGCTACCAGGTCCCAGATGTTGTATGCTGAGGACTGCATGTCTTCGAAGGTGTTCAACTGGTGTGAGGGACTCTTCACCAACCTCAGAGCTCAATTGACCAAGTGTCGGTGCAGAGAGCTCAAGCAGTTCGGGTATGGATCGATAATGATCTCATTTTTATTGGAGCAGGCTCCCCTTCTACGCTCGCACGTGACTGTGGATGACAGGGATCCCAAGGATCCTCACATGGTTAGATGGACAGAGGTGATGGCCCGCCATGGTGGCGAGGGTCCTATCATCGGGTACGGTCCTGGATTCTTCACCTGGCTAGAAGGCCAGCTACTCATGATAGAGGACTATCCATACAGTGGTATGGATTTGAGGGAGGACCCAGACCTAGTGCTACCTGAGGAGGCAGAGTGGGGAGACATCGGTAAGAACAATGACCCTTGTAATTTTTACATTTTGTGTATTTATAATTTTTTTGGATAGTGCTGATGAGTTAATAACATGTGTGTGCAGATGTGGGCCCCTCGCGGCCAGTTGGAGTCTCACTACTAGCGAGGAGAGGAGAGGAGAGGCGCCACCAGTAGCGCCAGCCATGCACGATGCCATGGTGGAGATGGATGACGTCTACGAGAACCTTACGATGTTGACATTGGACATCCCAGATGCAGCAGTACATGAGTTGTCGAGGCCTATACAGAGGTATACAGTCGATGTGACTATGCGCTTTGGTACGCTACTCCGCAAGGTGGCGAGGGAAGTTGACTGCTTCCATGTCCAGCAGGCGACGGCTGCTAGACCTAGAGGTGCACGGGCTATACGTTAGGCCCAATGATGTTATTATGTATGTACTGAGAGCTATGTGAGCCTCAGATTTTGTACTACTGAAAGCTGTCAGGCTTCAGATTTTGTATGGACTCACTGAAAGCCATCGTGCTTTAGAATTTTTGTATCAGCACTATATTATCTTGATTATATATATATATAGACATTTTGGCAGATTTATACATTATGTGTTTTAATGGATGAATGATGTGATCTTTTTTATGTGTTTTCTTATATAACGAGTTATTTACATGTTATGTCTACTTTTAACATTTAATGAATATGCTTATATGTGTGCAATGTACCAATCCAAAATTAAGTTGGCCATGGAGTCGGCAACTGTGTTCATGTCTCGTGGAATGTGCAGGTACTGAATGGATTCGAAGGACCTTTCCAGAAGATGAACTCGTCTATAGAGACAGAGTAGGGTAGGATCGCGGATGGTGTAGACCCGGTTAAGATGAGAGACCACTAGTTGAGAATCCAAATGGATGACAATATGGTCCATACCCAAAGAAATAGCGTTGGTTAGGGTCCCAATGACTGCTTGATATTCTGCAGCATTGTTGGTTGCAAAACCTAGACACATTCCTCCTAAGTTGACAAGATCGCCAGTGGGAGAATAGAGCACCCAGGCTGTCGAAGCAAGGTTGCGGGTATGCCGGCTAGCGCCATCCGCGAATCTGTAGCAAGTTGCCATCTGCACACGCAGACAGAACATGGTATAAGTAACAAAACAAGACCTAAGCACGCAAAAAATCAAAGCATCACACCACACAAAAACACACACGCCATGTAAAGTATATACAAAGTACTTATGCATGAAAGACTCAGGCATAGTACCTCTTCAGGTAAAGCCCATTGCGGGGTTCACCTAAAGATATCCCGTCGTAGTCTTCAAGCTCGTAAGCTCCCTTCTCTAAGACGTGTTTCACTATGTAGGGTCCATGCCACATGGACTCAAACTTTCCTGCCCCCAGTTTATCATGTCTTTGGTCATATGTAAGGACCAAATCTCCTTCGTTGTAGACGCGAGGTTCTACCAACTTGTCGTACTGTGCTTTGATGCGTTTCTTATGAGCCTCGTTGGCAAGAGCGACATCGCGGGTATTTTATCTAGGTAAAGGAAGCGTTCTTCCTCAACAGTGGTGTTAGGGAGAAGTTCAACTACGAGCTTGAGGGACGGAATCTCGCACTCAATCGGAAGGACGACCTCCAATCCATACACTAATTGGAATGGAGTAAATCCAGTGGCGGTTTTAACGGAAGTTCGATAAGCCCATAGTGCAGAGAAGAGCATATTATGCCAGTTGGACTTGTGCGTACCCACCATGCGTTGGATCATGGTTTTCAAGACCTTGTTAATGGCCTCTACTTGTCCGTTGGACTGCGGGTAGTACGGTGTTGAGTTTTCATGGCGAAAACCCAATCTAGTGCTCAACTCGTCAACCATGTGGTTCATAAAGTGAGAACCATGGTCGATAACTATAGCTCGAGGAACGCCAAACCGCGCTATAACATGATTAAACATGAAGAGTGCGGCAGTTTTGCTGTCGTCCGTGTATGTAGGAATAGCCTTGGCCCACTTTGTAAAGTAATCCACAGCTACAATGACGTAACCATGCCCCCCAATCGAGGTAGGCCTACAATGCATGAAGTCGACGCCCAATTTAGCTAAGGGGCCAATGGCAATAACCGGGTGTAACGGGGGGTGGGTGCGCTTCTTAGTTTGGAAGTGCTGGCATGGAGGACATTTTTTAACGGCCTCAATACAATCTTTGAAGATAGATGGCCAAAAATATCCTGTGCGAAGTATCTTCTGGGCTGTAGCCATCCCAGAGAGATGGCCGCCACACGCCCCAGCGTGACAGTCATTTAAAATGTGTTCAGCCTCTTTATGAGTGAGACAACGTCGAAGGATAGAATCGATACCGCGACAATACAAAGTATCACTAATGATTAGATAATACTTTGCATGGTGGCGTATGCGACGACGGTCGTCTCGCAAGAGTTGAAGGCTGAAACGTTGGGTCTGGAGATATAAAGTAATATCCCCATACCACGAATTAGACGTGTTGATGAGGAACAATGATTCATCCGGAAGAGAATCATTGGGCTCAAAATCGACATCAGCCCGAGGAAGATCACAGATCAACTCAGCAAACACCAAAGACTTTTTAGACTTAGCCTTTTCAAAAAGGAGATCAAATTCATGCAGTATTACAATCCAGCGTGAATAATTGCCCCCAAGCACCTGACGTGTCAAGACATGGTACATGGGGTTTGAATCGGCGATGATGGTGGTGGTGCGGAGCAGGATGTAATGTCGAAACTTTTGGACGGCAATGACTGCCGCGAGAGCGAGTTTCTCAACATGTGAATAACGAGTTTCGGCGTCAATGAGACCCTTACTTGCATAGTATATCACATGCTCCTAGGCATTGTTGTCTTCTTGAAAAAATACCATGGCGATCATGGTGGCAGAAGCAGCAAGATAAAGGATATAATCCTTATAGTAATTGGGTGGTTGGAGCATAGGGGCATGCGTAATGGCATGCTTTAAGCTTTCAAAAGATTGTTGAGCTTGGTCGTCCCATATGAACGGGACATCTTTCTTCATCAATCTCATGTATCCCTGCGTCTTTTGCGCGAAATTACAAACAAAATGCCTTAAATAAGTTGCCTTCCCTTGCAAACTTTGAAGTTTCGTTATGTCGGTGGGAGGTGGAAGAGTGATGATGGCTGCCACCTTCAGGGGATCAATGCGGATCCCATCTTTGGAGACTATGAAACCGAGGAGGCGTCCAGACTCGACATAGAAGATGCACTTGTGAGGGTTCAGGTGGATATTATACCGCATGCATCTGAGGAATATTGTCGTCAGATGGTCGATGTGGTCCTGACGATGTCGTGAATGGGTAGGTATATCGTCTAAGTACGGTTCCACAAAGTCCTTCACGTCATGAAAGGAATACGACATGGCCCGCTGGAATGTGGCACCAACATTTTTAAAACCAAAAGGGAGCTTGCGGTAAGCAAACGTACCCCAAGGACAGATGAAAGTTGTCTTGTACTGATCAGTCGGGTGGATCTCAATTTGGTTGTAGTCGGAAAAGCCATCCATGAATGAAAAGATGACGCTTCCCGCACAATTGTCGATATTCTGGTCGATAAAGGGAATCGGGTAATTGTCCTTGGGACAAGCCTTGTTGAGATCCCGATAATCGACGTAGACACGAATGGTACCCTGCTTTTTAGCTACAAGGACGACGTTCGAGACCCATTCTGTCAAAGGGACAGGATAAATAAAACCAGCTTTCAAGAGCTTTTCTATCTTTGCCTTGATTGCTACAATCTTTCGGGGGTGCACCGGTCGCAACTTTTGTCGGACTGGTTTGGCGTCGGAATAGGTTTGAATTGTGTGCGAAACAATAGTGGGGTCTATCCCGGGCATCTCCTCGTAAGTCCAAGCAAACACGTCTCGAAATTGCTTGAACAAGGCCGTAAACGTTGTGATTTCTTCAGAGGAACACTTGTTGGTTGTGGAGCCTAATCTCCAAATTCAAAGATATTATTATTCAGCCGTGTTTGTACCCCAGCTTTATATGATATGTAAAAAGGACTGTACACTCACCCCAATGAGGGGGGTGTGGGGGGGGGCGAATCCTTTTTGGAGTTGTTTTATGGGCCCATGGTTTTGGGTAACCCATGGTATTTTCCCATTGTATCTCCCTTATAAAAGAAAGACATTGTAATACGGTTAGGGTTGATGTATTAGGTTTTATGCATTGTAAAGATCTCTGAGATCAGAAGAGAGACTATGAGACAGTGAAGAGGAAGTGCAACGATTGTGCTGCAGGTTGTATCCCTTCACTTTGTTGGACGGTATAATAATAAGGACTAGCAACTTCAGTGTGGACGTAGCCCAAGTTGGGTGAACCACGATATATCTGTGTCTCTCTTGTAATGTGTGTGTGATTATATTTGCATTTATGTTTATTGTTATTGCTCTGCGATCCTGTTTTTCTAACAATTGGTATCAGAGCCAAAGGTCTATTTGGCAGATAAACCCGCAGGAAGCTAGGGTTTCTGATTCGAGTGGGAGCAATGGTGGAAGAAGGGAAGTTTAATGGCCAAAACTTCCAGTTATGGAAGATGCAAATGGAGGACTATCTGTACCAGAAGGATCTATTCCTACCATTGGGAGGAAGAGCAAAGCAGTCGACGTCTATGAAGGACGAAGAATGGGAGGTTCTTGACAGAAAGGCTTTGGGAACAATACGGTTGAGCCTGGCTTCGTCGGTGGCTTTCAATATCTCAAAAGAAACGACAATGGAGGGTTTGATGAGTGCATTGGGTAAGTTGTATGAAAAACACTCGACCTCCAACAAGGTATTTCTAATGAAGCATTTATTTAATATGAAGATGTCTGAAGGTGGATCTGTTACTGATCATTTAAATGAGTTTAATACGGTTACAAATCAACTAAGTTTTGTAAGTGTGAACTTTGATGATGAGGTTAGGGCTCTTCTAATCTTGTGTTCATTGCCAGAAAGCTGAAATAGCTTGGTCATGGATGTAAGTAACTCTATCTCTGGTTCAAACACCTTGAAATTTGATGATGTTATTGGTGTTATTCTTAGCGAGGAAATGCAAAGAAAAAGCACAGGTGAGACATCAGGTAATGCGTTGACCATGGAGACTAGGGGAAGACAAAAGGAGAGAGGGAGGAGCCAAGGTAATCATGGGAAGTCTAAAACGGGCAGATCCAAGTCCAAACTGGGAAAGATAAAGTGCTGGAACTGTGGAAAGAAAGGACATCTAAAGAAAGACTGCAAATCTCTAAAGAAGAAAGGAGATGCACATAAGGAAACTACCTAGGAAGCAAATGTAGCAGGTGATGTGTTACAAGATGCTTTGATTCTTGCATTAGATAATACTAGTGATTATTGGGTAGTAGATTCAGGGGCTTCATGTCATGCTACAGCCCATAGGAAATATTTTCATGATCATGTTCCAAGCGATTTTGGACATGTTTTATTGGGTGATGATGAGCCATGTAAAATTGTTGGAATTGGTAAGGTATGGATAAAAGTTAAGAATGGAACTGATTGGCTGTTGAAAGATGTTAGGCATATTCCTTCTATGAAAAGAAATTTGATCTCAACAGGGTGGTTGGGAGATGGCGGCTGTCTATCTACATTTGGAGAAAAGTGATGGAAGATCACTAAAGGACCAATGGTGATAGCAAAAGGAGACAGGGTAGGTACGTTGTATTTATGTCCTCATAATACTGACCATTTTATCTCTTTAGCTTCCACATGAACAGATACAGCATTGTGGCATCATAGGCTTGGCCACATGAGTGAAAAAGGGATGCAGATTCTCCACTCAAGTAAGTTGTTGCTAGATTTGAAGTAGGTAAGTTTGGAATTCTGTGAGAACTGTGTTTATGGAAAACAGAAGAGAGTCGGATTTCTCAGGGTTGGGAAACAGAAGAAGAATGAAAAGTTAGAGCTTGTGCTTACAGATGTATGGGGACCGACTCAGGTACAATCTCTTGGTGTCTCTCATTACTATGTTACATTTATTGATGATGCAACTAGGAAAACTTGGGTTTATTGCATTAGACAGAAATCTGATGTGTTTGCTACTTTTAAGAAGTGGAAAGCTTTGGTTGAGAATGAGACAGGAAAAAGGTTGAAGTGTCTCAGATTTGATAATGGAGGTGAGTACTGCAGCAAGGAGTTTGATAGTTATTGTTCATACCATGGGATTCGTAGAGAGAAGACAGTCCCAGGAACACCACAAGAAAATGGTGTGTCAGAAAGGATGAACAGAACGATCATGGAGCATGCAGGTGTATGAGACTGCATGCAGGGTTGCCCTTACAGTTTTGGGCGGATGCTGTAAATACCGTTGTTTATTTAATAAACAGAGGACCTTCAAGTGCTTTGGATGGTGGTATTCCAAAGGAGGCATGGACAGATAAAAAGGTAAACTACTCATTTCTTAAACGTTTGGTTGTGAAGCATTTGTCCATATTGATAAAGAAAATAGAACAAAGCTTGAAGCTAAATCCAACAAATGTACCTTTATTGGATATGGGGTTGATGATTTTGGTTATCGTTTATGGGATTATGAAAATCACAAAATCATTAGAAGTAGAGATGTCATATTCAATGAAAAGGTCATGTATAAAGATCAATTGCAGGGAAAGAAACAGGAAAAGGAAAACACAGAGTACACAGTATTTGATGAAATTCAAGAAAATGAAGTTCCAAGGTGCCAGAAAATCAAGAACAACAACAAGTACCTGAAACTCCTGCAACTACAAGAAGATCTACCAGGTTAAGTAGACTCCCTGAACGATACTTTCCTTCAATGTACTATTTGTTGATGACTGATGCTGCTGAACCAGAATGTTATGAAGAAGCAATGCAGGTGGAAACTAGAAAGAAGTGGGAGCAAGGCATGAATGAGGAGATGGACTCATTGGTAGGAAACCAGACTTGGGATTTGGTTCAGTTGCCTGCTGGTAAAAGAGCATTGCAGAACAAATGGATTTACAGGTTGAAGGAAGAAGAAGGAGGCAAGAAGTGGTACAAGGCTAGACTTGTTGTAAAGGGGTTTGCACAGAAGAAATGTATAGATTTTGATGAAATATTTTCTCATGTTGTTAAGATGACTTCAATTAGGACTATCTTAAGTCTAGTGGCGGTAGAAAATTTGCATCTTGAATAGTTAGATGTAAAAACAGTCTTTCTCCATGGGGATTTGGAGGAAGAGATATATATGCAGCAGCCACAAGGGTATGAGGTCAAAGGTAAGGAGAACTTGGTATGCAGGTTGAAAAAGAGTTTGTATGGCTTGAAGCAAGCTCCAAGGCAGTGGTATTTAAAATTTGACAGGTTTATGACAGAACAAGCTTATAGGAGACGTCATTTTGACCACTGTGTTTATTTCAAGAAGCTAGACAATGAAAGATATATTATCTTGTTATTGTATGTGGATGACATGCTTGTTGCAGGGTCTAACATGCAGGATATAAATGTACTCAAAAGGAAGCTAGCTAATTCATTTGCGATGAAGGATTTGGGTGCTGCAAAGCAAATCCTTGGTATGAGAATAATGAGAGATAGGAAAAATTGCAAATTGACATTGTCTCAGAGTGAGTACATACAAAAGGTGTTGGAGAGGTTCAAAATGCAGAATGAAAAACTAGTAAGTACACCTTTGGCCAGCCATTTCAATCTAAGAAAGGAAATGTGTCCCAAGACACAGGAAGAGACAGATTACATGTCCAAGATTCCCTATCAATCAGCAGTTGGCAGCTTGATGTATGCCATGGTGTGCACAAGACCAGATATTGCACAAGCAGTGGGAGTTGTGAGCAGATATATGAACAATCCAAGTAAAGAACATTGGAAGGAAGTACAGTGGATTCTAAGGTATTTGAGAGGTACTACCACTCAAGCATTATGTTTTGGAGGTTCAGACACTGTTCTACAAGGATATGTTGATGCAGATATGGCAGGTGATAAGGATAGTAGGAGGAGCACCACAGGGTATGTGTTTACTGTAGGTGGAACAGCAGTAAGTTGGATTTCGAAACTGCAGAAGGTTGTTGCACTTTCAACAACAGAAGCAGAGTATGTTGCTGTTACAGAGGCTAGTAAAGAGATGATTTGGTTGTATGATTGGGTAAGAAGCAGAAGGATAACAGGTTGTACAGTGACAGCCAGAGTGCCATTCATCTTGTAAAGAACTCAACATTCCATTCCAGGACTAAACATAAACAGCTCAAGTACCATTTCATACGCTCTGTTCTGGAAGATGAACTGTTGAAGCTGGAAAAGATACACACTATCTAGAATCCTGCAGACATGTTCACAAAGGTAGTGACCAGAGAGAAACTGAGTTCCTGCTCGGTTTCAATTGGCCTTCTAGCATGAAGGTGAAGATGAGAAAGTTTCCAAGTCCAAGGTCCAGCAGCGATGGAGTGTTATGATCAGTCTCCAAGTGGGAGATAGTTGATTGTGGAGCCTGATCTCCAGATTCAGAGATATTATTATTCATCCGTGTTCGTACCCCAGCTTTATATGATATGTAAAAAGGACTGTACACTCACCCCAACGGGGGGGTGTGGGGTCCAGCGGTCCCCCGACGTGGGTTCTGGGGCGAAGCCCTCCAAGGAAATTTGTGGGGTTGTTTTACGGGCCCATGGTTTTGGGTAACCCATGGTATTTTCCCATTGTATCTCCCTTATAAAAGAAATACATTGTAATATGGCTAGGGTTGATGTATTAGGTTTTATGCATTGTAAAGATCTCTGAGATCAGAAGAGAGACTGTGAGACAGTGAAGAGGAAGTGCAGTGGTTGTGCTGCAGTTTGTATCCCTTCACTTTGCTGGATGGTATAATAATAAGGACTGGCAACTTCAGTGTGGACGTAGCCCAAGTTGGGTGAACCACGATATATCTGTGTCTCTCTTGTAATGTGTGTGTGATTATATTTGCATTTCTGTTTATTGTTATTGCTCTACAATCTTGTTTTTCTAACAACACTTCTGGCCTAAACGAATGTGTTCCACTACACTAGGTGTAACCGATATGTCAACCGAAATGGTAGGCTCAATGTTAGCCAAGTTGCCAACTTACCTTCAGAGTCCGTTTGACACGTAAGTATCGAGGACTGAGAGCAAGAGTAGACATCCAGTGTAAAGATGGTGGAAATGCTATTCTCCACAGTATCCAATGAAGGAAGAAAAGACGACCAATGATGGAGGTCCTCCCACGGAGGATCATCCGCACTCATGATTTCCATAATATACTCGTCATAATGAAAAGTCCGAGAGGATCGGATGACGTCCGATGTAGAGAATAGGAGGTGCAGGCCATAGCTAAGTGGTCCTCTGGAGCTGACTGGATAGCCTCGTATGCAAGTTCGGTGGGTGAAAGAGGCACAGTGTCTCCAATCAAGTGTGTGGTGGCTTCGTCAAGTATAAGCCATGAATTGGTAAAGTTGGGAATGGATGAAATCTGCGAGGATATCATGTTCACCGTGGAAACATGATTTGGGGGATCCGAAGTAGGAAAAACGTCCATAAGGGATGAGTCCTTAATGAGGCTAACCCCCACTCTCTCATACTGATGCGAAGATTGTCCAAGTAATGGAACATTATCACCCGGATGAGTAGTGGTGTCAGGTGTGCGGAAATCCAGTTGGTCGACAGTAACAATTCGGCCTTGACGAGGGAATTGTACTATGCGAAAGACAGATGATGCGACCGCAGTCATGGCATAAAACCAATTACGACCAAGCAAAATGTTATAATCTAACGAGGCAGTGACGACTTCTACATTAATGGTTGCGGTCTTGCCCCCCAACTCGACTGCTAAAGCTTGTAACAGCCAATGAGGTTGAAAGCCACGTCTATCGAATGCTTTCAAAGTGGTAGGAGAATGGTTCAACTCGGGAGAGCCGATGGCTCTCCAGCATGAGATCGACATGACTGAAGTAGAGGCACCTTCGTCCAAGACGGTAAGATGGATTGTCTTCCCAGCAATGTTTGTGGCAACTTGAAATGCCAACTGATGGGAAAGCCTCGGTTTAAAGTATTCCAACCGAAACATAATGGTGTTCGAAGAATCCGGATCAACCGCGCTGATGGCAGCGAGGAGAGTCTTGCGCTGGTTAGGATAGTTTTGCAAGACCTTGAGCATCGACATAGCACAAGGAGCTTGTGCTGGGTCCTCTACAATATTGTAGTTCTGAGCGGCCCGATCATTGGGATTGAAAACATATTTTCTAATCGTGCTCTTGGGCGGACGCAACATTGATTCGAAAGAGGGCTTCTCTATGGTGAGAGAAGCGGGTGGTACGGTGACGTCGGGGATCGAAGTGGAAGCTTTTTCAGTATTACTTCCGGAGGGTTCCTTTGGCGGGACATAGTCATACGAACGAGAACGGGTGTTCAAGTTGATGGTCTCACTACGCATCATGAGAACATGCACGATGGAGGATGCTTCTCCTTGGGAAGGAGAGATGTGTGCAATAAGTTGTTGGTTTTGAGTGGTGAAGGGATCGTTGAGAACTGCGGTAGTAAAGTTCCCCTTGAGAAACTTCTGAACTTCATCTTGGTGGGGACATTCCTTTGAGAAATGGTCTCGGCCGCAGAGCAAACAAGGATACTTTAACTTCCTCTTCTGTTTGGTGTCTTCCTGAGTGGGCTTGGACTCATGTTGGTTAGAAGATTTCTTAGGTTTCCATTTGTTCTTCTTCTTACCACCGGATTTCAGAGATGAAGCTGATTGCACAGAATTCACCTCTTCGGTGGAAGCAGGAGTGGTGGACTTGGTAGTGTTGTTGCCAGCCTGTGGTGGTGATGGGGAAGAACCTTGCGGGTTCGACGAGCCACCAGTTTTAATAGAAGGCTAGGAGGCAAGGGATCTAATGATGCCATCATTTTGGGGTCCCTTAGGTGGTTTCGCGGGATAGTACGTAGGGCGAGGTGCGTCAGGAACAATTTCATACAGTGTGTCGGATTGAGCGTAGACCAAGTCTAGGTAATGGGCACGGGAAATAGCCTGTTCCTCAGTGACAGCTCCTCCCATATCTACGTCTTGAGCTACGACGGGTAAAAGTGACTTTGTAAACCAGTCAGCTAAGAGTTGGTCCGGAATATGAGCCTTAATAAGACGTCATCTTCGCCGCCATTCATGAATATGATCGGAAATATGAGTGGCAGTGTTCTCGCGAAGGGATGTCAATAAGTCTGTACCAGTCTCATAGCGAATGGGTAACTGGAAGTGGGTCAAAAACGACATAACAAGAGATCGGAAATCAGGAAAAGAATTGGGTGGTATCTCAATTTACCACTTGGCAGCTGGGCCGGTGAGAGTCCGTTGAAATAACCTAAGACGGATCGAGTTGTCCATCAAGGAGTTGGATGAACACCATAAATGGTAGGTCATCACATGGTTTTTAGGATCCTCGCCAGGCTTGCCATCAAATTTGGGGATATCTGATGGTAACTTAACCGGAATGGGTGGCCAGTTGTGCCCATGGAAAATGGGATCGTTCGTTAGACGAGACAAGTCGGATAAGTCCAAAGTAGCCAAAAAGGGCAGTTATTGGTTCAGTTGGGGGTACTGATAGTACTGATAAGGCATGTATGGACCGGTAGGACCTTGAATCGATTGATTATAAGGTGTTCACGGAGGAAACTGACCATAAGGGGGTATGCCGCCTGGACCGTAAGTAGGTCCACCACCATAAAAAGGTGGTTCGTTACCATAATAAGGTGGCCCGTTACCATAAGGTGGGGGCCTGCCTCCACCGCCGGGAGGGGGTGGGTCGCCGCCCAATGGTGGGGGTCCACCACTGCCTCCAGGATAGGATGGGCCTCCACTGCCTCCACCGGGAGGAGGTGGTGGTCCACCGCCACTGCCGGAATAGGGTGGGCCTCCGCCGCCTCTGTTGGGAGGAGGTGGTGGTCCACTGCCACCGCCGGAAGGGTAAGGGCCTCCTCCTCTACTGCCACCATAGTAGGGTGGACCTCCACCACCACCACCACCAAGATGGGATGGTCCGCCACCACCACCACCACCAGGATGGGATGGTTCGCCACCTTCGCCCGAAGGGGGAGGGCCTCCACCTCCATCGCCTGGGGGGTGGGGCCATGATGGCCGGAATGGGGTGGTCCTCCACCAGAAGGTAGAGGTCTGCCTCCTCCGGAATCGTGTGGGGGCCCGCCACCTCCCATGGGAGGTGGGGGTGGACCAAACGGGGGTGGTGGGACTTGAGGGACTATAGGTGGGGGTCCTTGTTGTAAAACATTTTGCTGTCCCCATAGAGTGTATGGATTTCTGGGGTAGGGTACCCCATAGAGTGCGTTTCCGGGATCGAGTTGTCGCGACACAGGGTTAAGATAACCTGGATACGCTTGACTCGATGGTGGTTGAATTACGTTGGACGGTCCCCCAACATGAGATAGTCCCGTGGTGGAAGGTCTGGGAGGTAAGGAATTTCCAATGGAAGGAGCGATGGGAACTCCTCCTGCAGTATTATGGTAAAGAGACGGGGGTTTCCCCCCAGCAACAACTTGCTGACCACTAAGTAAAGGTTGACCCAACATGGGTTGTTGATTATCTACTCTAGGATTAGCATTACCTGTAAAGAAAGTAGGAGGTAAAGAGTATCCTCCCCGCGAAGTTTGGGGTGGGGGAGGAGCAGGTGATGTAACCGTGGTAGTAACATGTGTGTTGGACTGTTGTCCTTCAACAGGTTGGGTCGTCTAAGGTATAGGACTGGTCTCCTGTCTAAGGTGTGTATGTGCAGGGGTGGATGGTTGACCAACCTCAGAAGTGGTCACATGTTTCGTGGACGATTCCAGTGAATCATAAGATAAATAACGACTCGAGAGTGGTTGATAAGGAGGTAACGTCGGGTCTTCGACCCTTCGTGTAAGGCTCCGTCTTGAAAACTCTGGGGCCATAGCCCGTAATCGAGTTAGGCGCTCTTGATAAGGTACTAGAGAGTTGTCCGGAGTATCCCAACTAGGTGGGGATGCAACTGAAAAATGATCCACTGGGTGGCCTAGAGATGATGTCTAATAGGTTGCTGCTGGACCAACAGCTATTGCAGGGTCGTCTTGGGGTGGATTTAACCATTCCAACAATCCAGGCTCTCCCAGAAAGACGGGAGGTAGGTCTTGTGAAGTAGAAGTTTGTGCCTCTTCACCTTGTGGGGGGTTGGAGGTAGGTGAATCTGGAGGGGTTGGAGGGAACAAACGTGCTCCAATATTCAAAGTGGAGTTTTCCACTTCAGTTGACACGACCATGGCTTGTGGGTCCATCCTTACCCGCGAATTTACCTCCTGGTTAAGGGGATATTCGGGTGGTAACTTATGAATCCTACGGGACCTTCTCCAAGGAAAGTCAGCCAGAGTGACTGAAACAACAGTTTCTCCTAGGGCAAGCTAAACAAAAGAAAAGCAAACCAGACAAACCCTACGCAAACTAAGGCCACAAGCAAACTTATGTGATAAGAGTGGATTCAATAGTCTGGAACCTCACAGGATTGTCAAGTCTTCACAAATCGCTATATACCATAGGGTCCAACAGTAAAACGCGACAAGAAGGATTGGGACCGTACACTTTCCTAAATACCCTATTACCTGGACGGTACGTGTGTAGTAATCTCCCCGAGTGTTGTTCTCGATGTATTGCTCTGCCAAGACAGCCAAAAGGTTAACTCAGTTGGTCTCAGGAATCCTAATAGTGTTTCCCGATATACTCAAGGTACATGGGAGCTCAAATCCATGGTGGTGCTGTCTAATGCACAACCGTACGGCACGAGACCTTCCTATATACTACCGAGTATGTGAAACACCTTTCTATATACGCCAAGTACATGAAACACCTTTCGATATACGCCAAGTACACGAAGTACTTGGTGGGTACGTGAAAGAGCTTCGATATACCTGGTTGGTACGTGAAAGAGATTTGATATACCGATAAGTACGTGGAAGACTACAATACCCCCGGAATACAGTGCTGGCAAATAACGACAACTGCCACGTTTTACGACGCCGAAACACATCTCTAGCTTACACACAAGTTACTAAAAATTTTACCCTAGTTCTACCGTTAATTTTATCTGGACGGTTAGGTGAATGCATGAGGTGAGTACATAATCGTAAACATAATGCAGGTCCTAACTACAGGCAAAAATATGTACTTTTCTTTTGATGAACTCTATGTATGGGAGGGAGAAACTTCTTTCTAAGTGATTTTACCAAAGCAACACAATGCAACACAATCCCAAAATCTACCAAACTTGATAAAAAGTACTCTTTTAGATTTCCGTTTTTCAAGTAAAACTCAAAAAATTAGCAAGCATAACAACCAAATCCAAATATTTTATTTTGTCTTTTCGAGTCAAAACTTAAGAGATGAAAAGAGAGAAATTTCCTATGTAGAGCACTTTTGGCTTTTCAATTTCACTATGGTAGCTTAAAAACACTAAAACCAAAAATGCATACAATTTTCTCGAGCATGGAGTAGCTTTTGTAAAAAACTTTATCTCATTTGAAATCTTCAAGAAAATGAGTAGTTCATAATTCTCGAAAAAGCACAAATGACTAATTTTTCATCAAACTTTCCCAAAAGATTATTGAATGACAATTCCAATGCATGAAGTAATTTCTACAACGATTTCCAAATGTACTTGAAAACAGTAAAAAATGATCCACTTTCAATTTTCAATGATATGCCAAGATAACAACTTGATAATATGGATATTTTTAAGCATGGATAACTGAAAAGAACATTGACTTGCAGCACTCTAAAACTCAGGAAATCTCAAGCAAAAGACAAGCACTCAGATGGACTGAAAACACTTTAAAACACTCAAAACACTCAATCAAACAACCGAAAGCAAACAAAGCTCAAATGATAAGTGCAAAAATGAAGTTTGGGATCAGATCTTAATGCAAAGATCAGATCAGGTGAGGAGAGGAGGGATGACAAGGTTAAGTGGATGAGGATGGGGGAACTCAGAGTATCCACCACTACCAAGCTTAAGCTCATAAAAAATGGGACCCAATACAAATCCACACAACCAAAAACTTTGAACACATTGATAAAAAGGAAGTCTTTGACTGGATTTTGCAGCATAGAGGGGGTCTGCACACCAAACCAAAAATCAAATCAAAAAGATGGAGGGGGATGCCCACATGTCAATTTTGATAGATCGACGTAGTCTGTGTGTATACACAGAGCGACCGTCGCAGTTTACTAGCACGGGAATTGCGACGATGTCGCAGTACACCAGTGAATGGGTTGCGACGACAGGCCAACAGACAGAAAAGTAGAGGTCAAATCAACGCTCTGGTTGCACTGACCAGGTGCGACGGGCAAGATCCAAGTTCAAGAATGAACAAATATCCAAACAATTAGCAATAAAATGGTTTGAAAGTAGTGAGTATAGACTCATAGGAAGACTATAGACTCTTCAAAGTGAAGATTTGATGGTGAAAAAGACTTAGGAGGCAAAAAGAAATGGCTTGCAAGAGAAATCAACTGAAAATGAAATTCAAATTGAAAACTACAAAAAAAGAATGTAATCCCCAGTATGGTCGCCAGATTTGTTTGACGGACAATCTACCAAGAGCGGACTTGAGGCCTGATCTCCCTAGCTCAACTTGAGTCTAGAACAAATAGAGACAGAACATAAATAACTCTCCTAGATCTAATTAGAGATCAGGGAACTAGATGCTCTTACCCTTTGAATCACTGATCCTTTCTCATTGAATGTTGCTCCAAGCTTGATAGTCTTCAGATCTGAGCTGAGAAACCTGTTAAGACAATGCAACAACAAAAGCAGTAAAATGGCAACTACACAATAATAGATCTAAGTAAGTAGTTAAGTAAGCAAACTACACAATGTATCATTAACACAATGAGATTGGTGGAAAGCACTTATATTACTGTATTAAAAGGGAAATACATAGGATGAAGAGATTACAACCGATGACTTAACGTAGCAATCCTTCTCCGATCAAGCCAATGCCAAAGCCTCCAAAGGGATGATGGATCTCTCAAGGATGAGTAGAGATCTCTCCTAAGCTAATTTCACCAGTAATTAGATACTATAGACTTCCTCCTCTTGGAATGGGAGTGAACTTCACTTATATAGGACTAAGTGGATAGGATAGGTTGAGATATGGTAGGAGAGAGATAGGGGATCCTTCCAAGAGGTTAGGAACCGAATGCCAGCTTCCCCAAAGGTTAAGGATAGGGATACACATCAGATAGCTTCGAGAATGGGATCGAAGAAGCTATTTTAGTCCATTAACTGACATCGTCGCAGTCTGTAAGAGGACAGCCTGCAATGTCGCAGGTTGCATGAGGACAACCTGCGACAACCTCTCAAAACCTAGTATAAATGGGTTTGCATCTCTTCCAAGTTAATGACTTGGTCAAGGAAACTTTAGGGATGTTTACACTGAGTCTCATGATGGTAAGATTTAGGTGTAACAAAATGCCCCACAAAGCATGAAGCTGTTTGAAACTGGACAGGTGAAATGCTTTGACAGAAGGAATGGCAATGGCTCATCGAATGAAGGACGTTGCTGTAGTACAACTGACTCTGGGTATATAGTCTCATATGACGTACAACATGGTTGCTGACCAATACATTGCCAAAGATGCCAAAGAACATTGCTAGCGCTGCGATGTCTGTCATAGGACATGAAGGCCGTCAAGAAGAGATGAAATGCCATTAAATCCTCAATTGACCCTTCAGGCATTTGAAAAATGGGCCATTGATTTTGTGGGACGTATTAACCCACCGGGAAAAAGGACTGGTGAGAGAACCATTTGTTGGCTTACATAACTGTCTTGAGATTTTCTATAAAGAACCAGGTTCTGCGCGGTTCAAGGAACCAACAAAACCCCTTTTCACTGGCCCTTTCGGCAACAATCTGCGAACAGATTGAGGTCTCACCCGAGGCGAAGGAATGGGGGGGCTGCGGAATTAGGCTTCCACAACCAGGTGATGAGTGTTAAAACAGATTGGCAAGCAGTGCACTGCGAGACTCGTGCTGCGGACTTCAGCCTGCGCGAAGTTCCACTTCTGTGCGGCTAACCCTTCGGCTATCACGCCTCCAAGGACTGCGCGATGCAGGGTGGTTCTTCAACGATAGGACATCGCAACTGATGACTGCGCTTCTTCTTAGTACTTAACCACTTAATCGACCTTACTTAGTGTAAAAATACACATTCAACAAGAATAATATACTGACGCCTTGCGAACTCGTACACTATGACAATAATGAGGCAACTGCGCACTTCTGGTGCTGCCCTCAGTGGTTAACCGGTTACTTCATGCATTCATCTACTGCGAATTACTTGTGTGTTCAATCATCCATTCATACATGTGGTTACTTAACATATTATTCCCATCTCTATTCTTGTGGCGAATACATATAAAAGCAAAGCACACAATTGCATAAACACTTAACCATTCATTGTAAGCAATTATACCGATTCACACGCATTAAGCAATCACACAACACAGCATTTAACGTGGTTCATCCCCAGGATGGCAGCTACGTCCACAGGAACTGTTGTTATATTATTTCGGGAAGGGTACAACAATTCCAGTCTGCGCACTCAGCTACAGACTCTTCTCTCTCTCTCTGTAGGTCTCTGCGCACAAAGTTGCAGAGCCTTTTTCAATAGTATTCAGCAATACAAAACAACATTACTCAAGATTTAGCATGTACAATTCAACATTAACCCTTTCCCTTACAAAATGTGCCCTTTTATAGATCGTGCCTGTAGGTCACATCTTTACACTGCACAGGCCCCAAAAAACACTAAGGTCCCCCAAAAATGGTGCGCTTACCCGCCACCCTACCTGTCGTCGTCGACAGCTTGCTCTGCATGCTTCATGCTGCTTTGCTGGTCCACTCATGGCTATCACGTCCTTCTGACAGCCGCAGTCATCACCGAAACGGTTACAACTGCATCATGGCCTGTCGCTTTCCGCCCCTTTAGCCTACCTGTCACCATCAACCCGTGGCTTAGCTCCTTAACTGTTTGTTGCCACTCTTCTTGACAGGTCACTTTCCTCTATCTCCGCTCTGCTTCTTACTCAAAATAGGCCGCTTTCATAGCTCGACCTTCCTTTATACTCTTTACCAAAAATGACTACTACGTTGGCACTGCGCACCAGCATAATTGCGCCAAACTGACTCTACGATTTGGACTGCGCACTTCTCAAAATTGTGCCAACTAACCTTGCAACCCAAAACTGCGCAGTTCCCAAAATTGGTTTTATCAAAATTGTTCCTACTTGGGCCACACCCAACAGGCCCCTAACACTTACTTGTGGCTTGTCCCGATCCACTTCAATCCAGTTGTTCCATCTGCGCATCTTTTGAAATACCTGATCGCGCAGTAAAGTCCTGAACAATTGTAGTCAGGTTTAAAACTATTTCCCTTATCTCTTGCTGGCAACCTTTTACCATGTTCAATATTTCCTCTGAGGCAGGTTCCAAAAGTTGTTCCTTGACATTATTCTCCATTGTTCGAATATCTTGTAACTTTGTTTCAATGTCATCGGTCAAGGTGAGTGCCTCTTCTTGCAGCGGTTGTAACCTTGTGGATGCTTCAGCTGCTTTTGCTCTTAAGGTGTCCAGTTCCTTCCTAAGTGCCTTGGTTTGCAAAAACTTTTGCATTTTCTATCGTACAGGCAAGTCCTTCATAGTAGCGTCCATGGTATCCAATTCTTGTTGTCTCCGCTACATTTCAATGTGCATGCCTTACAATTCCGGTTCTTCCTGCAATATGCTCCAGATGTTAGAAACATCATCCAACAGGTTTTGGCATCGCGCCACATTTGCGCAGATGCTTAAACAGAGGCCCTAAGTGCCTCTGCTCTTTCTTCTTCCGCCTGCTGTGCGATGTCAACTAGCCGTTGAGCGGCTAGCTCAGCCATTGTTGCTTCATGGGCAACTTTCATTTCGGCAATCTCAAGTTTGTGGGAAATCTCTAATCCCTTCATTTTTTCTTGCAAACTATCCACAACAACGCCAATCTGTAGGATAGCTACCTCAATTTCTGGAAGCTTTGTGTAGACCGTCGATACTGCTCCCTTTACCCTGTAATGCTTCTCTTGTGCGTGTTGAAGCTCCCTCTCCTTTTGTTCGCATTCTCCTTGCAATTTTTTGTAGTTCTATTCAAGCTGGTGGTGTTGATTGTGCGAGACGATGTCTCATTCATGTATTTCCTTTGTTATTTGAGTGTGCAACTCGTGCAATCCTTCTGTAGGTGGCATTACTACATTGAATTCCAATTGTTCGAGCCTCCTCGCGTTCTCTGCCATCACATCTGTGGGGAACAAAATGGACATTGGCGTAATCTTGACTACGCGCATCCGTGTGGTATAGGCAGGTGGACTGCACATCTACCCACTTGACTCACCTAAGTGGCTATTGTGGTCTTGCTCCTTAGCCAAGTCGCGGTGGAATTGCTCCATTCTTACGACAGACTGGTCAGTTTGTTGATGCTGTCTCTAACCTCTATTTGGGCTGGTTCTTCCTTGTTTGCCTTTAGTGTCACGACATCTTCCAGGTGCGATGACACCCTTGATGCAATATGCTCGTAATCGTCATCGTGCAGCATTCTGTCGAGCGGTGGTTTTGTTGCTTTCAACTTCTTCTTCTGTGGCTTCTACGGTGTCTGTGTATAAGGCTCTTTTCATTTCTCGCCTGCCTGTTGGGAAGGTGTTGGGGTTGGTGTACTTTGGACCTCTTGATTTTTGTCCGTTTGGTCCTCTTCTTCCTCCTCCGTGGATGTAGGGATAACAATATCGGGTGCATCTTCTTTCCAGTCCTCGGGCCAGTCCTCATTGATCAGCTCAATCATCGGCACGCCGAGATGATATTTCCCTTCATACCATGTTTTTGTTGTCATGCGTGGCTGTATGTAGATACAATGTAATCCATCCTTGAAAATCATTATTGGCTTATATTTGGTCATCACTTCCTCTGTGATGCGCGGAGTCTTCTCAATGATTGCGTATAGTTGTTCAAAGTAAGTCAGGAACTCTAGGTTGTTGGACCTCTGCTTTTATGCGTTCGTGGATGCCCACATATTCGCGTAACGCACCGCGTAGCAGTCATCAGCTACTACCGGCAGGTCGTTCTGATGATGAGGTTCCTTCCACCCCACCAAAGCAATGGGTACTATCAGGCAACTGAAGTGGAAAGGTAACCCTTTGTCTTGCGTGTCTTGTACCTCGAGTAAAAACTCATTCAATAGAAAATTGGCCCAGTTATATTCATGTCCATCCATAGCTTTAGCAACTAAGGCTACCACTGATGTCGAAACTTCCTTTAGTCTAGCTTTCCTCATAAGCCTTCCTGCCAGTAGTTCAATGGTGAACTATAGAGGCTTGTTTGTAATTGGGTTAGTTTCATACCCTCTGTGCCCTCTTACCAAGTTGAATTCGGCCTTTATCTTTGCGTCTAACTCTTTATCATCTTTCTTGCCGACCAATTCTTTGGAAGGGTCATCACTCCTCTTGCTCAGTCCTGTGATTCTTGCTATAAGGTTGACAGTAATATTAACCTTATAGTCCAGCCAAATGTACCCCTGGTGCGTGCAGGAGAGCAGAGTACGCACCACAGCATTGAGCTCGCTGCTGCGCTCGAAGTGTGGGATTCGGAGTAGGTTGAGCAGACCCGCCTGGGACAGCGGCACAGCCCAGTCCATGGGAATAACCTCTGCTTTCTTTCCGGTTCCATCACCTTTGCTATACATGTATCTATCGGGCTACAAATGTGGGAATTTCTCATGATTCATTAGATTATAATCAGTAAATTTGCACTCAGGGATCTTACCGAGCAAATCTTCTTTGGTCCGCACATGCCTTGACATCGGCGGTAGCGGGATGTCATATTGTGCATTTTTCTCAAGGTGCCTTTCCGGGTCATCGTTCTTTCTTGGACTGACATATTCTGGAACAAGCCATATAAATGGTGGTGGGTTCCCTTGTGGAGCTGCTAGCTTTGAAATACCTGGTGTCTTCAGCTTTTCCTGCCCTGCGGCTGGATGCTTGTCCTTCTTTTGCTGTTGCGGTTGATTCTGCTTCGGGCTCTTGGATGAGCCACCCCGATCTGGTGTGGTATGCTTTGGTGGTGTCTTTATCACTCCACTTAAACCAGAGTGGTTGAAGGTGCCTAGGATCTCTTCCAATGTCTGCTCTTCGGACATAAACTCAGCGGGCACTGGTGCTTCTGGCTACTAAGTTCTTACGATCTTCACAGTCGGTAAAATTTCAAACTCATGGTAAAACGCATAAGGAAGAGTTGATTGCTATTTATAGAGTTTCTAACCTGACGGTTTGCCTTCGACGTTTAACTTAGAGATTTAATGTTGTATCCATTTGCAAAATCTCGGTTGGATCTCCATCTTATGTGACATTAAATGTTTCTGGAACAACTAGACTAGGCATTAAGTGTTAAGTGTGTTGGATGAGATCTCGTTGGCATCTCAATCTTTTCCGTCGTTAAATATGTCGAGTTGGATTAACTTTCCTTAATTGCTAAGGTGTAACGGTACTGGCAAGCCATATGAAAGCCTAGCCAAAGATTAAATGCCAAGTCCGTTGGTCGGATCCCGTTAGGATCTCGGTCATTTCAGTCTTTATTACGCCCGAATGGATAAGATATTCTTTTAATGCGGGATTTTGTCGGTGCCGCCATTTTTTTGAATAATGGCTCACTAACCGACCGACAGTTGTCACGGCTACCTGTTTCCGTCGTGATGTGCTGGCGATTCTGACAAACGATTTTCTGGCAGACGTTGGCTTCTTGTCTTTAACTGCGCAGCTGCACTTCCGCTTCATGCCTTTCGTCGCAACTACTCATATTCTGTAGTTGTCCTTTTCCATTCGATTTGCGTAGCTACATTTTGAACTTCCTGTTGTGTGGTTCTCTTTTTTTATGTTTTCTTTTTGTGGGGGGATCCGCGTAGCTCCACTTGTTGCGCAGTAAATGCATTATTTCTATCGAACTTCACGGATTGACCCAAACTTGTGTACAGACTCTGCCTACTTCTAGTGCCCAATTTCAACTATACTTGACACTTAGAAGTTTCCTTCTTTTCCAGTCAGTGAGAGTTCTACGAAGTAGGACTATCCCGATAGGGTTTTAGTCTACTTCCATTTACTAAGCCTGGTAATGTGTCTCCTGCTAATGTGGCTAAGTGACCTGCGCCACCGTTAGTAACATGCAAAACAGTATATGGGCCAAGCCAATGCATTTTAAACTTTCCAGGAAATTTCATGAATTTGCTATCGTACTTGAGGTATTGATCACCCCATTGCATTTTCGAGCAGAAAGCTCTCATCACCTGAGAAGAACTATACAACCACTGAAAGAGAAGGCTTAGATATGGTGTACGCACTGCAGAAATTCAGGCATTATTTGCTCGGTGCGCACTTCTCCATGTTTACTGACCATTCCGCTTTGAAGTATCTGGTCAATAAGCCAGTGTTAGGGGGGGTAATTTGCAGACGTTTGTTACTCTTTCAGGAGTATGATTTTGAAATTGTAGTTAAGCCAGGAAGATTGAAATTAGGACCTGACCATCTCTCAAGGATTGAGTCAGGTGAGGAACTTACCAATCTTGAAGACAATCTGCCTGATGGGCAGTTATTTGCTATACAAATCCCAGATGACTACTATAAAGACATTGTCGATTTCTTGACTACGGGGTTGGCACCGACATAGTTTACTACGCAGCAGCTGGTAGTAAGAGCAACAGACTTCACCATAATTGTGGGACAGCTATATAAGTTAGGACCGGATGAAGTACTGCGTAGATGTGTACTAGAGCACGAGAAGCCATTCATTTTGACCGATGCAGATTCAGGTGTATCGGGAGGTCACTACACTGGAAGAGCCACTGCGCATAAAATATTGTGAGCAGGGCTATGGTGGCCTACTATTCACAAAGATGCCAAAGACCATTGCCAAAGATGCAATGTCTGTCATAGGACATGAAGGCCGTCAAGAAGAGATGAAATGCCATTAAATCCATAGTTGACTCTTCAGGCATTTGAAAAATGGGCCATTGATTTCGTGGGACCTATTAACCCACTGGGAAAAAGGACTGGTGTGAGAACCATTTGTTGGCTTACATAACTATCTTGAGGTTTTCTATAAAGACCCAGGTTCTGCGTGGTTCAAGGAACCAACAAAACCCCTTTTCACCGGCCCTTTCGGCAACAATCTGCGAACAGATTGAGGTCTCACCCGAGGCAAAGGAAAGGTGGGGCTACGGAATCAGGCTTCCACAACCAGGTGATGAGTGTTAAAACAGATTGGCAAGCAGCGCGCTGCGAGACTCGTGCTGTAGACTTCGGGCTGCGCGAAGTTCCACTTCTGCGCGGCTAACCCTTCAGCTATCACGCCTCCAAGGACTGCGCGATGCGGGGTGGTTCATCAATGATGGGACAACGCAATTGATGACTGCGCTTCCTCTTAGTACTTAACCACTTAATCGACCTTACTTAGTGTAAAAAGACACATTCAACAAGCATAATATATTGACGCCTTGCGAACTCGTACACTATGACAATAATGATGCAACTACGCACTTCTAGTGCTGCCCTCAGTGGTTAACAGGTTACTTCATGCATTCATCTACTACGAATTACTTGTGTGTTCAATCGTCCATTCATACATGTGGTTACTTAACATATTATTCCCATCTCTATTCTTATGGCGAATACATATAAAAGCAAAGCACATAATTGCATAAACAACACTTAACCATTCATTGTAAGCAATTATACAGATTCACACGCATTAAGCAATCACACAACACAGTATTTAACGTGGTTCACCCCCAGGATGGGAGCTATGTCCACAGGAACTATTGTTATATTATTTCGGGAAGGGTACAACAGTTCCACTCTGCGCACTCAGCTACAGACTCTTCTCTCTCTCTCTATAGGTATCTGCGCACACAACTGCATACTCTTCTCTCTCTCTCTATAGGTCTCTGCGCACACAGCTGCAGAGCCTTTTTCAATAGTGTTTGGCAATACAAAACAATATTACTCAATATTTAGCTCTTACAATTCAACATTAACCCTTTCTCTTACAAAATGTGCCCTTTTATAGATCGTGCCCGTAGGTCACGTCTTTACAATGCATAGGCCCCCCAAAACCCTAAGGTCCCCAAAAACTGGTGCGGTTACCCGCCACCTTGCCTGTCGCCGTCAAAAGCTTTCTCCGCATGCTTCATGCTGCCTTGTTGGGCCACTCATGGTTATCACACCCTTCTGACAGCCGCAGTCATCACCAAAACTGTTACAACCGCATCGTGGCCTGTCGCTTTTCACCCCTTTAGCGTGCCTCTTGCCATCAACCCGTGGCTTAGCTCCTTAACTGTTTGCTGCCACTCTCCTTGATAGGTCGCTTTCCTCTATCTCCGCTCTGCTTCTTACTCAAAATAAGCCGCTTTCGTAGCTCGACCTTCCTTTATACTCTTTACCAAAAATGTATGTTGCACTGGCACTGCGCACCAGCATAACTGCGCCAAACTGACTCTACGATCTGGACTGCGCACTTCTCAAAATTGTGCCAACTGACCTCGCAGCCCAAAACTAGTTTTATCAAAATTGTGCCTACTTGGGCCACGCCCAACATTGACTACACCCTAAGGGAATGAATGCATTCCCGGTGTTTCAATATTAGAGAGTGAATTTTTATGAAATACATTACAATTTTATATCATGTCATTTGGTGTTGCATACTAAGAAGCAAAGTGAAGAAGGGGTGCCATCCCTATGTGTGTGGATGGTTGTTGTATTCTTGATAAACCTAGTTGGAGAACTGGCTTAGCATACTGGTTTTTGTATGCTTGATAAACCCAGTCAGAGAACTGGCTTAGCATACTGGATAATGGAATGCCTGATAAACCTAGTCGACGAACTGGCTTGGCGTTGGTTATTTGAATAATGTGGTGCAACCGGTGTGCTGGCGTAACATTTGTTTTATACATATGCACAGGTGATCCGAGACTTGCAGAAACTTGGTTACCTTTCGATGCACACCCTGAATAGCACTGGAAGGGGTGGGTACGCTTGAGGGACTATGTAGCAGAGAAGAGGTACCATCCTTGTGTTGGCTGGGGCAGGTCTTGTGGGTGCCATAGTTGTCTGAAGTCAATGCGGGATACCTGTGGAGTTAAAGGAATATGCTCATGCAGATAAATATTTGGTTTATCTTGCATCTTCTTGCTTATTTAATGCGAATATACGTGTGTATATGATTTGGCTATGATTTTTAAACTCTTGTTTAGAGATACATCATATGAAAATGAACTTGACATGTGAATTGACTCAATGTTTGAGTGTAGGTATTGCTGGATGCAAGGACCTTGAGGGCATCCTAAGGGTGCATGTGGACATGTGACTGTCCTATAGAGCGCAACATTAGTAGC
This sequence comes from Larix kaempferi, assembly GCA_027924585.1. Taxonomy (NCBI): domain Eukaryota; kingdom Viridiplantae; phylum Streptophyta; class Pinopsida; order Pinales; family Pinaceae; genus Larix; species Larix kaempferi. The sequence continues at coordinate 16,045,790 of BSBM01000106.1, forward strand.
AGTGGAAAGTGGTGCTAGTGGACTCGTGTAGGTCCTAGCAGCCAAAGGTTCTGTAGATAACCATGGGGAGGGTTTCCCTGGTTGAGAAGCCTTGGACATACCATAGACACCAAGTGTCATCGCCAAAACAAGGAAAAGGCAAGTCAAGCATTCACATTTGAAGTGAAAGAGACCAAGGAGCGTGAAACCACAGTTTTGGTGGGGCTCCGGATTAGGACAAGATTAAGAGGGGGAAAGTCTTACTCTTCTCTTTCCTTTTTGATTGATGCAATTTAGAAACAAAAAATGGTTGAATGCATGTTATGGATGAAAGTTGACTGTGTTTATTTTGCTTGGAATAAAGTGTGAATGTTGAATTAGTTAGTTTCCTGTGAAAGGATGAACATGAATGAGTTCATTTGTACGTTGGACAATCATGAAATGTGTGGAAGTCTCACGATAAAGAAAGAACTTTCCATGTCAATTGGGCAAGTAATTGACTGACCTTAATGCTTATGCTATGCTTGGATTAACAAGATTTGCAATGATGAATTTCACAAGTGAAAATTAAATCAATTGGTTGCAGCTGTTACAAGACAAGTGTTGCTAGTAAGCAAAGTGTGGGCAGTTGTGTACGATGACCAGGGAAACAAACCAAAATCTAGTTGGTTTGGCTGAAAATATTCTTCAAAGAATTGCCAAGACCCAAGAAAATCTTGAGGAAGTACTCAAGCTACAAAAGCAATAGAGTGAGATGAACCACAAGGTTTTGCAGGACTCTATTTGTCTGCAAAATGGGGTAAAAGGCATTCTGTAAGCTATCAACAGTGGAAAGGACAACAAGAAAGATAGTAGCCATAAAGTTCCAAACCTGTGAATCAGCTGGAAGGTAAATAAAAGGAATGGATTGTTGTGGAGCAATGCCCACATGTGGAGCTGGAAGGTCAAAGCTAGCAACGACAACTTGTAGAATCCAGGGTACTTGGTCCTGAAAGCTAAAGGTAAAAGATGAAATGCAGGATAGACTGCCACATTTTGTGAATTTTGATGTGTAAACAATGTGTATGTATGCCTAATTATTGGAACACTAAGGACAATGTTATTCTAAGGCGGGGGGATGTAATATCCCCATTTCGACCCTTAAGATATATTGTATTTTAATGTAAACATTGTATATATGTGATGTATGATTCCTAGCATGGAGCTCAAGGCCAAGCCCCCGCTAATGAATGCTCAAATTTAAGAGGCAAGTATTTGATATTGTGTTATCCATGTGCTATTAAGCCATGTAGATTGTAAAAATGATGTAAACAAATCTCATTCAATAAAAATACCAAGGGGTTGGCTATGGATGCAACTAAATGAGGGGGATATATGTATCCACTAGGGAGAGATGAGGGGGTTGTGGGATTGAACCCTAGACTTCCATATGTCACCTTGAGAACCCATCTTTGTTTGTCCCAGCTGTCATTTAATTATGTTGTAAGGAAGTGGGTGAGAAAATCAGTCCATGAGAGTGATGGAGTATGGGCATCCCTGAAATTTGTAAGGCAGGGTATGGGCTCGGTTGGCTTGACCCATAAGCCACTCCACCTCTTGGGAGGACATTTTCGTTCATCCCCATGGGATTGTGGACCACCCAGGCATGATTTTTGGATGGAGGACGCAGAACCAGCAGAGGAGGGGAACTGAAAATCGCGACTTGGAGGGAAGCCACGTTTTGGATGCCAAGATCGCTCAGAAAATTCATGTGAGAAGTAAAATTTGATAAAGGGATCCATTGAACGAACCCTGGGGAGAATTTGAGAGTGTGAGACGCCCATAAATTCATAGGAGAACCTTGATTTGGAAGCCCGAAAACCCAGTTGGGGGACAAAGCATTCAGCCGTAGTGTTGAGGAAGATCCAAGAGCGGATCGCAGTGGGAAAAAGACCGGGGGGGGTTTAGACTTCTTGGTAGAGACAGTGAAGGCTCATTCATCCATGGCTTAGCATTCGAGACCAACCGTACCTGCTCAGGTCAGCGTTGAGGGAAGGGGCGCCTGAGGGACTGTGTAGCAGTGAAGGGAACCTTACTTAGGCCGAGAGTGGAGGTGATGGGGTTACCTGGACTATCTGAAGCCAAATATATATGCCTGTAGCTATGTGGCTGAGCTGATTGGATTATAAACCTCCTACCTTGTCTCCCCACTTACTTGACAAAGCCAGCTGTGTGCTGGATGACCCTAAATGACTGTGAAACCAAGGCCGTGAGAGGACATGAGTAGTTCCTCCTTAGTGGATACATAGCCCCAACTCGGAGGTGGTCTTTGAGTGTTGAAAGAATATAGGCTAGGTAGAGACCTATGGTTGGGTTGGAACATTGCAGTCCATAGCCAGTTGCTTGGTGATTACATCTTAAGGATAAATGTTCTATGTGCTTTACCTCTGCAATGATTTAATTAATTGATGACTATTATTGATGTGCTGAATGTATGATGCAATTGTGTGTGGATGATGTTTCATTCTGCTGTGTTTAAATTGAGTATGAATCTGCACCCATGAATCTGTTCATTGATGAATAGGGCTAAGTGTTGTAAAGGCCCAGAATGCTCAGAATGTTCAGTTAGGGCTTTGGGGAGAAATAAACACCCCTCTATTGTGTTCATGTTCCCTCTGTGGGTCAGATGAAGGGAGGAGACATGTCATAATGGATCAGAGCTCTTTACAGAGAGGTAAAGGAGTCTTGATGAGGTTTGGGGCAACACTTTGATTGGAAGAAGGACATGACCATAGTTCTCAAGTGTGGAAGAGGATCCTACATGTGCATGGGGCTCGCCGAGAGATTTCCAACGGTACCAAGTTTTCCAAAAATGGACTTAGAATGAGGAAGTTATCAACCTAAGAAGTTGGTAGTAACAGGGGTATATGATCGACTTTCGACGTTCCGAACCCGCAGTGTGGATTGCGTATTTCGGAAGTCAAAGGTGTGATTTCTTGGTGAGGTGCGTCGGCATCTTGAATTTCGACTCCCGCAAGCCAATTGCGGAGTGCGGAAGTCAGAGAGGTGAGTCTCCCGGAGTTGGGATTTTGGCGTCCTGACTTCCGACTCCCGCAAGTCGGATTGCAGAGTGTGGAAGTCGGAGAGGTAAGTCTCTCGTAGTTGGGAATTTGGCGTCCTGAATTCCGATTCCGGCAAGCCGGATTGTGGAGTGCGGTAGTCAGAGAGGTAAGTTTCCTGGAGTTGGGAATTTGGCGTCCCGACTTCCGAATCCCGCAAACCGGATTGCGGAGTGCGGAAGTCGGAGAGGTAAGTTTCCCGGAGTTGGGAATTTGGCGTCCTGACTTCCGACTCCTGCAAGCCGGATTGCAAAGAGCGGAAGTCAGAGGTGTAATTTGCCCGGAGCTGAGAATTTTGATGTTCCGACTTTCGACTCCCGCATCGCGGATTGCGGAAGTCGGAGGCGTGATTCGGCGAAGCAGAGAATTGGCGTTCTGACTTTCCGACTCCCGCTTCACGTATTGCGGACTGCGGAAGTCAGAGAGGTGTTTCTTCGACGCTATGTAATTGGTCTTCCAACTTCTGACTTGCAGCTTGCGGATTGTTGCTTGTAGAATTGCGGATTGCAGACTGAGATCGTTGCAGCTGTGTAAAAAGTGCAGAGTTGTAGATAGTTTGGAAGAAAAAAATTTAGTAAGTTATTCTAAGGAACTCCCCCAACACCTCTAAAGGGCACCGAGGAGACCGAGGACGTGACAACAATGAAAATAATATTACTACCCCTCTATTCAGTGCATGCCTTTGAAGCCTAATAGTGGCGGGTAGAGAGCCTACACTGAAGCCTTTCCATTGTTAGAATCATAAGAATATGAGCAAGAAACCAGAAATGGCCAAAAACTCGCGTCTAGCATTAGATGTTTGTCATTTTTATTTAAGGTTTTAATCATTTACCTATACTTTAAGGTTTTTGTTTTGAAGAATCCTCTCACTGCGTATTTTCTATTTAACTATCGTTGTATCCATGGATATGCAGAGTTGTATGAGAATGGAATAAACCTACGCTTAGTTATAGGTCAAAATAATAAGAAACAACAGGCTTGCAAAGTTTTGAAGGAAGAACAAAGCTCACAAATATCCATTTCGAAACCATGAGATTCTCTTTTGTCTTCAAGCTCCAGATTAAATTCTCAAAACTTAATATTTATTATCATCCTATATGGATTAATGACATAGGAAGGAAATGGAAATATCAAACCACAAGATGCATGTTATGGGGACAAAGAGAAGTTATGCGACTAACTTGGATGCGTGCGGGAATACATGGAGGTTGAGGTAATTATTTTGCCTTATCATTAGTTGGGCTACTTAATCAATGTCGACTATCATGAATCTTCTTGAATTTTTTGGATTCTAGAGATCGACCTCCTTCCCCAAAAGTGGAGAGAATAACACCGATAGGTGATAGGTGTTAGATGTAATTAGCATGAACCACATGAAAATAAAAACAACTATGAGAAAATAAAAAACCATCATTATATCCTATTGAAAAATAATAAAATTTATAATTATATTGAAGAAATCTAACAAAATAATTATCAAACTATCTAGGAAGCTACAGGTTATTTTGATGGGGCTGCCCAGTTTGGTTTCTGCGGAGCGGGTATTTATTTGAAAATCAAATATGGGCACTAGTACAAGCTAAAATTGAACCGTGGTAAAGGTACAAATACAAAAGCTGAGCTTTTAGCTCTTTGGTGCCTGGTCAAGTTTGCCTCTACTCGGGGCATTGATACTATGAACGTTTTTGGAGACTCGTTGGTCATTGTGAACTGGGCCAAAAAGCTGGGCTCTCTACAAGTTCTTTCTATTCTCCAATGGTGCAAGTGGACTGAATTGCTATTGGCTTCTTTTCATGGTTTGAATATTGAACACATCTATAGCGATCGAATTTTTATTGTAGATTCTCTATCCAAGGAAGCCTTGTGTGGGGTAGAAGGGGTTCTTCATTGGGAAGAACTTATGGAGGGAACCGTGGAAGCTAGTGGTTTCACTCATTTCTTCTTGGGACTTTGCTGAGGAGTTCTTTTAATTTTTCTGCTCGTTTTTTTGTCTTTTTTTTTGGGATCTTTTTGAAAGATGTTTTGCTCTTTGGATGTTCTGACTTGCAGCCATTTTTTGACCATAGATAACTTTGTTGAGCGGAGCCTATTTGGTGGCAGCAGGTAGATGTTTGAATTATGTGACAACTCTTGATATTGTAATTTTTTATTCTAAGAATAACAAAAATACAATTATTATTATTATTATTATTTTTTTACTTGAAAACAAAAAAAAAAACTATTTTTAATACAAAACAAATATTTACATATTTATTTAAAAAAATAAAATCCTTTCTAATTCCAAAAAATTAATAATTTTTTTTTTAAACCATTTTTAAATATAACTTAAAATGTTTATATACTTTTTTTTTGAGGGAAAGAATGTTTATATACTTACTTAAAAAACAAGTGCTGCGTGGTAGCGGTTACCTGCCGAATTTGGTAGGTAGGTTGAATTGTAGTTGTTTGTTGGAAGAGATACGGTTGTTGGGAAGTAGATTGAAGGGATAGTTAAAGTAGCAGTGAGAAGAAGTACGTATTGGAAATTGATGGAGGTAGGTGCAATAGAGGTATTGGACGGTGATGCAGTAAATGGTAACACAGTAATAATGTTAGCCTTGTAGACGTATCTATTGCTTATGCATAATAGGACGTGAACTGATCGATTAGCAGAACATGTAGCATTCCAGTGCAATAAATACATTGAATCCATGATAGTAAGGTCATAATTCTATGTGTAATTGCCTGGAACTCAATGCAAATAGGATATTAACAGCCTATTTATTCACTCAAGCCTGGAAACCGTCGTTTTAGCATATAACTGTCTTGTTGTATTTCTGCAGAGTCGAAAAGAATTGAAGACAAAATTGATCTAATAAACCAAAAAATGCAGCAAATGGAGGGTGCTTTTTATCACTAATCCAATAAAATTTTGGTAAAATTTCAGGAGGAAGGTTGCAGCATGATTTACGGTAAAATAAGGATTTTGTCGATTCAGCTAGAACTGCCCAGATCCCATCATGTTTGCATATTGCCATTGCTGGGATTACTATGCTTTGCTTCAAATTCGGCCTTGTTTTAATTCCACTGAAACTATTTTTTCCACCATACGGGGATTTCACAGGTGTTTGCGCTACTCTTTCCCGATACAATTTGTACTTAAATGCCTCATTTGCAGGGAGCCCATCCACAGAATAACCAGACAAGTATTTGCACTAGACATTCTCGTATCACACACGACGTATTGCGGGACTGTTCACTTCCAAATCATCAGAGGGACAACAGTGCCACAGACTTGGAGCGAGTTTTTATTTATGCATTGTAATGCAAGAGAGAATCATATGATTATCACTATCAGTCTTTGCAATGACTGATTTTGCTATTTTTTTTTCTGCTAAATTGCCACTGGAATGAATATGTGTAAACCGATAGCGTTGAACAATATCGCCATATATGATTTATCATTCACCACCTCCATATTTGGGTATATAATATTGTTTCCTAAATTCGCATACCTAATTTGTTCAGATTGAAATCCAGATCTGCTGCACTATGAAGCATTTGCTTTGTTTTGAGGTTCAACATTTATATTTGTTTTGTTTTAAGGTTCAACGTCTATGTATTTTTGTATTTGATTAAATACAAATGTCTTATAAGCAATATTCATGAAAAATAGTTGTTGTCACTTTAAAATTGTATTTTAACCAGTTTTGCCACATTTTTATTTATAAATTTTATAAGCTTGTATAGCACACCTTAAACTAAACCGCCATATGTTCAAACCCAGGCCAACTCAACGACTAAATTACAGAACTGGATATTTGTTGGAGATGTAGCAATCAATATATGGTATGTTATCCCGATTCACTTGCTTCAAACCTCTTAACAATAGTAGCTTGTAGTGTTTATATATACTTTAGCCAAAGCCAAAGCCTTATTTTTTTGAATAGCTTATTCACCAAAGCCAATAAATTTTGCTACGCACTGCTCACAAGTGTTTACTTGTATAGGGAGTGAGTCAATATGGTTTTAGTCGACCATGACCCCTTTTGCAATGGTTTTGCTAGTCGACCATGACCCCTTTGCTGCGTTTAGGGCCTATGAACTATGTTTGGATGTTATATTACAAGATAACGTATATAAACATAACAACACGAAGGAGTTATATAACGACTAAGTGTTCTTCGTGTGTATGCGTTAGAACGCATACGTGTTACTGACACGTGTACATAAAACAAATAATTTTTACTAATGTATACGCTATATAGTCTGTAGCCTTATTTAACACGTACAATTTCGGCTCGGCATCCCCTAGTCTAAAGCTTAAAAACTAGCATATGCGTGCCTTTTAAATAATCAAAGAAGGTTCAAGAACCTGAGTGGAGTAGCAAAGTGGACGCAAAGTCATGCAAACTACTAGAAGATCCACCATTATTTTATAGAATATTTAACATATAAATAGTTTATGCTAGAGTTAAATCAAATTGTTTTTATTCCAAAATAGATTTCAGAACTTTCCATCGAATATGCATGGCTAGTCAAGATAGTAGAAAATTGAATTTGCGGGACAATTCAAATTTGAGAAACAAAAATAATAATTAAAAAATAGTTTAAATCTTTGTAAATGATATAATTGCAAGGTAGCATAAAAACCACCGCCACCATGCCCAATGTGCGGAAGTAGCCACCGACACGTTTAAGCCTGCATGTACCTTGGAAACCTGCATGCACCTTGGGATTATGTGCTGCAAAGCAATCAGCTTGTACTGTATTAGGTGAAGGACATTAGCTCGAGTTTGATTTCAGACATGCTATTCATTATGCTAATCGAGAACCTTCAGACTTATTTTTATTACATGCTGGTACTAATGGGTTTCTGCTGAAAGAGAAGGCTCGAGTCCAGGCCAGTTTAGAGAGCAGGCGGGACTTATATTTCTGGTCATTTGGAGATATGAAGAGATCGAAGGCGATTCTAGAGAGCAGACGAGACGTGCTTGGTTCGAAGAAGCCAGCAAATAGACTGATTTCACTGCCCACAACTTTCACTAACAACACTGTCGTTGTCCTGAGAGGATCATTATTGCCTCAATATCTACCGGCAAGGCCATTGTCTCGAACCATTATTTCATCTCAGACACCATGGGGTAGTGGCATAGAGCCTGGCATAGCTGCAGCTAGTTTGTGTATGGAAAATCATGCAATGAATATAAAAGATTGCTTGCATATAAAGAGCACAGGACAATGCACAGGTTTTATGCATATATAGTTTAAAATGACATCGGGTTCCAAACTTGCAGAGCACTTTCTAAACTCCCAGAGAAGTAATCATTTAGCTGGTTTGTGTATGGAAAATCATGCAATGAATATAAAAGATTGCTTGCATATAAAGAGCACAGGACAATGCATAGGTTTTATGCATATACAGTTTAAAATGACATCGGGTTCCAAACTTGCAGAGCACTTTCTAAACTCCCAGAGAAGTAATCATTCTCGAAGTAATCTTGTAATAGTCACTAGCTTGGCAGATGTATTTGCAAAGTTTTCTTTCTTAGATTGAAGCCCAAGCAAATTTTTCTTCTGGATGTTGTCTAGAGAGCCCACTCTTAGTTGGCTTGCTTTCGACTACAGTATGTAAGTGTAATAATAATCGAAAATTTATTTGCTACTAGTATTGATGATAATGGAAATAACAACAACAAAAACTATGTCAATAGAATTGGATTTCAGACTGTTGAGACTCTGGATGAAAATGGTATCAAACACGCTTGCCAACAACACACCGTGAAATTGAGCGACATACACATGGCTTCAAGAAGAGCTACAGAAGCAGGTATCTTGGAAGTTATTTAAGTTTTTTACGATTTCTAGAGTTCTATTTTTAAAGGTACATTTGTCCATAACGAGATCTGCTTCAGTTGTTTGCTGCATATATGAGGCCGAAAATTTTAGTCATATAAGGGTTTGAAAGTGTAGATCTAAGATGGGAAAGTGCAAATACGAAACTAAGAACCATCTGGCTAGACAACGTCACTGTAACGCAACTTTTACAGTGGCCAGTTTCCGAAGTAGAATCTCTTCGTCGAAAGAAAACATTCAAACAAAATATGGATCTCTTAGCAGTGGATCTGTGGTACAAATTGCAGGCATTAAGGCTGCTCAAGTAGTCATCACATCAATAAAATTTTCTTAATTCAATACTTTTTGGCTAGGAATTGTTTGCTCCTAACAATCTCAGCGGATAAGCTTCATGCCTCTGGCTTCTAGTCTACGCCAAGTAATTGCTCTGATATTTAATTTTTTGCAATGAGTTTGTAGTTATCTTGTTGTTTTTTAGGATTCAAAATAATAGCAGGAAAATCGGACAGACCCTTTTCCTTTTTACCATCTGTGTTTTCATTTTTTTTTCCACTTATTAAATTGGCTTTGTGATTAAGTTGATGTGGAAATATCCTTTGATCTCCCAAGGCTCGAAATCACAGAGTTTGAAGACGAGATGGTAGTAAATTCGACAACTCAACAGCTGTGTAGCGGGATGGGCTTAGCTGCGAGGACGAAATTGAAGTTATTAATGTGCAGTCCTGTGATGTAAAGCCAACGAGGATGAATGCCATGAAGACAATTTGAATCATGAAGACGGTTTGATTCAAATACTAGAAATGAAGATGATTCTTCATGAATACTATTTTATTCCATACTAGAAAATCTAGGAAAACAAGCTATCTATTGAAGAAGCTATGTCTACGGTTAAGTGGTGATAAGAAGTGCCAAAGGGAAAGTGCCAAAAATTGGTTGGAACAGGAGATGAACCAGTTCACAACAAGCTTTGCAAAAGGTAAAAGTTCTAATACGATGATTATTAAATTGCATACCTTCATATAGCTGAAATTGAAATTGTTCTTGTCATTTATCATTTTCTACCAGGCTCGCTCGAGCTTGAGCTCTCCTCTGCACCAGAATTTAGTAATTAGCAAAATTGCAGCACCAAACTTGTAACCGCAGTGTGGAATCTGGGGGAGAATATGCAATGTTAGCTTATGTGAACTCGGTGCCTTGGTAAGGTACAACAACATTAAAGAATGTAGCAGGTGGGAAGCTTCAGGAAGGCGGTGCAGTGCAGGCCAGGCGCATTGAATGTTGGGCGCTCGCACCGAGCATTCCGCCGTCGGCTCGGCAATAAGACTTCAATTTTTCAGCCAATAGTGTGCAAGCTAAGAATTTGGGAACTTAGGATAGCAGCACTGCATAAATCATGCACCCAAAAAGTTTGGATAAAACTTCAAAAAGAAAGAGAAACTAATAGGTAGTCAAAATTACTAATACTCAGTCAACGCATATCGATTTCAAGGATACATTGCCTCAGCACGTATAATAAAACACCTCATTGTATTAAAAACTTTTTAATACTCCATAATATTTATGGTATTGAAATCTCTTTTAATACTCAATAATAGTTATATATAGGAATATTTATATATAAATACACGTAGCGAAGAAATTAATTTTTTATATCAAAAAATTATTATATTAATGTTCAATTTCATTTAAAATCTAAAAAACAATAGAATCAATTTCTGTACATGACTAAGAATATCCTTCCATAAGGAAATAGCACTAGGTTATGTAAAGTCACTGCCTGTCATCTAGATCGTTATTATTACTGCTCATATCGATAATACTATTTTTAAAACAAGAGGGTTTTGTGAGGGTTCTTGCAAATATATTTTTGTTATTTGAGAGATTGAAATTACAGAGAGAAGGAATCGATCCGAGTCCCCGGCTTGACAATGGGGCGAATCGTACCTGCAAAGGGCACAAAAAAGACAAAAAAATCTGGCCCTCCTCCGCCCAGGAAGATGAAGAACAGCAACCCGCAGAAGCATCGGAATGGCAGGAAGAATACGATGAAGAGCAGTAACAATAAGAAGAGTGGTTCCAAAGGAATGGGTGTTCTTCGGCTCCCCTTTGCTCTCAAGAAGGAGCTCAACCTCATTAATCAAAGCGGCGATCAAGGCAGCGATGGCGATCAGAAAGATGGCGAGAGGCTTGACGGAGATGAGTACGAGTACGAAGAAGAGTTGCCCGAAGAAGAAACCCAAAACAATAGGAGATACGATCAAGTCGACAAGCTCGAGTACGATCTGCCCTCAGATTTTGAGGTAATTTTCATTTTTAATCAAATTTTAGGGTTTATGCTACCAGTTATTTTCTTTTTTTAAGTCGGTGTATTTCAGCATCACTGGCTACAAAATAAGTAGCCTTCCCTACATAAACTCTGTACATAATTGGCAATGGGGCCTTGGTGTACTGGCTAGGTCGGTGAATAGTTAAAAGCTTTTTAGTAGTGTTCCATTCTCGTTGGGGTCTGCTCCGTGCTAATGAAACTTAAAAAAAAAATGAGGTTGGGTGCAAGTTCAGGGCGAATTTGGTGGAATACATATAGTTACATCCGACAGTTAAGCCTAAAGCCCAAGGAAGTTCACATCATGGTATGCGAAAATAGTTTCTTTCCTTTGTGACGTTGGCTTTGTTCGTGGTAAGTTTGATGTTGTTCATTAGTGAAAACAAAAAATACAAAGCAAGTAAATTAGGTGTTTGGATCCAAGTTTGAGATGGTATATTATGGCAAGGTTTATTGTTGTTTAGGTCCAAAAATCAGCTGTGACGTTGGCTTTGTTCGTGGTAAGTTTGATGTTGTTCATTAGTGAAAACAAAAAATACAAAGCAAGTAAATTAGGTGTTTGGATCCAAGTTTGAGATGGTATATTATGGCAAGGTTTATTGTTGTTTAGGTCCAAAAATCAGCAGAGATAGAAAAGGATGTCTTATTTTTCATAGCCAATAAACATATATTGGACTAGTGTTGGAAATTTTTCATGACAGATTGCAAAATTAGGGATGCTCTAATGGGAATCGGTGGGAATAGGTACAGTTTTGCAAAATAATGAGGAACCACCCAAAGCTATGAGTGGTAAACAGTATCGGAGTCTAATTGGTAGTCTGATGTATATCATGGTATGTACAATACTTGATATTGTTTTTTCTGTTATCAACCCCATCCAATTTAATTATAATTCAAGCACTGATCATTGGAAGTTAACCAAAAGAATACCAAGGCGTTTGAAAGGAATGCAAAGCATGGCCTTGTATATGGTGGAAGCGATTTTTGGCTTGCGGGATATGAAGATACTAACTGGAAAGGTTTATTAGACACAAACCAGTTAACAAGTGGCTGGTGCAATATGTTTGCTGGTGCACTTGACCTGAAGGTTAGATCAAGGATCATGAGCCAGACGTAAGATCTCTCCTCCGAAGTTGAGGAGGTCACGGGTTTGACACCCTTGATCCCCTTGGGGTTAGGCTCCATAAGCATGGCTGATGGTTTATCCCGTTTACCATCATTGATCACGGGGAAGTACTTTCAGGGTTTTCTGTGAGGTTTTCCTTGAAAAAAATGTCAGCTGGTTCACCAGTGGCATGGCTCAACAAAAAGCAGATGGTAGTTTCCATGTCGCCCACAGAGGCTGAATATGTTGAGTGTTCCAGGCAGCATAGGATTTGGCGTGACAGAAGATTGCTGGAGAACATAGGCTTGGAAATGATGGTCCCACATTTTTTATGTCTGATAGATACAGTTTCCCATATCGACATTCAGTCCTTTGACCTCTCCATGGTTGTAAGGATATTGTCCATCTTCCATATTCCTTCTCCAAGAGCTCATCTACATTAAGTGTCTCTGATATATAGCTGTATTTGCAAGAGTGTTTATACAATTAGATTTTTTAGTTACATTTCGTTTCCAAAATCTGTGAATTTTTTATTCTGTGTTCTAGAAACTGTCCATATTGTCATTTTTTTTGTCAAATAAAGGTTACAGGCCCTTTTCTTCTCAAATTCTGGAAAAAATCAGTAGTACTCTAGAACTTAAATCTTCAGGTCTTTTTTCTTTTGGAACAACTATCCAATGACTATACTACTATTCAATTCCGAGCTCAAAGCTAAAAGTTTAGTTCTCCCACTCCGAAGTAAGTATTTTACCCAATTTCTACACTTTTTTGTGCTTGTGTAATTAAGCTCTGTGTAATGCCCCCGACCTCAAACTAAGGCCAGAGGCACTATGAAACCCAAGAAAAGGGGCTAAGTGAAGTATTACACAACGGATTAAGGTTAGGCCAACTAACTATTCAACCAATAAATTTAAATTTATAGCCTTTTAAAAGAATTGCAAGACATGCAAGCATAACATTCCCCGATGGTGCATACTATTGAACATAATAATAATGTAATTCGTAACATGTACATGAGTAAGGCACGGTAATTAGAATCTCTAGTACGATTATGAACATATAATTTACTTAGGTACTTGATAGTAATTATTGGATTTGTAATGCTATTGAGAACATGGTTAGTAAGTATTTAATTGTCATGGTTATCTTTTGCTTGCATAATAATTATCTTTCATATGAGGATTACTTATCAGTTCTGTCATGTGTTTGCTAATAGTATGGTTAAGTAGTAAGTAATAATAGCATCAAAACATGTCCACAGACTGCCATCTACAGCCACACACAAACCATAGCAAGGATAGAGGCACATGCTACCAACTACAACCTCCAAAATCAGATCCCGTGGCTGTCCCCTACAAGCATCTTTCACTAGTACGATTTAGATTGTATGGATGCCTTCCCTTCAGTTATCAATCACTAATGCAAATCAGATTTACAATATTATAATCATATCTGCAACAATAGAACAAATCTACATATAGAGGTACTCGCAATCAAAACACAGGATGTGTTCCTTTCGGCACCGGAAACACTGCCGGACCAAAACGGTCATAACTTGGTCATACGGAAGGCTTTTTCAATGAAACAAAAGGTGTTTCTTACTAGAAACGTTGCTCTAGACGCAATGGAACATGTCTCACAACCCATAAATGAGTAGAAATAGGCGAACTGGAACATATGGTTGTGGCCCCTCTCAACACCGTGAGAGCCACAATTGTAAACCCCGAAGGAGAAGAGAAAGAATAGATGGTAGAGAAGGATCATGACAATTCGGATTTATCATGTACAAAAGCCATCCATCTTGCATATAGATCCTGACCAAGGTTACACGAACCGTGGGTGCGATCGGATTCGGCTGAAGAATCGGATACGGGATTCGACAGTCGTCCAAAATTAGGATTCGGGGATTCAGAACCCTAACCCTATTTTTTATATAATATATATAATAAAATAATAATAATAATTTAATATTTATTTAAAAATTAAAATTATAAATCTACAATTTTATAAAAATCACAAATTTAAAATCATCAACATATCATGGTCCATGGATCATTAACATTTACATCATACATTCAAATTTCAAACTCTTCAAAGTTGTAACTGTTACATGATCATACATCGTATAATTCATATTCGTAACATGAAACATCAATGATCATAGTGATCGAATCATAGATTTATAGAACCATACATGTAATTTTCAGATTTGAAATCAAATTGAATTTCATACAATAAGTATAACAGTAAGTTGTAACATTATGATCATGATTCAGATTCATACATCAATGAGCAAAAGGCATAGCAATGATAGCATCATAGATTCTGGATTCATATTGATACATTTAATTTTCAGATTTGAAATCAAATCATAAGCTCATAACATAAACTAAAGTCTAAACATAATGATAATGACAAGTCACAAATGTGATACTAATATAATCATATAATGTCAACAATATCATGAGTCAAGAGTCAATACTATAGTTCTTTAAAATAACAAAAATTGAGCTTATCTAGAGAGCTCTACAAGTTTGAAATGAAAAACAATAAAGTGTAACTAAATATGAAAATCTAGAGTGACTCAGTGAGATAAACTAATTTGATATATAGTCATCTCCCTCCACATCCTCCAATGGAACAACACATAATTCCCCAGACTGATGATATAAAGCAACACGGGAAGAGGATGTCGCACGACTACCACTCTGCCCACCAACAACAAAAGAAGAAGAACCTGGCACAGTCGAGCTAGTCCTAGGCATTGGTGCCTCATCTAAATCCCCAACAACAAAAGGATCTGTAGAATCATCCAAAGAGAGGTTGGCCATCAAGCAATCAGGGGTATCCAAATCTGCATCCTTGGATTCACATCCCATAGTTTCGAAGGATCCTCGCTATAATCTGACTTCGATCAAGCGATGAGGTGAAGATTTGAGTGAATGTACACAAGATCTTCTGCCTTTGCTGATTGAAGCATATTTCTCTTGACTGAATGGATGAACCCATAAGATAAACGTTTCTCTTTGCTATTGAAGAACTGCAAACCTGTGAAAGAACTCTAGATGCAAGTGTTTGTAACTCTAGAGCTTGGGCACCATAATATCCCCACCATGCAAGAGGTGTCATATTTCCTCTATCAGCTAGTGCATTTACATTGTCAAATGCACCACTCCCTTTGATGAATGAAGTAAACTGGCTCTTTAGCTCTGCAAGCTCCATCTGATCATAGCAAATCTTTGAAATAGTTGCTCTAAAACCATTGGCCACCTCATTGTCTTTGTGTGGGGCCTTCTTCCCACCCCTAAATTTAGCCAAGTAGGCCTCATCATAGTACTTTGGATTTAAGGCATAGGCTAAAGCATGTAGATTGGTATTGTATTTGTTCCATCTACTAATGATGATGTCCTTTATGGCGCCAAACAAAAGAGGGTCCTTCTCTTTAAGAAGTTGTTGAATTTTTTCCAACATACGGCCAGTTCCCTCATAGACGTCACCTAACATAGGCACATCCGAATTACAAAGTCTCAACAAATCAACAAGTGGCTCCATTATGGAAACAAAAATCTCAGCTTGAACCCACCAAGCCTCATCAAGAATTGTACCTCTAACCCGCATTGCTTTTTCAGTGTTGCTTTGTTTCCATGTCTGCCACCGTGGATTAACAACCATAGAGGACAAAGCGTCCCTCATGTCTACTAACCGCCTGATCATTATATAATGTGATGCAAATCTGGTTTTTGCAACCTTAAGAAGTTGGAGTCTAGCAAATTCCCTGTACATAGCTTGTGCATGTTGGTGGTTAGTGATAAAAATCTGAATCTCTCTTGCTTCTTCACATAGTTTTTCCATCCATTCAACTTCAGTAACAATGGATTTAAAAGCAAGATTTAAACTATGGACCACACAAGGTGTCCAAAAAATATGGCCATACTTTCCCTCAATAATTGCCCCAGTTGCTTTGCATGAACGTGCATTATCTGTGATAACTTGCACAATGTTTGAAGGCCCCACATACTCGATTGATTCTGAAATTTTTTCAGCAATCCATTCAGCAGTCTTCACCTCCCCTGAAGCGTCTATTGCCCTCAAGAAGTATGGGCATGCAGGAGACATGACAATAATGTTCACCAATGGCCTATTGGCCGTATCAGTCCAACCATTAGATATAATGGAGACACCATTGCCACTCCAAGAGGAACGGACTGGTTCCAATATTTTCTCCACTAGCAATTTCTCCTTCCGTAGAAGGCTAGTGCGCACCTTTTCAAAGTTTGGTCCCATGTAACCCCTAGGGGCCTCATTCACTGCCCTTAGCATGTCTTGCCAATATGGAGACCGCACTACATTGAAGGGCAACCCACATGCATATATAGCTGTTGCAACTCTGCAACCCATCTCATCCCTCCCTCCAATGTAAAACATTTTGGCTAAGGGTCCAATATTTTGTCTCTTGTGGGCTTTTTTGCAACGGTGAACTCCATGATCAACTTCTAGCCAAAGAAAATGGGCCTTAATCCTTGTGTATGACCCTGCAAAATTCAATTTTCACCTGTTGTAGCTCCACAAGCAGCTGCCACCACCTTTGTTTTTCTCTTTTGGCCCAATCTTGGTCACATACTTCCACAGGGAAGAGTAAACAGGGTATGGTGGTAATGGTTGTTGCTGCACATTTTGTGGATGGTCGCTGTTTCTTGGTCCTCTCCCTACTCTAGATTGAATTGGTTGACGTGAGGCCATTGCTAGTAGTAGTGGTGGTGTAATTGGTGTTTCACTATTTAGTAAACCTGGCACTGCACATTGCACAGGTGTGTGAGTGTCATTAACAAGTTCAAATACTGCCCTGCTTACTATTGTAATTTGTTAAACTTAGCATACACAACAATTGTTTTTTGCTGTGTATGCTTGTTAGCATACACAACAATTTTTTTTGCTGTGTATGCCTGTTAGCATACACAACAATTATTTTTGCTGTGTATGCTTGTATGCCATTCGGCTCCAATACAATTCCTCTAATTGGAACCGAATCCGCTGTAACATGATACCGAATCCCATTATTGGAACGGATCCAAAATCAAATTCGTATCCGCAAAAAAATCCACTGAATCTTCACAAATCCGATTTGGATCAACGATTCACTGTTTCCGCAGAGAATCCGACACCGATTCAGACCCTAGGTGGCTGAATCCGGTAATGTAGATCTTGACATATAAGCCATGAACATAAATATAGCATAAATCAATCACCACGACACATATACAGAATAAAATAACATGAATAGCACATGAGAAAATACTTATCTCAAATTTGGGCAACTGGCTTCAACGTGACAATGTTCCTCCCAGTCGTAGACATAGTCAAGCCTACCTTGCTTGAACAGGTCACCCCTGAGCTGAGGCCACAGATCCACAAGTAGAGCACACTTAGTCTAGCAACTCTCAGAAACTCCTCTTCCAAGAAACCACAATACTTCCCACTACCACCCGCTCCCCGTCCGTCTCCACTGCCTTATGGGATGTGACTCCCTTCACTTAACTTGTCCCTTAGGATATCACCATCCCATTCCTAGGATTCCTGTGCGAGAACGTGGACTAGCAGAGTGGTTCCCAGTCTAGAAGCAAGGGAAACATCCGCCATACTATCCTTTGGAAATGGATACTAGACTGCTCTCTGGGGGAATCCTACAACAGGAACTCAATCCCAACACCATCTCAATACTGTCAACAACACAGTGAGATAGCACAAGTCAAGTGATCCAAGCTCAAGATTAGCCTCAACAAGGAGAGAGCACATGAATTTATAGGAGAGAGAGGCAATTCGAACCAAGGCAAGCCCACTTGGGTTAACTCAACCATAAGGTAGCCAACCCGAATTCCACCAAGACAACTTGAATTAGTGTGTGGACCACACTCAATCATGAAGGGGGAACTCGAATTAGGGAGCGTGGAGGAGCGTGGAGGCTCAAGTGGAGGTTACTTAACCTGGAATAACTCCATAAGGAGGAGTTACACAAAAAATGGATGAGTGGAAATATAAAATAACTCAAGGGGGCGCGTGAGGAGTGATGGAGGCTCATTAATGAACTGGAGGCACAAAAATAAGAAAGGATCTCATCAAGAGGGTGCACTAGGAGGAAAAGAGGCTCATAAATGACTTGGAGGCATGAAAATAGTAAAGAATCTCTTCATGAGGGCGCACTTACCAAGTGGGACCCACAAAACCATTAAGGAGGGCGCATAAGGTAGAAAGGGGTCCACTAAACCATAATCCAAGCTCCAAAGTATCTCCCAAGTAAAAAATAATCAGAAGTAGGGTCCGTTGTACAATGACACGGTGAGCAACAACTCCTAAACCCCAACCCCCTCACTTGTGGAACAATGGTCCCCCATACTCTTTTAATTGTCTCCGCTAAGTCAATTTTATTTAATTAATAACAATCATCAACAATGATAATAATAACAATAATATTAACATCAAAGACCATATCACATCAACAATCAAATAATCATAAGTCCATGGTCACATCAACAAACAAATAATCATAAGTCCAAGGCTTAACAACTGGGGTATTATAGTCCAAAACTTTGCTGCGTGGGAGCGCCCCCCACCCCCTCACTCCCGCTCCCGAAACTCGCTTCCTTCAGAAGCTTGCTCTCAAAACGCTCCCAGTTTTGAGAGCACGCTCCTGAGGCCCTCCCTACCTCTCCTATACTAAAATCTCCTATACTAGGTTGATCATTTGATGATAATGTTATGGTACCTCCCTTCATTGCCAAGCTCATATAAAAGTAGTTATGGTTGATCATTTGATGATAATGTTACAAGTTATAACTACTAGATGATTGATGTTATATGGTTTAATCCTGTTTTCTATAGCTAATTCAACATCCTACATATTTTTTAGATATAAATCCATCAAAATATATACTATATAAAAAACGCTCCCGGAACGCTCCCAAACCGGGATCTTTTGAAAGTTTATTTTTTTGCTTCGCTCTTGCTACCCGCTCCTCGCTCCCGCTCCCTGTTCCCGCTTCTCGCTCCCAACAACATAGGTTCGAAACCAACTTTTGTCATTGATAGATGGAAATCTAGCAAGAATTAGATTAAAAAAGTAAATTATATTGGGTGTTGATAATACTTATGACTGTGAACCTTTAGCAAACTTTAACTCAATGATCCAATTCTTTAGTCACTTTCTGCATTAATATGGAATTGCCAACTTTTCACCTTTTGCACTTTTTTATAGACTTAGAGTATTTGGTGAAATTGCTATCTTTCAAATGGTGCAAAACTGAAAATTTTTCACGAGCAGAAATTTGCCTTGATGGTTGAGAAGATCAAATGTTTTTTTTCCAGTTTTAATGTCTTGTGTCACTTTTCCTCCATTTACAGTTTCTAAAATTGCCAAAAAGTCTTTCGAAATAGTGGATAGCCCTATTTTTTCAATTCCAGGTCAAACTCATTGGAATTTAACCAAAATCTCTTTTTTGTTTCCTTGTGCCTGCTTCTAAACCACACTATCCAAATTTTATAATCAACTTAGATTCTGGCTGAAAGTACTGCCTCAGTGCCTCATCCTTAGAAAACTACCACTTTCCATTTCTCGGGATTTTCGAGCTGGATCTGCAATTTGACCCTTGTGATACTTTTGTAAATACCACAACTGTGGACATCCAGATAAAAATTCAGTTTCATCAGAGTTCATATCCTCATGCTATGGTGAAAATAAGAAATTGGCTCCATACTTGTTTTTGTTGAGATATTGTAACTTCAAAGAATATTATATTTGTACTTTATTATTCTGGAGATGTTTCATTCCTCCTTGAAGATCTTATTGTATATCCGGAGATGTTTATTCCTCCGTCAGATTGTGGTAACTTGGGTTATTAGACTTCCCTAGTGGGGGTCGGCCTTGTATGTGTTATGTGGGTCAATGGGTTATTAGACCACCCTAGAGGGGTCGGCCCAGTCAGTTGTAGTGGGGTATTTAACCCAATGGTTAAATACGAGCCTACATGATTTGTGTAAAAGACAAGTCGGAGTAGTGTATAAATAGAGGGGGTGTATTCCTCATTTTACACACACTCACTCACTTGAGAGTGGCGCACTTATGAGAGAGAGGTCTGCTATGGAGAAGGAGGAGCTTATGCTCAGGGTTACATCTTTTGTATTTGCTGGTCATCTATATTGAGGAAGCTTTGTTGGGTTTTCTACCCCATGAGGGTTTCCCAGGATAAATCTGTGTCTCTTGTGTTTATGATGTGCTTGTTGTTTCTTCAGTGATCCTGTATATGCTATTATTGTGAAATGGAATGTAATGCTGCTATTTTCTGTCTTAGCATATTAAAAATTAACATGGTATCAGAGCTAACCTGAAGGAAGGCAATGTATGGCACTTACGACACTTGCTTCTCTTGTGACAATTTGAAGGTTAGGGTTTTATATAGCAAAAACCAGTCATTGTGGAACTTTCGCTATAAATCCATTTATGCGAAGGTTCAGGATCTGAAAAGTTTACCGGTCGTAGATAACATCCCCAGGTACCTTGTGTCCAAAGGGAACCCTCAGATTCGTTGTACTTTGTGAGTTATGATCAGTACAAGTTAGGGTTTGTGCCTCTTCCAGATCTCAGTCAAAATCAGGTGACCTAGGCAAAAAGGTCATAACTTGGGCTAGGAATATCCAAATGCAATTTCGTAAAAAGTGACAGGTAGTACACAGACTTTACTATCTTAGGAAACGTTTTCAGAGGCCGAAGCGGAACCAGTGACACGTGGCATGCCCTACAAGTTCGCTCTCCTGTTTTATCCCATAAACAGGTCACGTTGTGACACTTGGCATAACTCTCTCTCAGAAAATCCAATTGAGGTCAGACCTATCGAGATGGAAAGATGACAGGTCAGGCTACCACAGAAAAATTTTTCAGAACCTGTGGAGCGAAAAGTTTGGAGTTACAGCAGAAACAATCAGGTACATATTTCTGTCAAAACATAATTATTTTTGGAGCACCTTCATTCATGGCTTCCGGAATTTAGGGTTTCGGAGAAAGTTAGAATTTTTGGAATCGGAATCCACGGCTGAATGCTACTGAGGAAAATCAAAATTTAGAGTCCAAGATCAAATTTTTTGGTTGGGTAGAAGACCGGGCTTGATCAAACCCCAGTTCGGGATTTTGATCGGAAAGATGGCAAATTAGGGCTTCAGCAAAAGTTGGAATTTTTGAAGTCTGTGACCATGGCTGGAAGCTCCTCAGAAAAATAAGAGTTTAGAGCCTTGGATCGAACCTTTTGATTGGGAACAAGGGTGGGCTTCATCAAACCCTAGTTCGGGATCCTGTACAGAAGATCCAGAAGTTTTGAAGGAAATTTTGAGGGGTCAAATTTTGGAGATTTCAAAATTGAAGTATGCTAGTTGGATCAGCTCAGCAAGACACATCCTTCCATCCATTCAGAAGTGTGAAAGTCAAAGATTGAATTTTTAGGGTTTCTCTAGCAAACCCTAATCAAGCTCCAGATCAAGTTTCAGGGGGAGTTGAGGCTAAGACCTTACATAAGAAAACTACAAGAAGTCTCGACAGGTATGACTTAAGGAGGTTCAGGTATGTCTTGAAATCTGATTCCTGATTAAGTTCATAATGTGTTTGTCTTCATATTATTTATTAGTACAATCTTGATTAATGTTAGAATTGTCTTGTCACCCTAGTAACAGTATGAATGCATGTGAATGATCGAA
Source organism: Larix kaempferi (assembly GCA_027924585.1). Classification (NCBI taxonomy): domain Eukaryota; kingdom Viridiplantae; phylum Streptophyta; class Pinopsida; order Pinales; family Pinaceae; genus Larix; species Larix kaempferi. The sequence goes on from BSBM01000106.1 coordinate 16,067,865, forward strand.
GACATTCATTGATTAGGGCTATATGATTGTACTAATGCATTATGGTGTTGTATGAGGTTGATGTTGTCTGCTAACAAGATACAGGTACATCACAAAAGACAAATCAAGTTCCTTAAACATGACAACATGAAGACAAAGACTCATCCATAATCTTTGTTCTACTTACAAGGTATGTATTACTTTGTTATATTATGCTTAACCTATGATATATGCAGGTCCTAGCACAGGATCTCTAAATCATTGAAGAGAACAAAGAAGATATTGTTTAGGTATGTTAGACATAACTAAGCAGGTATACTAATCCAGGTATGTTTTCCTATGTCAAGTTAGAATCTTACCTTGTGTTAGGATTCCTTATATAAGTATACTTGGTATGATTGGTTATGCTTATTCATAAAGTTAGTAATCAAGGGTTTATGCATATTATGTCTCTTATCTTGATGATTTAACTAACCAGAAGAGTATTATGATCAAACAAGAATATGCATGAGTAAAAGAAGACTTCCTTGAAACCATGAATACTAATGATCATGACTATGCATATTCAAGATTATTTAGAATTATAATGTTTTTGATAATATTGAGAATATACTAATGAATGTATGCTTGTGTATGAGATCATGAGGATGACACTAGTGCACACTTGAGCATGCATAGTGGTACAGAATGAATAGAAGTTCAAAAGACATATAGAAGATCAAGCGGGAGGCAACCACACAAAGATAAAAGATAAGTATTTGAGTTGTTATTTCAAATAGTAAATGATATTGCTTGTATGCATATTTGTATTCTTAGAATATATCATGATGAGTGTAAACATTCATAGAGCATTGAACAATATACTACTAATATGCATATGATTGGTAAGTTGGACAAACATTCCATTGTTGCTTGTCTAGAATGAAACCTCTTTGCTGACATGTTGAGAGCTGTGCACACTCTCGATAGTATGTTCTGGTAGAGATGGAAGGCATCTAGATAGCCACTATATGCATACAGGATATGGAAAAGTGTTGTGCCAAAGTATTGGTCAAGATAGTTGCATAACTATGTAAATGATATCTGTATGCATAATAGGTTATCATGTCAACATGATTTCATGATTATGAAATATTACTAATCATGTACTTAATTTTGATATGTAGGAAAGATCATGAAGAATGATGAACACCGAACAAGTGATGGATGTTCAAACAAGAAGATTTACAAATCAAACAAAATATAGAAGGCTCGTGGCTGGAAGATTCTCTTAGAAAAAGGAAGAGAATCATGACGAGATGTTTGTTCCAAGTGACTAGATAAGACCATTCTCTTAATGGTGTAATTAAAGAAGAAGTGTGATTCAGGTTCTGTATGGGTACCCAGGATTGGTAGTCAATTGATGAGCTTAATGATCATCTTGGGTGATGTGGATCTCAACCTTTGCTACAAGGTTGAATATGGCTTCTATACACAAATGACATGGATGCAAGAAGGAACTCACCACAGAGTTCAAATGATATTGAGGCTCATATCAGTAGACCCATCTGATGAGAGATGGCACAGATAGATATGCATAAGATCACTCAATGAAGAGTGTGAATGATGGAGAATTGACAACTTCTTGACAAAGCTTGGGATTTAATAGAAGTAAAGCTGATCCTAACCATTACCTTAAGGTCGTGGATGATGAACCTATCATATCATTATTGTATGAGGATGATCTCTTTCTGACAAGGAATGAGAAACAGATCTGGAAGCAATGAAAATGAAAGATCTCAGATTGATGCATTACTTCCTAGGTCTGGAAGCATGGCAAGGCTCAGAAGGAATCTTTCTCAACTAGGGAAAATATGCTGATAAATATTAAAAGGACTTGATGTGTTGGAATGGCCACTCTTATGGATTCCAACTCGAAGCTGTTAGCGGATGACTCATCAGAGTTAGTAGAAATAACTATGTACAGAAAAATTATTGGGTCATTGATGTATCTAACGAATACTAGGTCAGATATATGCTTTGCTGTGAACACCTTGAGTTAGTATCTAGTGGAAACTAGATGTGTTCACCTGATAAGTTGCAAATCATGTGATGCGGTACCTAAAGGATACAATAGACTTTGATCTATGTTATCTTGGAGATCATGACTTCAGATGGCTACACAGATGTTGATTGGGCAGGAAGTGTATCAGACAGGAAGAGCATATCGAGAGGATGTTATTGTCTGGGATCAGCCATGATCTCGTGGTTTAGCAGGAAACAATCTAGTGTGGCTCTTAGCACAAGCAGAATATATGGCTGCTTGCTCCGCTAAGTTATGAAGCAGTATGGCTTCAGGATTGTTTGACTTAGAGATAGACCCAACTATGATCCTATGTGGCAAAAAGAGTTGTACCAAAATGGTAGAGAATCCAGTGTTCCATGATAAGTCAAAGCACATAGAGATCTGACATTTCTATATACAAGATATGGTGCAGAAGGAATTAAAGTTTGAATTTGTAACAAGTTACCAATGTATTAACCAAACCTCTACCGATCCGATGTACTAACCAAACCTCTACCTCAAGTAAAGCTTTCCGAGACAAACTTAATATAGTTTAGAAGGACCCTCCTCGAAAGGGGAAGTGATGTGGTCACTTATGATGAGATTGCCTACATTGACAGAGAGATCGATGATGTGGATACATATATTGGTGATGCCGACAGAAAGGTTGGTGGATGGTCCTTAGATAGGGTCTAAGGTGACAAGGGGATTGCATCATCCTTGAACATATGTTCTAAAGTGAACCGTAGACAGATGTCTCCAAGAAAGAAGAGGGATTGTATCATCCTTGAACACATGTTCTAAAAGGAGTCGTAGACAGATATCTTCGAGAATGAAGTCCTTAGTGGACATGTGAGGATTGAATCATCCTTGGATTTTAGTCCTAAAGTGAGCCGTAGACAGATGTCTCCGAGAAAGAAGAGGGATTGTATCATCCTTGAACACATGTTCTAAAGAGAGCCGTAGACGTATGTCTTCGAGAATGAAGTCCTTGGTGGACATATGAGGATTGGATCATCCCTGGACTTCAGTCCTAAAGAGAGCCGTAGACAAGATGTCTTCGATAATGAAGTCCTGAATGAACAGGTAGGGGATTGTATCTTCCCCGGACTTTGGTCCCAGAATTGAGCCGTAGACATGATGTCTTCGATAATGAAGTCCTGAATGAACAGGTAGGGGATTGTATCTTCCCCGGACTTCGGTCCCAGAATTGAGCCGTAGACTGGGTCTTCGATAATGAAGTCCTGAATGAACAGGTAGGGGATTGTATCTTCCCCGGACTTCGGTCCCAGAATTGAGCTGTAGACATGATGTCTTCGATAATGAAGTCCTGAATGAACAAGTAGGGGATTGTATCTTCCTCGGACTTCGGTCCCAGAATTGAGCCGTAGACTGGGTCTCCGATAATGAAGTCCTGAATGAACAGGTGGGGGATTGTATCTTCCGCTGACTTCGGTCCCAAAATTGAGCCATAGACTAGGTCTCCGATAATGAAGTCCTGAATGAACAGGTAGGGGATTGTATCTTCCCCGGACTTAGGTCCCAGAATTGATCCGTAGACTGATGTCTCCGAGAATTGAAGATAGGACTGCATCGTCCCTGGACCTTGGTTCAAAATGTACGTGAGAGGACTGCATCGTCCATGAACTGGGTTCAAAATGTACGTGATGGGATTGCATCATCCCTAGACATGAGACTTGTCTTAAAGGTACGTGTGAGGATTGCATCGTCCATGAACTGGGTTCAAAATGTACGTGATGGGATTGCATCGTCCCTAGACATGAGACTTGTCTTATAGTGATAAGGATTGATCATCCTGGAACTTGATCTAGATTGTATCATCCATGGATCTATGTCCTAAAGAGAGCGGGATTGATCATCCTATAATATGATCGTGTGTGTTGCAGGGTATGCTGCTATTATCACTGATGAGGATACTTGTATTGATGTATTGATACTTGTATTGATGATATGTATTGATGAGGATACTTGTATGTATACTTGTATTGATGAGGATACTTGTATTGATGATGTGTACACTTGTATTAGTGTGGATACTAATACTAATGATCTAGATGAAGATGCTGTAGATCGAGATGATCTAGATGTTGTAGATCGTGATGATCCAGATGCTGTAGATTGAGATGATCTAGATGCTGTAGATCGTGATGATCCAGATGGTGTAGATCGAGATGATCCAGGTGCTGTAGATCGAGATGATCCAGGTGCTGTAGATCGAGATGATCCTGATGCTGATGATCGTATGATGACAATGCTGATGATCGTGAGGATCCAGATGTTGATGTTGTTGTAGCTGTTCGAGTGCTGCAGAAGATAAAGACTCAGTACTGAAGATGTTGATGTTCCAGTAACTGCTTGAGTTACTGATGATGTTGAGAAAGCTTCCAATGATTTATAGATGTATCATGTATGATGTTGATGACTCCTTGCTCATGCAGATGCTGTTATAATATCCTTCTCGTTAAGGGGGAGTGTTGAGATATTGTAACTTCAAAGAATATTATATTTGTACTTTATTATTCTGGAGATGTTTCATTCCTCCTTGAAGATCTTATTGTATATCCGGAGATGTTTATTCCTCCGTCAGATTGTGGTAACTTGGGTTATTAGACTTCCCTAGTGGGGGTCGGCCCTGTATGTGTTATGTGGGTCAAAGGGTTATTAGACCACCCTAGAGGGGTCGGCCCAGTCAGTTGTACTGGGGTATTTAACCCAGTGGTTAAATACGAGCCTACATGATTTGTGTAAAAGACAAGTCGGAGTAGTGTATAAATAGAGGAGGTGTATTCCTCATTTTACACACACTCACTCACTTGAGAGTGGCGCACTTATGAGAGAGAGGTCTGCTATGGAGAAGGAGGAGCTTATGCTCAGGGTTACATCTTTTGTATTTGCTGGTCATCTATATTGAGGAAGCTTTGTTGGGTTTTCTACCCCATGAGGGTTTCCCAGGATAAATCTGTGTCTCTTGTGTTTATGATGTGCTTGTTGTTTCTTCAGTGATCCTGTATATGCTATTATTGTGAAATGGAATGTAATGCTGCTATTTTCTGTCTTAGCATATTAAAAATTAACAGTTTTTTTATATAACTTTTTTTTGTTAATCTCAGTGTTAGAAGAATTACGATTCAAACTTGCGATTTGTCGATTTTGGATCGGATTGGACCCTAAACGAGCTTATTCGGCTTGTCCCGAGTCAAACTCGGGTTACCCGGTTTTAATCGGCTCACTCAGAATAAATCGCCGAGTCAAACTCGGATCGACGCGTTTTAGAGACGATTTACCCTAATCGTGAAGGAACCCGCTTTTAAAAGGTGTTTGAAAGCCCGTGCTTTCCTTCTTTTGGGCTGTTTCCATCTTTCGGCAAATTGAGGACGGAGATATACGGCATGTGTGTAGGCTATTTTGAAATTCAAAATAAAATAAAGTACTTAATTCTTTTCTACCTATTTCATTGTTTAATTTAAAAACTCAATTTTTTAATACCGACTATCTAACTATTTCAATTTAAAAACTCATTCTACTCTTAGCGTCACTATAAAAACATCAAATTGACAGTTATATTGATTTGATTCCGGTCAATTTCTAACTCCTGAATTTCGAATTAATTGTCATTTACGTTTAGACAACGTAAAAACGTTATGTGGGACGTCAAAATCCAGGCATGGAGGCAGATGTTTTACAGTTGAGTACAATTAAATTTTACTGTCGCCAATGGGGACAATTGACTAGAATAGAGAGTTTCTTTTGCAATTTAATAATTGTTTAAAATACACATGAGAAATGATTTTGGCTTATTTTTTGAGTTTGATCTAATTAGTTTCTAAAATAATAATAAAGATGAAACAGATGACCAAATAAATTTTATAGCTATATACTAAGAAACCAGATTCGTCAAAACCCCTCTGTGTGTCTCGTGGGGATCGAATCTGACACGATTTGATGTCAAATCGGGACACGACCGAAAGTCGAATTAGACACGATTTGACATCGTGTCCCCTACTGTCGGACACAAGTCCCGAAAACAGGACATTCAAATGGTGGAAAAGTGCGGTCGGGTTGGCTTTAAAACAAAAGTTTGGGTTTCTTTTTTTCATTTGCAAGGAAGGCGTTGGTTGAGAGTGACTTGTATGTGCTGGTGAAGGAGATTTGAAGGAGATTTAAAGGCTATCCATTGTATCCAAGCGATTTCAAGTGCATTGCGGTGGATTTGTAGAGAGGATTGCAAGCTCAACCATCAAACAAGAAAGGGAATGTCTCAATTAGCTAGGGCAGGAGCTAAGGGGCAAAGGAAAGGGAGAAATGCACCATCTAGTGCCTCCGCTCGTATTCCACCAAGCACAAGCGGTTCTCCTCCGTCAAGTGCTCCATCTGCTGCTAGTGGAGCTCATGCTATGGCTTCATTTAACCCTGTTTTAGCAAGACAACAAGTCGAAGAAAAAAATACCCTTTGTCGAAGTATGTGACAAGGAAAGATGGGCTCGAGGCAAAGCTTGGTGGGAGAGGCAATGTGTTTTGGAGATGCAATTTTTGCAAGAATGAAATCAAGAGCACATATTTCCGTGTTAAGGGCCATTTTTTGGACCTTCCTTCTTGTGGGATTTCTTCATGCAAAGCGGTGAGTGTTAACCAAAGGAGAGATTTGGAAAGAGAGGATCATGTTGGCTTAGGGTAGGTGGCAGCAACAAGCAAGAAAAAAGAGGATGATCCTCTTCCATTCTCGAGGAAGTCCTCTAGCACCAAGCCTCCATTTCCACCTAGCATTCATGGGAGTGGGGATACTTATCAAACAAGAAAGAGACAATCTACAAGTGGTCCAATGGATAGGATTTTCCAACAAGAGGCGCGACAAGAGGTGGACCTTACCATTGCATTTTTCTTCTACCTCAACTTCGTCTCATTCAATGTTGCACGATCACCATTGTTTTTTGAGATGGTTCGAAGTATCTTGGAATGAGCTCCAAGTGGTTATGTGCCTCTTGGTTCAGAGAAGCTTAGAACCACATTGTTGGTTAAAGCAAAGAAGGAGGTAGATAAAATCCTTGAGCCAATTAGAACAACATGGCCCTCATGCGGTGTGAGTATTGTTTCTGATGGATGGACGGATCTAGCACGCCATCCACTCATCAATTTCATGGTATCTTCCCAAAATGGACCGGTGTCCTTGAAAGCGGTGGATGCTCTTGGGAAATACAAGGATGCACAGTATATGGGTGATTTATTCATCAAAACCATTAAAGAAGTAGGTGTTGATTCTTGTGTACAAATCATCACGGACAATGCACCTGTTTGCAAGGCTGCTGGCATGATTGTGGAAGCTAAATATCCTCAGGTATGTTCATTTTGGACACCTTTCATTTCTAGTTTGCTCATTGTTTGAAATTGGTCATTGCAATGTTAGGGTTGTAGAGTCATTGATACATGCTTTTATTGCTCTTACAGGTTTTTTGGACACCTTGCATTGTCCATTCCTTGAATTTAGCACCAAAATCCATTGCTTCAGATGTGACATGGATTGGCAACCTTATTGAGAATGCATGCCATATCCGTAACTTTGTACAAAACCACACAAATGCCCTCACCATCTACAAAGAGTACACACAACTTTCATTGCTGAAGATTGCAGATACTCGGTTTGCTTCCTCATTCATCATGCTCAAGAGGTTGAGGGAGTTCAAAACTGCTCTTGGGTCCATGGTGATTTCAGAGTTTTGGGCTTTTTGGAGAAAGACGGATCAGATTGCTTCACAAAAGGTGAAGGACACGGTGTTAGATGATGGTTGGTGGGACACGGTAGATCTTAGCATTAAGATCATGGAGCCAATCATTTCTTTGTTACAGTTTGCAGACACGGACCATCCCATCCTAGCAGATGTTTATGAGGGGTGGGATTCCATGAGGTCCATTGTCATGGAGAATGAGTGTCCCGAGTATGGGACATCGGCAGAGAACTTATGGACCATGATTCGGGATATTCTTATCTGCAGGTGGGGTAGGAATTGCACACCTTTGCATTGCTTGGCCCACTCCTTGAACCCCAAGTTCTACACTCAGGAGTGGCTCACTGGTGGATCGGGGCCCTCACACAGAGTCCCTTCTCACATGGATGCAGAGATTGCACATGGGAGGAAGATAGCACTTAGACGGCTATTTCAGGATAGAGACCTACTTGAGGAGGTGGAGGAGGGCTTTGTAGATTTTTCCACTGGCGCTGGGAGATTGGGTGGCTATGATGTGGTTAGAGACAAGGGGGTTAAGAAACCCTATGTTTGGTGGGCAACTCATGGGGCAACATCCCCTATTCTACCGAAGTTAGCCTTGAGGGTCATCTCTCAAGTCACATCATCCTCTTGTTGTGAGAGGAATTGGAGCACATATGGGAACTTGTACAGTGTGAAGAAGAGTAGGCTTGAGCAGTCCAGGGTGGAGTCGATGGTGTATGTGCACTCCAACCTTCGTCTTATTTACAGGAAGAGGGAGGAGTGGGTGAAGGGAAAGACAAAGATGTGGGATGTCTTTCCTAATGATATGGGTTTGGACAACAGTACTGAGTTGGCAATAGCCAACATGGATCTTAATGATCCAGTGCTAGAGCCGGTCACTTTTGATGATGGTAATCGTATAGAGGGGTCATCCTCCACAGCAGCAGATGCAGATCGTCAGATGGGCAGAGAGGAGGAGGAGGAGGAGGATGAGGATCAGGGTAGTGCCAGTGATGAGTATGTTGATTCAGGCATGGAGGAGGACTATTGCCATATGGGATTCTTCCATCTTGATCCACCCCTTTTTGTATTTACTATTAGTCTATTTGGCATTTGCCAGTGCTCAATGGCATTCCGACATATATGTATACATTTTGATTTTGATGACTTAATGAGAAATATGGTTCTGACATGCATCTATGTGTCTCATTGTGATTTGTGAATGACAAATGTGTTTTGAATCGTGATTTGTGAATGACAAATGTTTAATCATTAATGTGTTTTTATTCTAATTTCTATTGAATATTTGTAAATGTTCTAGTTTCTAAAGATTTTTGGATCTATATGTCTATATTTTTAAATTTTAATATATTTAAAAAATATATATATATGTATGTAAAATGTGCCCTTCGTGTTCTGATCCCGGGGGTCACCGTGTCCGTGTCAGACTCTCGTATTTTCGTGTCCTTCGTGTCTCGTGTCCATGTGTTAGGTGACTTAGCTTATATAATATTTCGTTAAATTTTATAGCATGTTCTCTAGTATTTATCTCCCCATAAAATATAAAATTTTCGATCTGTATTCATATTGATTACTTGACATCATAATTTGTTGATTTTTGTACCTAGGAAAGTGTTCCCCTAGGTGACTTTTGCCTTAGTCACTTAAAAGGGGGAAATAAAGTGACCCTTGCATTAAATGACTTGTGATGAGCTTTTAATTTGACTTTAGGGATTAAAGTCACTTTTTGATAAATTTAAGTGAGGTGAGTGAATTTAATTTTTATGAGATTTAAATGAGCATTTAATCTCATCCACTCATCTGATCCAATATCAGCCATTGGATTAGATGCCCTTTCACTCACCCTAGGGTTTAGACAAAAAGAGCAAGGGAAAGCATTTGCATTCACTTTTTGCTGAAGAAGAGTGGAGAAGAAAGCTAGAGTGAGGGCACGATTTTTGAGGCAGGTTCAGTGGGCATTTATTGAGCAACACGAATTTTGAGGAGAAGACAATTTTAGTACAACATGAATCCCGAGGCAGAGAGCTGAAGTAGTGGCACAGAAATCGAGGCCGTACAATAACATTTATTGTTGTACTGTACATCACAGTTTTTGAGGTGTTTTCTAGGCACATTTTATGAGGTAGTGGGCACAGTTATCGAGGACAATACAACAACAATTTATTGCTGCTCATTCGTACAGCTGACTGGTCGTGAATCCCAAGGCAAACTGAGCATAGTTTTTGAGGGTCGTACAACACCGAAATCAAGGCAAGTACTGCACGGATTTTGAGGCAGCTACAACATAGAAATTGAGGCAGCCTTCTGGGTGAAAAATTTGCTGGTTGAGATAAATGGTTTTGATTGTAAATTTTTGTATTGAAATTTTCTGAAGAAATAAAGAACTCTCTCTGTCTGATAGGTTTTCCCTTAGGGGTTTTTCTTGGGCTATTGGCCAAAAATTCTGAGTCTGAAATTATTTATGGCGTGCATGAATATTTAATTTTCTGTCATGAAATGTGATTTTCGGCAGTGTTTTAAATGTCTGAAAATTTAGTGTAATTTCTAGCCAATACACAAAACTAGGTTGGGCATTAAACAATGGAAATTTGACATAAAGCCGGGTGGTTGAAAATCTAAGAAAACTTTCATGGTATCAGAGCTTGGTGGGCAGAAAATTAAATTTATTTCAGACAGTTAGTGATTTCTTTTGTCAGTGGGCAACACCTTGTTGAGTTGGCAGTGAGATGGCTACAGGATTTAGGTTGGAGGATAGGCTAGATGGGACAGGGAATTTTGTGCCATGGAAGGCTAGGATTATGTTGATTTTGGAGGGAAATGAACTTTGGGATGAATTGGTAAAGAACACTACAGCCAACCCAATTCAAATTCTAGCTTCCACAAATGCAACAGCATTATCAGCTTTCAACAAGAAGGACTGTAAGGCTAGGAGAATTATTCTTGATGCAGCTAAAGACCACATCATTCCACACATTTCAGGTAAAGACCGTGCATATAAAATGTGGGATGCTTTGACTAGTTTATACCAGAGCACTAATGAGAACCGAAAGACGGTTCTAAGAGAGAAGTTGAAGGGTATAAAGATGAATGGTGGAGAGGGAGTGACATCTTACCTTACCAGGATATCTCAGGTAAGAGATGAGCTAGCAGCAGTTGGGGAGGTAGTTACAGTTACTGAGCTTGTGCGGACAACAGTGAATGGGGCTTCCAAGCCTTGGGGTGCTTTTGTGCAGGCTATAGTTGGCAGGGAGACTTACCTTCCTGGGATAGACTGTGGGATGATTTTGTACAGGAGGAGACCAGGAGAGGTCTTGTGCAGGGCAGCTCTTCACAGGGTAGGGAGGATGAGGAGAATGTGGCATTGACTGCAAAGGGCAAGAAGAAGAAGAAGGGCCCCAAGCAACATCAGCAGCTGGGTGGGCAGAAGAAAGACTTAAGCAAAGTCAAGTGCTTTGCTTGTCAGGGATTTGGGCACTATGCTTCTCAGTGTCCAAAGAAGAAGAAGAAGCAACAGACAACAGCCTCAACGGAGATTGATGATTTTGGAGAGAGATTTCAGAGAGAGTTTTCTCTTTGTGCTGGATATGTTGAGTGATAGAGAGCCTCTAGTATTACCAGCACTGTTTTGGATACTGAGATGGAGTATTCTTTGTTGACTGGCCATCAGATGGGTGCTTCTACCACCAGCACTTGGTATATTGATAGCGGAGCTTCGAGTCACATGATAGGTGCTCAAGAGATGTTCTCTGAGCTTTCACAGACAGGTGTAGATGTGGAGGTTGTACTGGGAGATGACACCATTGTCAGAGAAGTTGGTCGTGGGACCATTACTTTTCAGAGGGAGTCCATGAGTCCTATGATTTTGAGGGATGTGTTGTTTGTCCCTGGGCTGAAAAAGAACTTGGTATCAGTTTCCACTATTGAGGATAGGGGTCTTGGGGTTTGTTTCGTGGATGGACATGTGCGTATATTCCCCAAGACTGCAGGATCATCTACCTCTTTGGATATTGGGGTTAGATGCGGGAAACTATACAAGCTCTTATTTCAACCTCAGCATGCTTTGGCACACATCAACAGTAGTGAGCTTTGCAATCTATGGCATCAGAGGATGGCCCATTTGCATCATCTAGCTTTGAGATTGTTGAGGAGAATGGTTATAGGTTTATCAGAGTTCAGCACAGAGCATAGTGATGTATGCAGGGGGTGTGCTTTGGGAAAGTACACCAAGACTGCTTTTCCGAGCAGTGACAGCAGGTCAGTAGGGGTGCTTGATTTGATCCATACAGATATATGTGGTCCTATGTCTTCTGTTTCCTTGATAGGATTTGAGTATTATGTGACCTTCATTGATGACTATTCCAGGAAGACCTGGATCTACTTCTTGAGGAGCAAGAAGTCACCTATAGTCTTGAGGAGCAAGAAGTCACCTATAGTGTTGATGATCTTCCAAGAGTTCAAAGCTCTTGTGGAGAATCAGACAGGGAGGAGGATTTAGGTCATGAGATCAGACAATGGAGGTGAGTATACCTCCAATGAGTTCAATGAGTTTTGCATGTAGGAGGGCATACAGAGACAGTTGACAGTTCCATATACTCCTGAGCAGAATGGAGTGGCTGAAAAGAAGAACAGGGCTATTGTGGGAGCATCGAGAGCTATGCTTCATGATCAAAGTCTTCCTTTCTTTCTTTGGGCAGAGGCTTGCAGTACAATTGTTTACCTTCAGAACATGAGTCTCCACCCGTGCCTTGGGGAGGAAGACTCTTGAGGAGATGTTCACAGGCAAGAAGCCCGAGGTTGGTCATTTTTCGTATATTTGGCTGTTTGACTTACTCTCATGTCCCTTCTGAGAAGAGGACAAAGTTGGATCCCACTGCAGAGAGAGGCATCTTTGTGGGCTATGATGAGACTTCGAAGGCTTTTCGTATATATCTTCCTGTGCAGAAGAAGGTTGTTGTGAGGCGGGAAGTGAGATTTGAGGAGGAGAGAGCCTTTAGGAAGTCTAGAGCGTTGGATTATGAGGAGTAACGAGTTCCCACACCTCAGGTGACACAGGTATCTCTAGTTCAGAGTACCGGATCACAGGTTTCTGGAGAGACTGGTCCACAGGTTACAGGCACAGGTTCTACAAGTACAGTGGTTCAGCCAGCAGGTATTTCGAGGACAAGTTCTGGATCTCAGGTTACAGGTTCACCAGTTGCAGGTTTTGGATCTTTGGGTTCACCTGCTACTGGTTCACAGGTTGTTGGGCCATCTACTTCTGGCAGTTGTTCAGATGAGGATAGACCGGTTTGGGAGCCACCTTCAGGGAAGAGGAAGCCTAAATGGCTTCGCGATACCTTGAAGGAAGCAGAGTCATTTGGTAGGCCCCAGGAGCCAGTTAGGACAGTTGTGATGCCTGATAGATTGGGTATGGCACTAGTTGCTAGTCTTCGTGAGTCGGAGCCTTCTACTTTTGAGGAGGCCTCTCAGCATCAGGTTTGGAGAGATGCCATGATGGAAGAGTACCATTCCATCATGAAGAATGATGTATGGGAGATTGTACCGAGACCAGAGGGGAAGTCAGTGGTGACTTCCAAGTGGCTTTACAAGGTAAAGCATGTTGCAGATGGCAGTGTGGAGAAGTTCAAGGCTTGTTTTGTGGCATGAGGGTTTTCACAGATAGAGGGAGTAGATTATGATGAGACCTTTGCGTCGGTTGCTAGATATTCTTCCATTAGAGCAACGATTTCCATGGCAGCAGAGATGGGTTGGAAGATCCACCAGATGGATGTGAAGACCGCATTTCTCAATGGTCTTTTGCAGGAGGAGGTTTATTTGGAGCAGCCACAGGGCTTTGAGATTCATGGGAGGGATTCTTATGTGTGCAGGCTGAAGAAGGCCTTGTATGGTCTGAAGCAAGCTCCTCGAGCTTAGTATTCCAGGATTGATGCATATTTGATGTCGATGGGTTTTCAGAAGAGTGAGGCTGATCCCAATCTTTACTTCATTGTGGTTCATGGGGATCCACTCATTCTTCTGTTGTACGTTGATGATTTGTTTATCACTGGGGAGGAGCGTCTCATTGCAGCTTGCAAGAGAGATCTTGCTTCAGAGTATGAGATGACATATATTGGGTTGATGCACTATTATTTGGGGATGGAGGTTTGGCAGGAGCTTGGTCATATTTTCCCGGGACAAGGAAAGTATGCTACTAATATCCTGAGGAGATTTCAGATGGATGATTGCAGGCCTATGTCCACGCCTATGATTACCAACTGGAAGCAGCTTCATGCTTCTGAGGGAGAGTTGGTAGATCCTACTTTATATCGTCAGCTCATTGGTTCATTGATGTATCTGGTCAACACCAGGCCAGACTTATGTTTTGCGGTGAACACTCTCAGTTAGTTCACGGCGGAGCCTAGGAGAGTGCACTGGACAACCGCAAAACATGTATTGAGATACCTTGCAGGGACAGTGGATTTTGGTTTGGACTATAGGAGTTTTGGTGGTGTTAGTTTGGTTGGCTTCACGGATTCAGATTGGGCAGGCAATGTGATGGATCGGAGGAACACTTCCGGTTGTTGTTTCAGTTTGGGCTCGACAGCAATGTCGTGGTTTAGTCGGAAGCAAAAGTCCGTTGCTTTGAGTTCTGCTGAGGCTGAGTACATAGAAGCCAGTCAGGCTAGTTGCGAGGCACTGTGGCTTCGCAAGTTATTGGTAGATTTATTTGGTCAGGAGCTAAAGCCCACTGTGATTTACTGTGACAATCAGAGTTGCATACAACTATCTGAGAATCCATTTTTTCACGACAGGTCTGAGCACATAGAGATCAGATACCACTTCATCCGAGACTATGTTGAGAGAGGAGCTGTGGAGTTACAGTACATTTCCACTGATGAGCAGGTTGCAGACATTCTGACAAAATCCTTGGGGCGGGGCAAGTTTGTCTTCTTCAGGGACAAGTTGGGAGTGGTGTAGAACACCTTCCTCGGTAAGAGGGAGTGTTGATTTTTGTACTTAGGAAAGTGTTCCCCTAGGTGACTTTTGCCTTAGTCACTTGAAAGGGGGGAGATAAAGTGACCCTTGCATTAAATGACTTGTGATGAGCTTTTAATTTGACTTTAGGGATTAAAGTCACTTTTTGATAAATGTAAGTGAGGTGAGTGAATTTAATTTTTATGAGATTTAAATGAGCATTTAATTTCATCCACTCATCTGATCCAATCTCAGCCATTGGATTAGATGCCCTTTCACTCACACTAGGGTTTAGACAAAAAGAGCAAGGGAAGGCATTTGCATTCACTTTTTGCTGAAGAAGAGTGGAGAAGAAAGCTAGAGAGATGGCACGATTTTTGAGGCAGGTTGAGTGGGCATTTATTGAGCAGCACAAATTTTGAGGAGAAGACAGTTTTAGTACAACACGAATCCCGAGGTAGAGAGCTGAAGTAGTGGCACAGAAATCGAGGCCGTACAACAACATTTATTGCTATACCGTACAACACAGTTTTCGAGGTGTTTTCTAGGCACAGTTTTCGAGGTAGTGGGCACAGTTATTGAGGATAGTATTGCTGCTCATCCGTACAGTTGACTGGGTGTGAATCCTAAGGCAAACTGAGCACAGTTTTCGAGGGTCGAACAACACCGAAATCAAGGCAAGTACTGCACGGATTTCGAGGCAGCTACAACATAGAAATCGAGGCAGCCTTCTGGGTGAAAAATTTGCTGGTTGAGATAAGTGTTTTTGACTGTAAATTTTTGTATTGAAATTTTCTGAAGAAATAAAGAACTCTCTCTGTCTGACAGGTTTTTCCTGGGCTATTGGCCAAAAATTCTGAGTCTGAAATTATTTATGGTGTGCATGAATATTTAATTTTCTGTCATTAAATGTGATTTTCAGCAGTGTTTTAAATGTCTGAAAATTTAGTGTAATTTCCAGCCAATACACAAAACTATGAAAATCCTCACAGCAGATCTAAGAGATGATGTATACCTCACAAGAGAATAATGAGCAACAGAATAATATGGTACAGTAGAACTCGGATAGAAGCAATAATACTTCACACACACTAATTAATTAATCACAATATGGACAAATAAATAGTACAATGCATGAGGAATTCGAATGCCTAAGGTGCAATTCGAATTAGCCTTCATGGAGTGATCAAAGGATCACTGGAGTGTCATCGGAGCACAACTAGTATCATCGGAGCACAACTGGAAGTCTTCATCATCATCAGTGGAGTCATCAATGCTCAAGTAACTGTCAACCATCAGTCAAACTGAGTCTGGTAGGTGTAACTGAGTGTAACTAAGTGTAACTGAATGTAACTGAGTATAAACTGAAGACAACTGGACTGGTAGGTGAAGAAGGGCGAGTTGCTTCCTAAAATCAAGGAAGAAGGGCGCATTAAGCAATTGGAGGGCTAAAACTGATCAGTAAGAAGCTCTCGGGGGCTGGCTAACTGAGCGCTAGGTGCTGGACTGATGACTGGAATGCATGCAAACCCTAATGATGCATGCAAACCCTAAAAGTGCATGCATGACTGAAAATGTAAATGATCAAAATACTGGTGGGACTAGGATGGAGTATAGGAATATCCTAACAAAAACTGGGTTGGGCATTAAACTATGGAAATTTGACATAAAACAGGGTGGTTGAAAATCTAAGAAAACTTTCATAATTCCATATAAACTACTTTATATAGAACTTCTAGGAACTAGAAACTAAGTGGGCACCACACAATCAAAAGTTTATTATTGACTTTCACATTTAAAAAGAATAATTCTTTCAAAAAGAAAAACAGTCTTGAGTATTTCATAGTAGGAATACTACCAATAATTTTAGAAGTAAGCTAAACTTAGAGACCCTTGAGGGTCAAGCAGCTGGAGGTGCGGGAACATCTACTTCTTAGTTTTTCTTACTATTTAGTATTTAGTATCTAGATTTTGGATCCTTACTTTTATGTATTTTGGACTCATCTTATGGATGAGAATTGATATATTTTGGACATTTTTTTGGATTATGAACTCCTCTTATGGATGAGAGTTGATATATTTTGGACATCTATTGATATCTTGTAGTATATGGACATGGCTATTTTGAACATCTATGAAAACTGTTTTTATTTTTTATTTTTTATAATTCAACATATAGGTATATATTTAATTTTTTGTATTTCCCGATTTTTTCCCGATCTGATTCAAACTCTTTGCCCTTTTACCTCACCGATTTATTGCCGATTCCGAGTCTGGTAACTTTGGTTAATTTGTCGAGATGGCACTGGTGTCCATTTGGAGTCTACGTGTCATCACTTGGTCCGACCATGTCAATCTCTAGTCTTGCCATGTCATCCTTAGCCAACGCACACATTGCCTTTTCCATTTTGTCATGTGTTTTTTATTTATCGCCATGTCATCCTTAGCTGACGCACACATTGCCTTTTCTTTGTTGTCATAGTGCTTTTCTATTTATCTGCACACAAACACACACACACACACACACACACACAGATATATATATATATATATATATATATATATATTGATATGTGGGGTCCTTAGGCCTTATTGTGCCTTCAGATTATCCACATGGCACACATCCCACAATAGATGTGACCATGTGGACCCCCTTGTCCTCCGGTCCCCAAGATTTCCCCTAGTGGTTTCCCGCTTGGAAGCGTGGATCCCATCGATCAATTGTAGAGGCCTAGCATGCAGGGTTTTAATGGAACCCTCACCCTCCGTAATTTGTAAACATATGAAACTCTAGTTTCTAAAACCACTCTTCGAGGCACTGCAAACTGCTTACAACCTTTACAAAACCAGTTTTCTCCAAAACCACTCTTATGCTTCTATCACATTTTCTGACCTTGCCTTGTGGATTCCACCTGTTTGTTTTGTCCAAGTTGGTATAGTTCTTCCATGTCGACATATGGGGTCCACTCCAGAAGCTCAAATATGTAAAGTTTTTATTTTATTCCAACTTGATGCTTGCGCATGCCAATTATAACGCGACCAATTTTCACGTGACCCTCTACTGTTCCTTCATTTTTGGATGACCATATCCACTGTGGATTCCACTATGGCCTACCTAATTCGACCTCCATTCAATTCCTTTGCACTTCCAGATGCAATTTAACACTATTGCCAGCAATATCTAAATTTTGTCATCACTAGAATTTGTGTATGTTTGTCAATTTCACAATTTTACCCATTTTTTATTGGACTGAACTTGCATTTCATAATTATACACAGTATGATTCCATTCCCTGTTCATATACTCCATTAAGAACACCATTTGGTCATTTTGTACCCATGAATTTCTCCATTACAGACTTTATACTTTTATTCTTCATTATAATTTTGGCAAACATATTCTGCGAATTGCATTTTCCCCAAATTTTCACAGCATTGACTTTGTATCACACAATTTCACTTGGTCTTGCTTATTCAACAATTCAAGTCATATTTATTTTCTAACAATAATCCAGCTGATTTTGCAGCCATTACTCTGACATTTGCAGATTGGAGATATTTTTCCCAAATTTTTCTCATTGGCATTCTATCGAACACTTGATGTACAAAATTCAAATTGCAATTTCTTCATGTGGTGTCTAATTTCTGGCCTATACAGCCCAAATGTTGTAAGTTGTAACCAATAGCTTGGATACCATACTGTAACGTATCCAACAACCTCTGTACACCAATTGAGGTGACGGGGTACCCCAAAACCACTCCAATTACATAATGCGTGCATGCTAATGCAGAATTAATGCAATCATAGGCACATAATTAGATTTATGAACCTCAAGTTGTTTAATGCAATTTAAAGTAAAATTAGATTCACTGAACCGAAAACACCATGATTAATTAGTAATCCATACACAAGTAAAAACATCAATATTTGCATATTCATAAGCAACCAAAGAAAAGCTAATCTTTCTTGGAATTATCCACCAATTGGTTGCAAAAGAAGAACACTCTATCCAATTAAAGGCTCGCTGTCACACATAAACTCTTTGTAACAGAGGTCACCCTTGAACTGGGGCTATGAATCCACAAGGGCGACATTCTATGGATTGGCTCTAATATCTCACTCTCAGACCCATTTCCCAGAATTCATAGGTAAATAAAACTTACACAGTAGTCATTCCAATCAACCAGTCCCTCTTCTCCCTCAGCCTGCACAACACTAAGAATGGGATCTCCTTCTTTGCTAAACAGTCCCGCAGGCTATCCCACTTCCCTTTGGTGCTCTAGCACAGGCTAGCCAGCAAATCTCTATTACTTGGATTCAAGTATTTTCAGATGTAAATTAAATTCCTGTTTATCTCTATGTTACCAGAAACGAGAAACGGGAAATGGAATGAGAAACAGGAACGGTACGAGAAGCGGAGTTTGGAGGTTTCGCACACAAGAAACGAGGAGAGAGAAAAACAACAATACTGAAGGTAAAGAAGAGCAGGCAGATCACAAACCTCAATCTAGTAAAATACAGTTTAAATTGTCAACTGTTTTGGCATTTAATAGAACATAAAATTCCTATCGAGTCTTCTTGAGTGAAGCCTGAATATTTGATAATTTAGATTTGTGTTCCACTCAAAACAAGAAATTATAAAATTTCCACTGCTTTACACAAAGAAAGCATCAAACCAAGAACCCACTTCACAAAATACAATTGAATTATGAATACAATTGGTCAGAACAATTATGTAAGATCAACAAATACAAATGTATTAAAATGGAATTAGGAATAGGTTAATCAAATGCCATAACAACATAGAAAAAATAAAAAAATATAATGAAATTACACAATAAAAATTATGCTCATTAGGAACTTGAATTGCGGTGATTATGGAATAGGAAGTTGAATTGCAGTGATTATGAAACAGTGCTGAAATTAAAGTGAATTTACTATGAAATTGAATTTCCAGCTCTTGAAAAACTGGGAAAGACAACAAACTGGTTAAAAAAGTTTGAACCGTCACTTTCAGTGCCACTAAAACAATACCTATCACTGAAGACAACAAATTGGTTTAAAGGGTTCAACAATACCTATCACTGAAGACAACAAATTGGTTTAAAGGGTTCAACAATACCTATCACTCAAGACAACAAATTGTTTAAAAGGGTTTGAACCATCACTTTCAGTGCCTCTAAAACAATACTGATCGCTCTTTGAAAGCTCTTATTTCGTTTTTGTAACCAATGACTACGTAGATATGGAAAGCAGGTAGAATAAAAAATCTCCATCTGTCTACCAAAGAATATTAACTTGACCTTACTTTGTTCATCAACCCAAGCCGGTTATATCCCCTTCGAAGGGCTCAAATACTACTCCGATTTGAATTCGAAAACACAAATGACTACTCCGATTTGAATTCAAAAATACAAACTGCCATAGAGAAATCAAATGGCGAAGGTACCTTGACCCCAAGGATGACCTAAATTTCAGGTGGGCACTTCAAAACTGAGAAATGGTTCTGAGAAATGAGAGCCATTTCATGAGAAACAGTTTCCGACCTTTTCGAAACAGAGAACGGACGTGGAAAATGCCATTTTTCGTTCCGTTTCCGTTTCTGGACTGTTTTTAAAGAGAAACAAGTGATGCCGTTCCATTTCTGGTAACAATTTCATCTCAGCCATCACCCATATCACAGTCATGGTTTTCATAAAGTTTTATGGCAACAATTCCTCATAATTTCATGGCAGCAATACAATGGTAGTCCAAACTTAGAGAATAAAACTCATGGAATAATGAACGAGAATGATGACCTTGCGTACACAAATTCTAGATTATATTTGCATGCATAGGAGAGACCACATATCTTCATGAGAAGTCCACATATATCTCTCTTGGGCAATGAATCTCATGATTTATGAATAATTAAATAAACACAGGCAATGGTTAGGGAACTTTAGGATAAATAGATGGAAAACAATAAAATATTATATTTCCACTTAGCCCCCTAAGCCCCCTTTCTTTTCCCTCTTTCATTTTCAACCCTATTTCATTTTCCTTCTTCATTTGTAGTCTTAGTGGTATTTATATTATAGTTTAAACTTTAGTGTACATATTTGCAAAGTCACATATGTCCAACTTTTTTAGCCATTTCATCATCACATAAACATTCATAATCTAGGGGTTGAAACTGGGGCATTGCATCTTATCTTCCGTAGTTTCACCATATTATCAAGTACAATAAAGGCAAAAACAATAAGGTAGTAGATTGTTTGAGACCACTACCTATGACTTGACATTAATGCCGTTACATTTTCTTATCTTGATGACCAACATTAGCAGGTTCTTTATCAACACAACGAAAGACTTTGATGCAATTTACTTTTCTCTTATTCATCTCTACTCAACTCAAATCTTGAGCTTTATCATGATTATCATCTTAAGAATGTTTTTTATATGAATAATTAATTGCATAAATCATGTGTTTGACATGGGACTTAGTAGTTGAAATTGAAATTGAAATTTATCTCTATGTTCAAGAAAGCCCAAAATAGGTCAAATCGACTAGTGTTTATAACCAATAATATTAGCTTAACCAAAACATAGGGGTGAAAATCCTCCCCTTAAAGTGGGATAAAATGAAATTAAGAACAAGTATTAGAACAATAGGAAATAGCCCCAAGAGTTAGCTTGATGGTAGATGCAAGAATAGTATCAAATGCTAAAATAGCCCCAAGGGTTAGCTCAATTAGTAGATGCTTTGTTGCTATGTCCACAAAGGTCTTGTAATCAAATCTCATTGGGTTTGATCCGCCTTCCATTTGGAAATTTCGGTGATGAATGGGAAGAGCTCTACGAGGGTTGGCTTGGCCCCAACACTCCCATTCTTTGCTGAAGTGTGTGAAGGTGTGGTGAGATTATTTCCTTGGATAAAAAAAATAACAAGGAAATGGAATGACATAAGCATGAGCTTAGAATTAGGTTATCCTAAGAGGGAAAACCGTGTAAAGTGAAGGAGAGCTAGTAAAGAGACATAGCTTGGACAAAAATGCAATTGGTACATGGATAGGAGGGAGTTAGCCTTGGTCATTCTCTTAATCAATAGTGCAAATGTCAACACCAAGTACTTTTTAGGTATTGTTTTGAAGAGAGAGGTGATCTTGGGTGGCATCAAACTGTCCCCTAGGGTTGAAGAAGAGGTGGGACCACTCTTGACATATAGGTCTGAGGAACTACTGTTCTATAGGAAGAAACTAGTAATGCATGGCTGAGTAGGTGTCTTGCATGAACAACCCTTTTGAGTAGCTCTGATTCTCTTACAGGCCCTCAATGTAGTTTGACATGGAGATTGAATGGTGTAGGCAAGGGAACAATGCCAAAGTGTTGTCTAGTGGACTATTAATGTGGCGCTTTCACCTAGCAATCCCCAAGACTAAAAGGAAGGAGGGGGTAATTTGGGTAGTTGTGGCTTAAGAGCTTTGAAGTAGACGTTGCTTGAAGAAAAGGTTTCCCTAATGTATAAGGTAGGGCACCACTAATCATAATATCTAAAGAATATCGATAAAGATCAACTTCAGTTCCTAAAGAGACAATGAAATCCCCTTTTAGAGAGCCTGTTTCCAATGACGCATATTCTCCAATTTATGAGGACATTTTGGTAAACACAATATACACCATCTTCATTAGAGATTCTTTCATTGGCCTCATATGCAAAGAGGTGTGATACATTTCCATCATCTTTAGAGATCCTTTTATTAGCCTCATATGTAGAGAGATGGGATACACTTAAAATAAGTTTGCTATATGTAATAGATCTAGATTCTAAAGCAATTGACCTTTAGAATTTTCCTTGTTGCTTAGATTGTGTTCTCCTTGAGTCTAACATAAACATAGTCCAAATTACATGCCTTGATTCTTGTTCGTAGTAGAGAGGACAGTGGAGTGAAGGCACAACAAAAAGACTATCTATCTTGGAAGGCATTCAACATAAGTAGACACCGGTAAAGGATGCATGCATGCGCTAGTCTTGGTCTATTTTTAGTTCTATCTCGTTCGATTATTAGACTAGTTCCAGATTTACTCTTTTCCTTAATTAGAAACTTTTTATTTTTAGTTTTGCTTTTCCAAATTTAAAAAATCTCACATATTAGGGAATTGTTAGCTCTTGAACTTGGACTTCAAATGTGTAAAAGTCCCAAGCACAAAATGCAAACCCAAGGTCTGTTAGAAAAACAGGATCGCAGAGCAATAACAATAAAGAAGATGCAAATATAAATCACATAAAACACATTACAAGAGACACCAATATAACGTGGTTCAACCAAGATGGGCTACGTCCACACATAAATTGTCAGTCCTTATTATTATACCATCCAACAAATGAAGAGATACAACTTGCAACACATCTGCTGCAACTTCCTCTTCACTCTCTCACAGTCTCTCTCACATGATCATAGAGATCTTTACAATGCTATGCTACAATACACAGCCATATTACAATGCCTTCCTTTTAAAGAGCGAATACCATGGGAAAATACTATGGAACACCCAATACCACGGGCCCATAAATCACTTGTTATCCACTAAATTGCACTTAGTGGATCCCGAGTGAACCGTCGAAGACTTGAACAATCAAGTTGTTCATCATCAGTGTTCCGTGATCCATCAGGCCAATCTTTTGCTCTTTTTAAAAAAAAATTGCATGTACATACCCCCATGGGGAATTGTAATAAGTTGGTCTAAGCATGGTCTTTTTGTAACAGGCCTGGCTTACCTTAGGTTTATCTATCAAGGGGATGCCTTTTTGTAACAGGCTTGGCTTACCTTAGGTTTATTTGTCAAGGGGACACTCTAGAGTGTTTTTTCCTTAAGAATTATGCGTTGCGCTTCAGTGACATAATTCCAGAGTTTTTCACTCACACCTCCAAAGCTGGAGTATTTTCCTTGGCGGTCGAACCTGGGGAGGTTATTAAAGCCTAGGTGTCTATGTATTTTGCATGCTAGCCATCAATAGTAAGTCATATGGACATGCACCAGGTCCCCTAGGAGTTTGAGTCGATTTCGACAAATATATATATATATATATATTTTTTCCGTAAACTTAGGCCATTTTTAATGGTTTAATTGGAAAATTTGAAATTGTAATAAAAATGTGTTCTGGAGGCGGAATTTCACGTGGGGGTGTTCGTTTTCACGCTTAGAGCGTCCTCTTTACCCTGGGACCCAGTCTTCCTATGTTTCGGATGATTAAATTATCATTAAGAGCATTTTTCCTTATCGGGCCGACAGAATGGCATTTTAATGCTAACGATGCGACAAATTGCACCAATATCAAAAAAATATATATATTAAAAAATAATAGAACATGTGCCAAATGACTTGGCATTTCATCTCTTATGGTGGGTGAATATACTCCTTCACTAAAGCGTCACTTTGGAGTTGAGTTAGAAGTCAAAATTTGAAAATCAAATTAGATATGCGCCCCTCTCTCACGTAGGCGACTTCTTGCACGTGGTAGCCCGCAAATGGATAGTGATAAAGGCAAAGAGGAGGTCTCCTACCTAATGAGAGGTGGCGCACCCTCCTTTGACTTGAATGTAAACCAAATCAATCACGATGTAGAGGATTCCAATCAAATCATTGTGTGGGCGAGTTGTCACAAGAAGAGAAGTGCACCCTCTCTCATAAGAGGGGCACATGGCTTATTTGGAAAAGTTTAAGAGGAGGGTGATGTATCCAAGGAGAGGGCGCATCTCTTTTGGTAGAGATGGCGCCACCTCTCATCAATCAACTCCAAGCTCTTCCTTAGATCGCTCTACAACTCGCTCTCCACATCTTGTTGAAGATTGCGCCCTCCTCTTGGAGTGAATGCCTTCCCCCCTCTCTTTTTGCTATATAAGCAGGGTCCATTCCTCTCATAGTGGTGGGAAAATGGTGGAACCTCTGCTCTCATGTACAATTTCAGTGTTGAATCTTTTGATGAATAAAAGGCTCTGGAGGTTTATTATGGTGTCTTTGGTTCAAGTTTGATGATCATTGTCTTATCTGTTTTCTGAGGTAACCGTAGAGTTTCTTTTGCATTTGCTTTACTTGTCAGTTATTAGCCTTGGAAGGGTTAGTATTAATCGATAGGGGTGAGTAAAGAAGTTTCTTTTCTCGTTTAAAATACTTATGTTTAAGATAGGGAATTTACATGCTTAATAGTTTTTATGTATGCTCTTCTCATCTTCGATTTGAGTTTTACTAATGGATTTGACAAGTTGTTTGGCAAGTGTAAGGGTTTCTTTTACAGGCGCTTCAATTTGGATTGATGGAGGAACTAGTTTGATTGCTTCATTCTCCGATTTCTTTGTGAAGAGGACATAGTCTCTCTCAACGCCACCAAAACAACTCCATTGCCCAAGTTCAAAAGGGTTTTGGCTTTCTACTTTCTCTCCATTCTTTAAATTAAATTTCTTTCCGGTTACTGTTCTTTACATGCTTAATATAATTAGTTTCTTTCAAGAAGATCATAAGCTGATTTGTTTTAAGTATGTTTTCATAAGCTAGATCCGGTTTTTCAAGTCGTAAATTTGTAGATCTAGTCTCTTTCAAGTACTTTGTTTATTTTAAAATTTTTTAATCTTTCAATTACTTGAAATTTTTTGTGCTTCTAATGTCTTAATCAACATATTAGGTGCAAAGTTGGTGGCTGTTTTTTCACTTTTTATGAACAGGTAGTAGGAAGTGTTGCCGAAAATTTGAAGATCTGGGACATCCGAGAGCCCAAGAGCACTTTTCATGCCTTGAAGTTAAATTTTTGTGAAAACTTGTAAGTTGTAACCTTATGGATCCAGATCTGTAAGGACCAAAGATATCCACCTTGAAATTGTAAAATAAGTAATAAAGGCAAGTGGGCTACTTCAGTGCCCACACCTAATCCCCCCTGGGGGATCTCGTAGGTTCAATTTTGTGGTTTGCAATTTTTGTTCTAATTTTTCTTTATTTTATGTTATTTTCACATGCACACAATCCGTCCCAATCGGGCTGTATAGTTAGTTTTATTGTTCACTGCTACAATCTTGTGCTTTACAATTAACGAACATCAAAAACTAAATCCAACTGTGCATTCTCGAAGTACCGAAAGGGAAAAGAGATTCTAAACCGTCAATAATTTTGTTGTTACAATTTTTGTACATTATTAACAATAAAATCTAAGGCCGTGTATTTCCGAAGTAAAATGAAAGGGTTTATCCCCGGTAGGTGAAAAGAGATTCTCGACCACAAAATAAAATTTTATTTTTTGTTTTAATAAAATTGACCAAGGCTTAAAGTTCCAAGTATGCTCTTGGCCTCTGCAGCTTAGTCTGATCAGTTGGTCAATCAGAAAGGGACTTGAGTGACTAGTTTAATAGGGAAATCCAATGAAAACTTGAGCTCCAGAACTCGGGAGGACCCGTGAAACTAACTACAGAGTTAGTGAGCTACATTAAGCAGGTTATGCCTTGCCTAGTTGGACCCTTGGTTTATTTGTTACTACGCTCAGTTCGAAGGCCTAAGTTGGAATTGGGCCAAACCACGAAATAACCCATTCCATAATTCACGCATCTAATAAAATCAATTAAAACTGACCAACAAGACTTGCAATACTTTCACGACACAACAACAATCCAACTTATGTGACTCCATTTGGCACTGGTACAATCTGCAACAATCACACTTTTTAATTAAGTAAATCATGTGTTAGATGGATGTATTAATTTCATGCTGTTGATCTAAATACTACCTGCAATCTTTGGTTCAGTATTAAATTGTCTTCAAACTCCTAGAATCACTTTCTTTCTTTAACTTAGCTTAAAGGCCATAGTTTATTTTCATAGGGACCACCCACCTTGGCTTCGCTAGGAATTGGCCTAGACGGAGGAGTTGAGTGTTGAGTGACAGTATTTCGAATCTTTGCTTTCCTCCAAGGACGCACCCAGTGGCTTGAAGATTTCTTCCACGCTAATGCCCTTTCCCCCCAAGGTGCGTATCCGGCGGCAACATCACCCATTATTGATCAAGTCACGACTATGAAATTACAACATTTTACAAGGCATTTTTTTCGAAATTTTCGCTACGGGGGCCCTGTCCCCACCCCCCATGTCGACTATTTTGGGGGGGCAAGCCCCCCCAAACCCCCTCGTCATGGGTTGGGATCCAGACATGGCTGAAACACGACCTTTGAATAAGGAAGATCAGGCTCCACAACCAACAAGGGTAACTTAAAGGGTTTGTTACCTTAGTAACTCCCTCTTCAAATTTAGGTTGGCTTTTCTCCAACACAAGGGTGGTATCCCTAAAGATAGAATTGCTAAGACTATGACAAGGAGGCTCATTGTGATGTGAAGAGATAGCTTAGCAAAACATTGTCTCTTTCTAGTATAGGAAAAGGGTGATGGAAGATAAGGGACTACTGGTTATGCAATATAGGGAAAATGGAGTCAAGAGGCTACACCAAGAGAAGAGATATGCCGCAATATGCCTTAATGTGTTAAACAATGGAGAAATAATTTGGAGGGGCCCTAAAGGTGCCACACTCAAACAATGTTATGACAGTGCATCTTACAACGAAGTGTTTAACCCAACAACAACTCTTAAAAATATGATAGATGTAAGATAACACATTCAACAATAAGACATCAAAGGGATAAAAGAGGGGGAATTCCTCACATAAACCCCTTCGAAGATGGTAGATAAACCCTTGAAACTTGGCCTTTCAAGCATGTTCTTTGCAAGTGCTCTCTAGCATACATCAACAATTGTTAATAGATGACAAATATTAGCTTCACATATAAAAGAGACAACCTAAAAAAATTCTCCACGAGCTTTCCATTATATATTCAACAAAGCTCCAAGACGAGAGAAATCCTCACAAATCAACCATGAGAATGAAAGAGGAAGGGCTACTCTTTATGTAGAGTCTAACTCAACTTCTTTACAATAAAATAATGATTTCCTCTCCGAGATCCACATTTTGCTCAACAAACTCTTCAAGAATAGCATAAAGTGGTTTAGATCCACTTTTCTCTCCAAGGGAAATAATAATAATCCACAACCACCTCTCATACCAAGTCAAATAATAATAAAATAGGGACATGGTTAATCTTGTATACCCTCAAAGGGATTTGACCATACCAATAGCTCCATCGACCTCCTAATGGCTTTTGTAACCATCCTCAAAGTATGAGTAAATGTCTTTAATGGTGGTCCACGATTCCGAGTCAAAGTATGAGTAAATGTCTTTAATGGTGGTCCACGATTTCGAGTCTCACTTGCCTGTTGATTTTTTATGTAGCTTCGGAAGATATTCTTATGTCAGTCATGAACCCCCCGGAAAGTTCTAGAAAGGAAACCTTTGAAAAGTTCTAGAAAGGAAACCTTTGAAAAGTTCTTGAAAGGAAACCCCCATAAAGTTTTAGAAAGGAAACCCCTGGAAAGTTCTAGAAAGGAGACTTCCGCGGAATGTTCTAGAAAGCCTCGAAAAGCATGAAAATAGATAATGAAGGTATAAATAAGGACAACTATATCTCATTTGAACATCAAGCAAGTTCGCATCAAATTAGTGAGACAAGTGCGCAAGAGAGAGAAGCAACAACTGGAGGAAGACTAGTATTTCTGGTTTTATCTTATCTTTGTATCTGGGGTATCTTTCTATGAGAGGGCTTTAGCTCTTCATTGTATTGACATTGTACTTTGTTGATGAATCTATACTGAAGAAGCACATCAATAATAAAATTTTTAAACATTTAAAAGTTCGCATTCTATTTTTTCTACACCTAAAATTCTTTAGTTAGCCTAG
The DNA here is from genome assembly GCA_027924585.1 of Larix kaempferi. Taxonomy (NCBI): domain Eukaryota; kingdom Viridiplantae; phylum Streptophyta; class Pinopsida; order Pinales; family Pinaceae; genus Larix; species Larix kaempferi. The sequence continues at coordinate 16,096,391 of BSBM01000106.1, forward strand.
CTAGCATTTCTAGCATATGATTAGGTGTTATATATTTATTTAAAATTTAAATAGGAGGCAGGGTGTATTTGTTGCCCTCGTGTCCGTTACCGCGAAGGGAATGAGGGCGAGGGTAGTTTTACTCAAGATTAGAAACTTCTCAGTAGTCCGCGTGGTTAACTCCCGCAAATGTTTATGCGTTGTAACTGGTGGGCAAGAGGTAGGAACAACTCCCGCAAATCTTGCTCTGTTTTAGCTACTTGACGTCTTCTTCCGTCTTTCCACTCTTTCACGCCGAGAATCCCGCAACCAGTAGAAGCTACGCTTGCCGCCCAGACTCTTTCGTTTTGTAGCGACCTCCCCTGGTCCTTTGCCCACCTCAACTCGAAGGAAGACAAGCCACGGCCCAGCCACGGCAAGAAGGACCGTGTTAACACTGCAGTCGGTCTGTCGAAGAGCTTTGCGGCAAGTCTGCGAGATGGCCCACGCAAATGATGATCACAGCCGCCCAAAACGAACAAAATGTTTCATGGGAAGTCGAAACAGGTAAAGCCGCGGGCCCAGGCTAGGTTTTATGAGTCACAAAAAACACAGATAAAACGTTTCACGATTTTTTTCACCCGCTGAAACGTATCAAAATTTCATTGATCCGTTTCATTGGCGGCTGATCCGTATCTCGAAAAAGCTAGATCCGTTTCCAAATCAATCGATCCGTACTAGTGAGGTCAGATACGAATCCGCCACGTATCAGACCCGTATCGAATCCGTTTCAGTTTCGGAAACTTAGAATGCCGTTTCAAGGAGGGCGCATGGTCGTTTCCGGTAACTTAGGTTTTCGTCCCCAAGAGGGTTTCCTAGGATAAATCTTTGTGTATGCTATGAATGTCTTTCTTTCAGTGATCCTTATGCATGCAATTATTATGATATGATATAAATTGAATTAAAGTCTACAGAATTCCGAATAACATAACTGCTTAAGTAAAATCTCAACATGGAATCAAAGCAATACTGAAAGAAGTCATTGCAACAACTGCAAGTGTCGAAAGTTGGAAACTAGGGCTTCTAGTTTTTGCATGTTCCGGCCTCAGATCTTGAAGAAAAGAAGGTTTGCTCAACTCGCCTTGGGAGGGCTCATCTTCTCCTTGAACCAGATTCTCTAGATACAAAGTTTAAAAAAATTAGGGTTTCCTCATAAAACCCTAGGCTGGACATTAAGCAGTTTTTAGGTTGACATTGGAGCTAATTATTGCTTGTGGAGATCACCTTGGCATAGTGCATTTACTGGTAAGTCCAAATTCCATCTCTGATTTTTTTTATATCTTTGCCATATTTTTAAGCTTGGACAAAATGACGAACGACACCAAGCTTGATGTGAAGCTTGAAGGCGTTGATAACTTCTGAGCATGGAAGTATAGGGTGCTTCTCATCGTAGAAGAGAATGATATGGAAAAATATGTTGAAGAAGAGGTTGATGAGCTATAGGGAGATGAAGTTAAGGCAAGGCACAAGAAGAACATGATTAGGGCAAAGCGAATCATTGCAGATTCTATCAAGGATCACTTGACCCCTCATGTCTCATCATTGAAGACTCCAAAGCATATGCTTGATGCCTTGTCCCGGTTGTTTGAAGGCAAGAATATCAACCGGAAGATGACATTGAGGACACAACTTAAGAATGTGAAAATGCAGAATTCAGAAACCATTCAATCCTACTTCACAAGGGCATCTCAAATCAACGAACAATTTGAAGCCATTGGAGAAACAGTTGATGAAGCTGAGATAGTGATGACTACATTAAATGGTCTCCCAAGGTCTTGGGAATCATTTATTCAGGGAATTTGTTCCAGAAGGAAGCTAACGAAGTTCAGTAGGCTATGGGAAGATTGCACACGAGAAGAAGCTAGATTGGTAGTAAGAGAAGAAAGTTGGGTGATGGTGAAGATCAAGCACTAACAACACATGCAAGAAAAGGGAAAAGCAAGAAAGAATACCATTCCCGCAAAAAGTTTCAGAAGACACAAAGGACACAAAGAGATTACTCAAATTACAAATGTTACAACTGCCAGAAGATTGGACACATTGCAAGAAACTGTCCTCACATAAAAGATCATATCAGAAAAGGAAAGACTATAAGACATCATGCCCATGCTGCAGAAGATGATGAACCTGTTCAGAAGAAAGCAAGAGAAGATGATTCAAGTGAAGAATGTGTTAATATTAGCTCTTACAGGGAAAGTCACTCATGGAAGTGACACATGGCTTTTTGATAGTGGTGCTTCTAAGCACATGATTGGTTACAAGAATTCTCTCACAAATTTGGTCTAGAAGGATTCACCTCATAAGGTGAAGCTCGGTGATGATTACCGATATCTCATAAAAGGGGTAGGAGAAGCCTCCTACAAGTTGGATTCCAGAAAGCCTATGAAGATGGAGTATTGTATGTACTTGGTTTGAAGAGGAATATCCTCTCCATCTCAGCATTAGAGGAACGTGGATATAGAGTTGCTTTCGTTGATGGCCAACTTCTCACATGGCCAAAGGGAAAGACTATTGATGATGCTGTTGTGATTGGTGTTCAAGAGGGAGGCCTGTACAAGCTGGAAGGACAATCAGATCAAGCATTGGTACATAGCACTGTGAATTCGAGTGAGCTATGGCATAGAAGACTTGCTCACATACATTACAAAGCATTGTCGATCATAAGCAAGATGGTTATAGGTGTACCAGAGATTCAGGTGAATCATGATGGTACATGCTAGGGATGTGCACAAAGCAAGAACGTGAAGAGTCTGTTTCCAAGCAGTAAAACAAAGCAAAATGAATCTTGGACATAGTACATTCGTACAAGTGTGGACCGATGTACGTATATTATGTTTCATTTATTGATGATTACTCATGTAAAACTTGGATTTATTTCTTGAATGCAAAAAGTGAAGTGTTCAACAAGTTCATTCAAGGCCCTTGTAGAGAATCTCTATGAAAAGAAAATAAAGACATTAAGGTCAGATAACAGAGGAGAGTTCACGTCAGATGCATTCAAGACATTCTGCTTAGAAGTTGGGATTAAGAGGGAGATGTCCACTCCCTACAATTATCAGCAGAATGGTGTGGCAGAAAGAATGAATTGAATGATAATGGAAGCAGTGAAGGATATGACTTATGGTTAAGATTTACCATTGCACCTATGGGCATAGGCAGCCAGAACCGCTGTATATGTGCAGAATAAAACTCCTCACCGTGTACTTGGGACCAAGACGCCAGAAGAGATGTTTATAGGAGAGAAGCCAGAGGTCAGCCACCTGTGGATATTTGGTTGTCCTGTATATGTACATGTTCCCAAGGATAAGAGAATGAAGTTAGATCCTTCAGGCAAGAAGGGTATATTTGTTGGATATAGTGAGTCATCAAAGGCATACAAAGTCTACAATCCTAGTTACAAGTAGATTGAGACTAGCAGAGATGTCACCTTCGATGAGGATGCAACTTTTAGCAAATCGAGGCACTCATATAGATGAGGTCCAAGATGAGGAGCTTGAAGCTCCTAGAGTCACAAATAATGGTACAGAAGATCATGTTGTACCAAAAGAGCATGTTCCGGAGGATCATGATATGGGAGAACTGCAGAGACCTGTAGATCCACCTCGAGAAATGATTACATATAAGAGAAGACCAGCTTGGGCTCGAGAGATTATTCAGGATGCAAAGAAATATGGTGATCCGAATGTGTCTTGCAGAGAAAGTAAGAGACCTCGTCCATATTCCACCTATGTGGCATTACTATGTGACATCATTGATGCAAAGCCTTCCAGTTATGAAGAACTAGGTGATAAGAAAGTATGGAAGGATGCCATGATCGAGGAATAGCAGTCCATTATGAAGAATGATGTTTGGGAGGTGGTTCCGACACCGAAATGGAAGTCAGTGTTGACTTCCAAATGCATCTACAAGATGAAGCATGGAGCAGATGGCAGTGTCAAGAAGGACAAGGCAAGGTTTGTGGCTCGTGGTTTCTCCAAGAAAGAAGGAATAGATTACGAAGAGACATTTGCTCCTGTGGCGAGATACACTTCGATTAGAGCTATATTTGCAATAACTGCAGTGATGAAATGAAAGCTGCATCGGATGGACGTAAAGACAACCTTTCTGAATGGTGTAGTGGAAGAGGAAGTGTACGTGGAACAACCACAAGGATTCAAGTCACATGATAGGTAGACATGTGTGTAGGTTGAAGAAGGCCTTGTATGGACTAAAGCATGCACCTAGGACGTGGTATTGAAGAATTGACAGTTTTCTGATGAGCTTCGGCCAACCTTTACTAACCTTTACTAAAAGGTTGTGGATGGTGGACTAGTGATATTATTATTATATGTGGATGACCTGTGTCTAACAGGGTACAAGAAGGTCATTGCATGGTGCAAGAAGGAGCTTTTGTAGAGTTCGAGATGAAAGACCTTGGTATGATGCACTATTTCTTGGGTCTAAAGGTGTGGCAGAGACATGACGAGATTTTCCTCAGCCAAGGAAAATATGCTGTAGAGATCCTGAAGAGATTCGAGATGATGGATTGTAAACCCATGTCTACACCGATGGTAACGGACCTGAAGTTATTGAGTGATACTTCTTCAGAGACAGTGGATGCCACCATGTATAGACAAATGATTGGTTCATTGATGTATTTGACGAACACGAGGCCATATATATGCTTTGAGGTGAACACATTGAGTCAGTATATGGTTGAGCCGAGACGTGTTCACTTGATTGCGGCAAAGCATGTGATGAGGTACCTGAACAGTTGACTATGGACTAAGATAAGTTTTGGAACGTGAGATAAGATTGCAAGTCTATACTAATTCAGATTAGGCCGGTAGTGTCACAGATCAAAAGAGTACATCAGGATGTTGCTTTAGTTTGGGATCAACTATGATCTCGTGCCTTAGCAGGAAGCAGACTAGCGTGGCACTCAACATGGCCGAGGCAGAGTATATAGCAACATGTTCAGCTAGTAGTGAAGCTGTGTGGCTTCGGAAGTTGCTTGCAGGTTTGTTTGATTTCAAGTTGGAGGTGACTTGTATCTTCTGTGACATCTAGAGTTGCATAAATTTGTTCGAGAACCCTGTGTTTCATGACAAGTCCAAGCATATCGAGATCAAGTACCATTATATTCGAGACATGGTGCAGCAGGGAGCTGTGAAGCTCCAGTATATGGCGACAGACGAGCAGATCACCGCTGTGTTGACCAAGCCTCTGTCAAAGATAAATCTTGAGTATTTCAAGCACAAGCTTGGCGTGATTCAGAATAACTTCCCTCATTGAGAGGGAGTGTTGAGTTACAGATAGTAGATACGATTCCAAGAGCAGTAGCATATAGAATGTGGCAATAGCGGGTAGTCATTCACGGGCACGTTATCGATTGAGGCACAAGTCGGCCTGACCTCACTCAGGGTCAGGATACCCAGTCTTCGGGGCTGGAAGACTAGGTTATGTGGACTGGTGATGCCCAGCTTTCGAGCCGGAGGGCCAACCTGTGTGGGTTGGAGGATTCCTAGCCTTGAGCTAGATGGGTGGTGTGTGTGCATTGTATCGCATAACCCTTGTGGTTAGTTGCCCAATCACTGTGGGATGGATACCTAGTGTTGCCAACCGGAAGGGCTATCTTTTAGGCTAGTTGCACAGTTCTATGTGAGCTGGATAATTACCTAGATTCTGTGTGAGCTGGATGCGCTGTTCTGTGTGAGTTGGATGGTTTCCTAGTTTTGTTATAGCTAGATGCCTAGTTCTGTATGAACTAGATGAAGTCCCGTGATGACATAAGGTCCGAAAGGACGATGAGGCTGTACCCATTAGAGAGACGCTACGTATGATGATGAGGCCCTGGATGCATGATGTAGAGGATAGCGTGCTTGTATAGAACTTCTAGTGATGGATAGATTTGCGGAAGATCAACAAGTAAATGGTCAAGTACGGGTCAACGGAAGTAGTATTGAAGATCGTGTTAGAAGAATACCTTCCTTGCTAAGAGGGAGTGTTGATATTTTATGTAGCTTTGGAAGATATTCTTATGTTGGCCATGAAACCCTCGAAAAGTTCTAGAAAGGAAACCCCTGAAAAGTTCTAGAAAGGAAACCCTCAGAAACTTCTAGAAAGGAGACTTCCCCGGAAAGTTCTAGAAAGCCTCGGAAAGCATTGAAATAGAAAATGAAGGTTTAAATAAGGACGCCTATATCTCATTTGAACATCAAGCAAGTTCGCATCAAGTCAGTGAAACGAGTGCGGAAGAGAGAGAAGCAGTAGCTGGAGGAAGACTAATATTTCGGGTTTTATCTTATCTTTGTATCTGGGGTCTCTTTCTATGAGAGAGATTTAGCTTTTCATTGTGTTGACATTGTACTTTGTTGATGAATCTATATTGAAGAAGTTTTGCTGGTTTTTCTTCCCCAAGTGGGTTTCCTAGGATAAATCTTTGTGTATGCTGTGAATGTCTTTCTTTCAGTGATCCTTATGCATGCAATTATTATGATATGATATAAATTGAATTAAAGTCTAAAGAATTTTGAATAACATAACTGCTTAAGTAAAATCTCAACATTGCCATGTCAAAGCAATGGAGTAATGTGCAACTCAATCCTTAAATGATGGCACGACTCAATGCCACGTCACAATGAATCCAACGTAGTCAAATTGTATCCATCTTATGAATTGGCTTCATCAAATAAAGGATGACATGGAATGATTTCAACTCAAGGTTCAACGACTCAAGGTGATTGTCCCATAAACCACATCATATGCTAGGGGGATGGCTTATCTTCACATGGTGATAAGGATGGCCTCATCCATGCTTTAATTCTACAGCGACATCACCAATCTATGGTGAAGGAGAGACAGCTCCACCATAATGACTGGTGACATACTATACACATGTAATGTATGGAGACAACCCCATACAACATGTAAGCCAATATTGTCCTTAATCCATGTCCAACTCAAATGTTACGACTCCAACTTTGAAGGGTGGCTAGATAATAGAAGGCTTCCCAACTTTGGCATTGTTTCCATAATTTGTGAGCCCGAAAGGAGGAGGTACAAATTACCCACAAAGAAGTTGACCCATGAATAATGTTTGATTTTCCTTTTCCAAATACGTATCGAACCCTCCACTCAATAATGCACATGGGACTATAGAAAGGGGATCGCCCCATCCATATTTAAGTCATACTAAACCTCATCCTCATATGCCATCCTCAAGATCCTCATGAAAAGAAGTGAAGTGTGAAATCACTTATAGGTGGTATGGATTGCTCTCCCAATAAGTACATAAGATATCCAAGTTTGACATAGGGGACAACTCCATCTATTTTATAAAAGATAACTCCTCAAAATATGTTTCTAACATATATGATAAGTCTAAGGTAGATGTGGTTTTGTGATAAAAGGGCGTGACCCCAACACCATTTTATAATAAGACTCTTTGACATGTTTGTTAAAGCACCATAATGAACCATCAAAGCTCTCACTAAAACATTCGATGATTACTAAGAAGTTAATCTATATCTCATAAGCATATAAGCATGGGTGTAGGATTTTTTAAACAATATACTTGGAACAACACCATGATGCTATATGAGCCACATGAAACAAAGTGTAAGCAATGTTACCAAATATCCACTAACATGTGGATCCATCAATGAAAGACCATGTGAAAGGAAGAGAACTTCATGAAATAACTCCATAAGTCCCATGCTGCAAACTCCATCTATTGTGATGAAAATCACAAGTATAACCCTCATACATTATGAGGGTTAGCAAGAATAAATTGCCAAATTTAGGTAGAGCATAATCCTTAGAAGACTCTTCTTAGGAGCTCTATTCTAGGGATTTACTCTTTGAAGTGAGGGTGCACTATTCTAGGTTGGGTTAGGGATTGACATGGTCAACCTAGGTGCCATAATTACATTGTCCACATGCATTGTACATCATATATTCTCTTATTTTATAAAGGAGAGATAGGGACAAACCATTGAGATATGCCTTGGAGATTTTGGCAACTGAGCTGCTATGTAATTTTTAGTTTTGAAGATAATAGACAAAGTGTGATTGGTTGCTCCAGTTTTTAGTTTGATGTTCAAACTTAGTTTTCCATGTCTTTGTAGCATAGTTACTAGGATCGTGAGTCAAACTCGCAATTCATTGAGTTTGACTCAATAAGATCATAGACGAGTTTTTCGGGATCTTCTTGAGTCAAACTTGGGTTGACTCGTTTAACGTGAGTTTGACTCACAATTAATTGCCAAAAACTTTGACTCATGATTAATCATGAGTCAAACTCGAGTTGAACAAGTTAGACTTGCTCAATTAAACATAGGGAATCGTCTATTAACCATCCAACCAACAGCTAAAGTATTGGGAATAATCACTGTAACTAGAAGGTTCGCTTCGCTCATGTTTGGGTTAGAGTTTAGGTTCCACCGTTACTACCGAGCTAAGTGTGAGTTCAGGGAGTGACGTAAGGGACAAAGGGGAATATAAAACTATCTCCTTGCTAAATCTTTGTTAGGCGCATGCCAAAATATGTGGATATCTTCAAATTTTTTACTTGTTGATTTTTTTCCAATTTATTCTCGATTTGATTCAAACTCTTGGCTCTTTTGCCTCATTGAGTTTTGGTTGATTTCAAGTGTGGTGACTTTGGTTTGTACATCTAAGATTCTTACTTGTAGTTCTAATAGGTTTTTGATTTTAAGCTACCTAGGGTTTGTAGGAGTGCAAGTCCACTTATTATGATTTGAAAATTAACATAGTATCAAATTTGCTATATATGAGAGGGAGTTGTTGGAGGATTTCAGTGGGTGTGATGCCCTAACTTCCGTTATTGACGTTGATTTGTGCCTAAGATTGGCTTCAAGACCTATGATAGGTTGTTGGGTGTGATGCCCTAGTTGCTTTAGGGATAGGAGTGTTGTTTATGCTTGAGAGAGGCGATCAGTGTTAAATTTAGGTTAGATGCAAAAGAATGAAAAATCAATGTACTTTAATGCAAAATTACATTTAATAAACAAGTACTGAAAGTAAATAGTACAACAATAACTTCAACAAAACATATATTTTCAGAGCTTTCAACTTTTCAGCTTTAACACTACCAATTGGGTCACCATGTTAAAGTAATCTTCAGTAACATGTAATCAACAATATCAAAATAACTAACTTATTTAATTAACAATAAAAGAGGCAAGTGAGGATACTTACCTGGGTGTGGAACCCATCCTATTATATACTCATAAATTTTACTTTCAGAAAAGACTGTGCCTCTCAGAGGCCAGTCAACACTAGGAGCCAACTGACCCTGCTAGAGCATAAGTACAAACCAGAGAGAGAGATGATGGGGATGAGATACAGTCAAACATAAATACTCAATGACAGTCAGAAAACACAGTGAAAGTCACAATCAAACCCCAACATAATGACTGTCCAATAGATGTAAACAGAAAAGGTCTAAACCCTAGGTGATGACCTCAACACACAGGATTAGTATCAAACCCAGAATAATCTTCAATACAAAGACCAAACTAAAACAAGTCTCAACAATGTTAATCTTGATCAAGATAAGTCTCAGCAGTAAGGTAGGTTTGATATAAAACAATTAACAACAGATCTGAACACATGTGACCAGAACCATAAGGGCCACGGCCTCTGCAAAACATCCCCACAGTAATTATGCCACACACTACACAGAAGGCCAAGTTCCCAGGCCTCACGGCCTCCACAGAAGAACAGGATATGGCCCTAAGCCTTACTGCCTCCACAAGAGCAGTCAGGGTCTGACCCTAGGCCCCATTGCCTCCTCAAAACAGTAGGTAGCAGGCAGAAATGGGTTCCATTAAATTAGGGTAGTACCAATAAGTCCAAAAACAATAAAATATAAAATATAGATAAAGTGACTTGGGTGGGTACCAACATTTATGGTCAAAATAAAAAGTCACATTTAATAACATAAAACATAAGTAGGGTGACATTAGGTGGGTACTAGGGTCATTTAATTCGTTAGGTGAAGTTACAAGGACCAACACATGACCCAACACAAGATAAGTGTGGGTACATGACCCATAACCCTTAGGGCCAAGGGTATACCACAAAGTGGACAAGCAACCATAGTACCCATAGGACCAAAAAAAACAAGAAGGTACAAATCAAAACAACTCAAGGTGGGTAGATGACCCTACTAACCACAAGTCAAAGACAAGGTACCACACGACCAATAATCAACATGGTGTAAGGACCAAAAGTAAATCAACCAAGGTGGGGAAGGTACAACCAATCATCTCTCTCTCAAATGTACAAATGTTCCAAATAACCTGAAAGTTCATCATCACTATATAAGGAAGGGTCCACACTGGATGATGTGATCATGTGGTCCTCTAGACTGCTCCTCAGGTCAAATGCTAGTGACTCCATCACGGGGTGGCCAGTCCCTTGCGAAGACCATCTAGCTCAACCATCTCGAAGACCTAGGAGAAGAGGACATGACACATCATTATCTTGGTCCACTGACCGAGATTCACCTGGTTAACTGACCAGGTATGTCACTGCATGAACTACTTGGTCCTTGTGACCAAGAATCTGCTTGGTCTCGGACCAAGAGGTCTCTGTCTCAACCTGCAGGACCTGCTTGGTCCTCGTGACCAAGAAATTGTCTGGTTCCAGACCAGAATACCCTAGAGACAAGTAGGGGCCCTAGCCACATGCTAGGGACTTTGCCATGGCATCAACTTGCTTGGTCCCTGACCAAGAACCCCAGGAGACAGCTGGGGGCCCTAGGTTACCTTTTAGGGTCTTACTCTTTACTCTGCTTGGTTAACTTGACCAGGAACCCTAGTTAACTGACTAGGGTACCATCCTCTCTGAGAATGGGTCTCGCAGCTGCACTAACTTTAACAATTTGCACCAGTGATAGGTTGTTAGTTTGATTTGTTTTCCCATTGATATATTTGGTTGAGGTGTGTTCTAGTACTTGTAGATATGACTAGCCTTGATCTTAGAATGTGTTTGTCTAAAGAGCACTTACAATTTTACACTTTGGAAGTGCAGATTGCAGATGCTATTGGAGGGGTTTGATCTGTGGTGTTTTGTGGTGGCTAAGGTTACATCTACTACAGATCTTGTGTAGTTGTCCTAACACAACAAGAAGAGGACCAAAGCAAAGAGAATCATCCTTGACTTTGTGAAGGATCATTTGATACCTTACATTGCAGAGAAGATGATGAGAAAAGCGATGTATGATGCCTTGATAATTCTATACTAGAGTTTGAATTTCTCTTGCAAGATGTTGTTGAAGAACAAGCTCATTGCCACATGAGTGACATAAACATAATGGCTAGCTACCTGATGAATATCATCGAGCTTGGAAATTAATGTGTTGCTATTAGGATGAAGGTGGAGGTTGAGGAGTTGGTGCCCATAGCACTAAATGGGTTCTCTTCGTCTTAGGACCTATTTGTTCGTGGTGGCTGTGTTCATGAGAAACTTACCATCTTTGAGAAGCTTTGGGATGATTTCATCCAAGAGGAGACCATGCTAGAGATAGTTTCAACCATAGTGGAGGAGATCTAGAACCCAACCCTCAGTCAGAAGGTGAGGAAAGGAGCTACGAGAAGAGGACTTGAGAGTTGAGAGGATTAGAAGGGCAAGGAGGAACAATTAGGTTATTTGAACTAGGGTAGAAAGAGTCGATTCATGTGAAGTGTTTCAAGCGCCATGAGATGGGCCACTATGCATCTTAGTGTTTAAGAGGAAGACAACTAGGCAGTAGCATGAGTAGTTTGTGTTGGATTTTGTGCAACTTCGGAAGATATTATTTATTATATTTCATTGTACTTGATTGTACCTCCTAAGGGAGATGAACTTGATGTAATTACTTATGTAAAAACATGAAAGAATCAATGTAAACCTTGGGGTGCAAAGAAGCAAAAGAAAAACATTAAAATTAAATTATTAAACTGCCCCCAAGTGAAGGCGGCCCAGTTAGGGTATTTTTCATGTTAGCACTTGTATAAATAGAGGAAAAGTGCTCCTCATTATTCACTCACTCATTCAAGTGAAGTTCGCATCACCCAGAGAGAGAGAAGTTTGCACAAGCTGGAGAAGGAAGCTGTTTTGGGGTTTCTACTTGTGGAAAGCATTTTCATATTTTCTCTTTTATCTTTGTACTCTGATCTCAGGATTATCATCTCTATACGAAGGTTGCTGGGTTTTTCCCAATTGGGTTTCCCATGATAAACTCTGTGTTATTGTTTTGTGCTTTCTCTTTCTTCTAGTGATCTTGGTTATGGATTTATATTGTTATGCTATGAATGTATGAAATTTAATAGTTTGTGAGTAGTGTAAAAGCTTCAGTTGGAGCAGCTGAGTTAGCATCAAGTGTTGAGACAACTTTCTCCATGGTATTGTGTCTTTACGCTAACATCGTTTTTGGTTTAGGGTGGTATGTGGATATTGGAGCATCTAGACACATGACCTTCAACAAGAAGGCCTTCCACAAACTTCAAGAATGAGATTATGGCATAGGAGGATTTAGGCAATGATGCCACTTATCCAGTTATTGGAGTGGGTTCTGTCTCTTTCCATATGCATCCAGTTATTGGAGTGGGTTCTGTCTCTTTCCATATGCCTTCAGGTGGTGTTCTAGAGTTGCATAATGTCTTGTATGTTCCCGGTTTAACAAAGAATCTTCTTTCAGATTCTTGCATCACAGACCTGTTAGATATTGTAATGTTTATTTTATCTGAGGATATTTAATGTTATGTACTAAAGTAATAATGTCATAAAGTGGAAATAAGTCAAACATAATAAATGACACTTATGTTAATGTATTTATGAAATTAGGTAAATTAGGTGAGTGGTTCCTAGCGGGAATAACGAACTTGCTAGATATATATACAACACCACTTTATGTAATTCAGTAATTATTAGTGACAATACATCTCTCGTTCAATCTCTCTTGCTTGTCTCTTGCATATTCCCCATAGAATAGGTTAACATGGTATCAAAGCCATGGTGATTGTGGCATAGGGTAACCTCAAGGATATATGTCAAGACAAGGTTTGGCATATCGGAGTTTTGGAGAAAGAGACAACATCGATTGAATTTGTAAAAGCACTAAAGAGGTTGGATCTTGCAAAACCAAAGAAGAAACTGCATTGTATGGATCTGTGTGGATGGAAAAAGATAATTTCGTATAGTACGTTGACTCTATTATTAAAGAATTCATACGGACATTAGCAAAATTGTATGGTTGAATCGTAAAATTTGTAAGACAATTCAAAAAAAAGAATTTGTATGGCGTTTGCAATAATTAAGGAATTCGTACGGTCGATTGAATTAAAAGTTGAGAAAATCAATTTTGTATGAGAAATAAATTCCATACAATAGTTCAATAATTAGGACAATAAATTTCTGTATGGAGGCAATGTGATCAAATTGTACAACAAATTAAGTGTTCGATGGGTGATTAATTACAAATCGTACCCAAATTAAAAGACACAGGTACATGTACGAATGCCACATCAATTCCAATAGTGAAGATATGGAAGGTATGGACAACACAATGATTTGGTGTATGGATGGAAGAGTACAACAATTAAATTAAATTTAGTAGAAGGTACACATTAAACAATAGTCCTCTGATTTCTTTTGGGTTGATTTGAAGTAATGTTTCTTGCCAACTTTGTTTAAACATCAGTGTTTTAGAATCCTATAAATCTGTTTTTTAGGAGTCATAAGTTTTTTAAGGTGTTAAAGGATTTCTGATCTTTTTGTAGTTATAAGAAAAGAAAAATAGCCGGTATTAATAATTTCGTGATGCCCAAGTTGCATAAATTAACGGTAAAAATGATCATGATCTGTTGTCTTATCATGTTCTTTGTATTATCATGATCGAATGCATACAAGGTATATGATTCAGTAAATAGAAAGGTTGTTATAAGCAGAGATGTAATTTTTGTTGAAAGACCCCCATAGGTGCATACATCAGAATGGAAAGGTGAAGTTTTGCAGGGTGACAATGAAGAGATTGAATTTAAAATTCATGTCACATATAGGCAATGAAGAAGAGAAGAGGACAAAGAAGAGGAGGAAGAAAAAGTAGAGTTGGAGTGGAAGGACAAGATGGAAGGTCAGTCTCAGAAAAAGCCAAAATGGTTCTATCGAACTCTTCAGGATGTAAGGCCACATGAGATGCAATAAGGTGGCAGGAGAACAAGATCAAAATCCCAACAATAGGTATATCTTGCTTTGATGAGTGAAGTTGTGCATTCTTATGATCCAGTTTCTTTCAATGAAACAAAATCAGAAATAAGAATGGAGAGTTGCAATGCAAGTAGAATATGATGTTTTAATGAAAAACAACATTTGGAAGTTAGTTGAATTACCACTAAATAAGAAATCGATGGGTTGTGAATGGGTATATCGGACTAAGTTTAAGTCAAATGGATATGTTGATAAATAAAAAGCCAGGTTAGTTGCAAAATGCTATGCACAAAAATAAGTTATAAACTATGGGGAAACACTATCTCCCATTGCAAAATTAATTTCAATCAAAATGGTGTTAGCTATTGCAGCACAATTTGGATGGTAGGTATACCAGATGGATGTCAAAAGTGCATTCTTAAATGGGTAATTGCAAGAAGAAGTGTACATGGAGTAGCTTGAAGGATTTGCAACTGAAAGAAAAAAATTGGTGTATACGTTGGTGAAGGCTTTGTATGAATTAAAACAAATCCCTTGAGCATGATATGAAAAGATTAATAAGTATCTTAAATCAAGAGGTTTCAAGAGACGTGACTCTAATCCTAACTTGTGTATCAACGAAAAAGGTGAAGAAATTATCATTATGGTTGTATATGTAGATGACTTAACCCTTATAGGTAGCGGTAATGACTTGATTCAGGAAGAAAGAATAAATTTTGCAAAGCATTTGATATGATTTACTTGGGATTATTACATTATTGTTTAGGTATTGAAGTTTGGCAACAACCAAACGGGATTTTCATCTCACAGGCAAAGTTTGCTCAGAATTGTTGAACAAGTTTAGAATGGAAGAGTGTAATCCTAGCAAAACACCAATGGATGTAAACTTAAAGCTTTATAAATATTATAATACTGAGGTGGTTAATGAATTGCTTTACTGTCAACTTGTAGGAGGATTGATCTATCTTACCACAACTAGACTAGACATAACTTTTGCACTTGGTATGTTATCAAGGTTTTTAAATTGTCCCAAGGAGACACATTGGATGCAACAATGAGAGTGGTTAGGTGTATTAAAGGTACTTTACAGTTTGGTATTGTACTTGAGATTCTGAGAAGACCGATAAATTCATGTTGAAATGTTTTATAGATGCAGACTAGGCAGGTGGGATACAGATGAAAGAAAATCTGCATTAGTTTATGCTTTTACTCTTGGTAGTGGAGTGATTTCATGGGCAAATAAAAAGCAAACTTCGGTAGCTCTTTCGACAACAGAAGCAGAGTATAAAGCAGTTGTTGGAGCAACATGTGAAGCAGTGTGGCTATGTTGAATTTTATGTGTAAAGCTTCCACGAATGCAACCAACAACTTTACACTGTGACAACCAAAGTGCCATCAAGATGACGAAGAATCCAATTTATCATCCGAAAACAAAACATGTTGAAATTCAACACCACTATATCAGAGAACAAGTGCAGAACAAAGAGATAGAACTGATTTATTACAAGTCCCAAGATCAAGTGGTAGACATCTTCACCAAAGCAATCGACAAGGATAATTTTGAAAAAATTCAAGAGATGTTAGGAGTTGTGGAAAATGAAATAATAAACATTAATAAGGGGTGTTAGATATTGTAATGTTATGTACTAAATTAATAATGTCATAAAGTGGAAATAAGTCATTTGTAATAAATAACACTAATGTTAATGTATTTATGAAATTAGGTAAACTAGGTGAGCAGTTCCTAATAGGGATAATAGAAGTTGCTATATATATATATACAACACCACTTTATGTAATTTGATGAACATTAATGATAATACATCTCTTGTTCAATCTCTCTTGCTTGTCTCATGCATATTCTCCATAACATAGTTTAAGAAGATCTACAATGTTTTGTTAAGTTTTATGATCAACAGGAAATCATTAGAAAATGTAGCCTGGCCAAAGGAGTGCGTGAAGGTGACCCTTATAGGCTGTTTGCAAATGCGAGGAAGCATGATGTTTTAGTGCATGACAGTGACAACCTTTGCCAGTTATGGCACATGCGGTTTGATCACCTGCACTATGGAGCACTTCTGTTCTAACTTATGATCCATTTAGACGTATGTGGACTGATGTCTTTAGCTTATTTGATAGGTAGTTTATATTGTGTCTCTTTTATTGAAATTTGATTGTTCATCTAAGGAGACTTGGATTTATTTTATGAAGACTAAGGATGAAGTGTTCAACAAGTTCACAAAGTTCAAGGCCTTGGTTGAGAATTAGACAGTTTGGAAGATCAAATTGTGGAGATCTAACAATAGATGTGATGTCCCTTACTAGTTGATCAGAGCCTATGAGGTTATTTGATGTCACTTAGGCCTAAAATCTTCTATTTTTAAAAAGCGACATTGTAGATGGTATTGAGCGTTCCATGGTATTGAACATGGTATTGGGTTCAAAAGAAGATAAAAGAAGAACTCACCCATTATGGGCATGTTGATTTGATTTGATCTCTTGAAGACATGTCTAGTGAACCAAAGTTTTCGTTTGGGGTTGGCAAATTCCATCCATCCATTGTGGTTTAGTTTCTGTGGTGGGATATCTACCCTAGCTAGACGAAGAGGAGAATTCAATCGGAATTCCACTTGAGCTTATTTGGCGATTCATCATCAATTTATGGAGCAGCCTGTTGCGTGGAGATTTTATCTAAGGGGCTGAAATTTCTTCTTGAAGAGGCCGTATTGAATTTTGGCAGCCGTGGCCCGTGGCATCTATAATCCATTTGCAATTGAAGGTTCATGGCTTTAGGAGGCCGATGGAGGTTTTCTAAGGGTTGATCCCCTTTCTTGCTTGAGCGGCGGTCTTGGAGAGGAGGATCGAAGCTTGTTGAGTTGGGAAGGACGGATAGGGGTTTGTAGGGAGCCAATCTCCCTCTTTGCAGACCCATAGAGCTTGGAGAAGCCATGAGGATCAAGGCACTTGGACGCTGATCGGAGGGTCCGAATCATTGGTGGAGTATTGGAGGGAGGCCGAGCCACTTCACTGTGGACTCGTGGCATAGAGAGATGATTGGGGAAGTTTCTAAAGGTGTCACCCCCCTTTTTGTGCTGATCCGTGGGTTTAGAAGGCCGTAAGAGTTCAAGGAGGCCGTGAGCCTTGACTGAGGTTGTGAGTATAGAAGAGAGGCTGCCTCACTTAGAGGAAGAGGCCGAGAGCTTGGAGAAATGAGCAAACCAAGAAAAGGGTGTGATTTGCTATGAGGAGGATGAAGACAATCCCTTGTTGAGAGGAGAGCTGAATCCTAGGAAAGAGGAGACAAATTAGTTTGAACTTGGCGACTACCATTTGATAGAGAGTTAGCATCATTTTCAGTGGGGCAGGTTGACATTGCAACAGGATTGAGCAGTTAAAGAAGGGGCCGAGTTCGGTTGAAGCTTGACAGCATTATTAGAGGAGGTTGGACATCATCCACAGGTTTTCTTAGTATTTACTGTGTAATTTTTGGCATGCTGTAGCTGCTGGAGCAGCCCTTAGATTATGACTGTTACCATCCATTGTTCATAAATAAAGATGCCAAGTTATGCCTCCAATCTTGTGTGTGCTTGAGATGATTACAATGTGTTTGACAGAATGTTTTATTAGAATGCAAAACAGTTGAAGAAAGTTATAAATCAATGTAATGTTAACTGTTTGACAAAAGCACTCAATCAACACCAACTCAGCAATATCAACAAACTTTGCAACATTTCTTGCCTATCCTACTTGGGGACATCACAATAGAGGAGAGTACACGTCCAAGGACTTTACATTTTGCAGAAAAGCAGGGATAAAGAGTGAGCTGACAGTACCTTACAAGTTACAACTGTTAAGGAATGGGGTTACCGAGAGGAAGAACCAGCCCATTATACAGAGAAGTAATGCAATGATCTATGACATGGATTTGCCTACAAGTCTTTTTGTGGTGGCATGCAATACATTTGTTTACATTCTAAATAGATGTCCTCACAGCATAATGAAGGACAAGATACTGGAAGAAGACTTTATTGGTGAGAAGCCTCAGGGATCACACTTCCATATATTTGGTTGCCCTGTTTATATTCATGTGCCTAACGAAGAGAGGACTAAGTTTGAATCTTCAAGCATTAAGGGTATATTTGTTGGTTGTAATGAGACCCCCAAGACTAACTGGATCTATATTCCAGCACAACAGAAGACAATGGTAAGTCGAGAAATTAAATTAAATGGTCCTCTAAGTCTCATTAATGTCCAACAGAGCTTGAGGAGTGAGAACAGCTTGTTGTCCCAAAGGATAATCAAAGAGAAGATGAGAAATGAGATTTAGACCAGCAAGGTTCTGGTGAAGGAACAGATGCTTCAGTACCATCCAATCCAATCAGAAAGTCAAAATGGTCTGCCCAGACATTGAAGGAGGTACATGAACAAGTGGGAGTACCTAAAGCTACATTGTGGGTGAGTAATCCTCCTAAGATTTTTTGCTTATATTACATTAATGACTCCTATTCGTATGACAGAACCTTCCACTGTAAGGAAACTGCTGAAGAGCATGTATGTCAGGGTACCATGACAGAGGAGTCTGATGTTTGGGAGACAGTTTCAGAACTCATTGCGGAATCAATGCTTGATACCAAGTATGCAACTGATGTTACCATTGAAGAGTCTATGCCAGATTTGGTGGCAGAGATTTTTCTCAAAAAGAGGGAGTTAACTTTTTTGAGACTTATGCTTTAGTTGCCAAAGTTTTTAGGGTATTTGGGTGAGATACTGGTACCCATGATTGCTGATTGAAGATATTGGTTCATGAAGTTGACATGAAAGACTTTTTCCTGCTGCATTATTTGCTGGTACTGAAGAGATCTTAAGAGTACATAAAGTAGTAGTGGTCTTGGTTTACATTACTTAATAATCAGAGATTGTCAACGTTCTTTTGAAGCCCTTAGCAAAGGGGAGGTTCGAGATGCTGTCTTAGTATCTTGGTTTGATGGTGAACACCTTCCTTGCAAAGAGGGAGTGTTTTTGTGTTGCTCAGATTGTATTCTCCCTTAGTGTGGCATACACAATGCAGCTCAGATTCCTTGCCTAGGTTCCTGTTTACGGAGGAAAGGAAAATGGAGCAAAGGTGCAGCCGAAAGAGTGTCTTGGAGGGCATGCAACATAAGTAGACAGTGGTGGAGGGCGCATGCATGTTGTAGGCATCTATTCGTCTACCTTGGATTATCTTGAGTTTTAGCTCTTGCTATTTAGACTAGTTTCAGATTCAGTCTTTTCTTGATTAGAAACTGTTTATTTTTAATTTTACTTTTAGTTTTGCTTTTCCAGATTTATAGAAGCATGTGTTAGGGAGTATTGCCAGATTTAGGTAGAGCGCACTTCCCTAGAAGACTTTTTCTTCAGTGCACGGACATCATTGTAACCAACATCATTGTAACTGACAGTCCCGTTGACCTACTTTGTGGGTCATTAGTTGGACATTAATAAAATTATCTTATCTTATCTATTCCAGGTAGTTTAGTCATGCAGGCAGGCCATGCTATTCTAGTTTGGGTTAGTTTTGACATGGTCTAACTCAATGTTTTAAAACTAAGACTTGGGCTCAGGATTGGTCGAGGGTCAACTCAGACTCAGCCATGAGTTTGAACTTAATGACTCGGTTTACTAAAAAATACATAAAATATTAAAATTTTAATGGAAAAAATTATTTTAAAGATTCCAAACAATTACAGACAATATGCGAATTCTGCTTATGTATATACCATTTAAGGGTGAATATATCAAAATGGCATCGAGTGGCATTGAGAAATACATAATCAACAAAGCTTTGAATGGCCTCTAGAATCCAAAACACAACGTGCTAGAAGCCTATTATGTATTAGCATACTACATTTCACTGATCAACATGATCACTCATGAAACCTATCATCGCAGTTGGAAATGGGATCCTCGGCATGAGCTATAGGGCCATCCTCTGGCTTGTCTATTTTTTAAAAGGTCTACATTTCGCAGGTGGCATGTCATCGTAGAGTAGGGTGATGTTTGGCGTTTTTTGATGGTTTAGTGGATTTATCTTTAGTTTGGTGCAGTTCAGTTAACTGGAACTCTGAAAACTGCTAACTCTGCTGAATTTTGGATTGGATGTGAAATTCTATTTTCATCATATGACATCCAATGAGGTTGGAACCCCTCTCAAACATCCTGAAACATTAATGATATTAAAAAAACTTGAGTAAAAGGGTAGAAAAGGAAATATAAAATTATAAATAAATGAAAACTTATGTGGGAACTGATGCCTCCGAGCCTGAATCTGAGTTGACCAGTTCTTAAAACACTGATCTAACCAGGCGCCTTCATTTCACTGTATAAGTGCATTGTACATACTGTTCTGTCCTATTCTATAAAGGAGAGATAGTGGCAGAACATTGAGATATGTCTTAGAGATTTGGCAAGTGAGTTGCTGTGTAATTTTCTCTTTTTGAAGTTAATAGACAGTGTGATTGGTTGCTGCAATTCTTAGCTTGCTGTTCAGTTTATCAGTTATCCATGTGTTAGGAGATCTATCATTCTTACTTTAAGTTTTGAGAGTTTCTCAGTTTTAAGCTACCTAGGGTTTGTAGGAGTGCAGGTCTGCTTACCATGAATTGAAAATTTTACTCTTGCAAACACGGTCTCTCTAATCCTTTACCTATTACCTGTGCACCTTGGAAAGTATTTCCCTGACTTTTGATTATGGCTTCATGGCTGCATGCGAGCATAATTGCATTTTTGTTGTTGTTGACACGTTCAACAAAATGGCTAAGTCCCCATACCATGTGGTAAAACAGAGAATGCTAAAAGGTCACATTTTTTTGTTTGGCCATATATGGTCTCCCTTTGGCCTTCCAGCCAGTCAGTATTGTACTGATTGAGAGACTATGCTGATTGGAAATTATTGGAAATATCTTTAGTGTGTTTTTTGCACTACACTTTAGTTCTTTACTGCTTTTCTCATCCTCAAACATACAGAGAAAGTGAAGCGGTTAACTTGACCTTGGTTCATGCTCTCCACATACTTCATGGAAAATCCCCTGCTAAATGGAATCTTTTATTAGCACATATTGAGCATGCATATAACAGAGCAGTTCATACTTCTATTAGTCATAATCCATTTTCTATATGAGGTATGCATGAGTTCTCAGGTCCTGGTCCCACATGAGATTTCTCTAGCATTACCTCATTTAGCTACCAAGGGCTTGGAAAAAGAGCAACTCAAAGCTGAATTCTCATATTAAGCAACTTTATCAACAAGTCCTGGCTAGTCTTCGTTGAACTTTAGCAAAATAGAAACCCCAAATGCATAAGAAAAATGTTCTTCTTCCATCCCTACTACTAAAAACCTGAAAAAGAGCAACTCGAAGCTGAATCTTTCATCTCTCTCACATGAAGCAACTTCAACAATAAGTCCCAGATATTCTCTTTTAACTTTAGCAAAGAAAAAAACACAAATGGACGGGAAAGAGTTCCTCATCATTCAGGTTGGATATAAACTTTTGGTTGTACGTTGACAAAGAAGATTCAAGGAAAATAGTCATCACAATCTTAAGCCACCTTCTAGTCTATAGACCATTTGACAGTTTGATGACAATGCCTTCAGATTGGGTCTTTCATTTGGCCGAGGCATTCATGATATGATCAATGCATATTTGCTTAAATTAAATGGAGGCTCCACCTTAGAGATAGACATTCAGTATCCATCAAATGTTCTCCCAGAGGTACAGCAGGCTCTACAGGACAACACTGTATTTGATGTTCATATCTGCAGTACCAGTGCTTCTTCTTTCCTTTGTATTTTATCACCAGGCATGATCAGTTTTCACGTCAAGCGAAATGGATCTCAGAGTCTCAAGTTCAGAAGAAATTTCCAGATTTGTGGAAAGCATTAGATTCCATGCTTCTTCCCTTTGGGAGGAATGATAGACATTCGGTCGAACATTAGAAAATAAAATGATATTAGAATTGTATTTTTGTAGTGTAAAAAAGGGCTGTGGCCAATAGTGGCTATTCAGAATATTTTTTTAATGTGAAGATTAGGTAGAAATATAAATGCCTTTTGGCTTCCTCGGTATATAAACATGCTTGCCATGTAAAGTTTGCATCATCAAATAAAATTTGGGTTTTATCCCCTGCATCTATTCTGCATTTTTGTCTCTGTATTTTTTATTCTGCCTTTTCATTGATAATATTAAATATTTCCTCACCTTTCTTGCTTCCTATTTATGGGTCCAAGCCATTGTCCTGTAGGCTGTAACCCACATCAGAACTGCTAAATAACAGTAAGAGCATCTAAAGACATGGATGCTCAAGAGATTGAGCTGACTTGAAAATTCCCTGCGTTGCACAGTTCCTCCATCCTCTCTCCATTGAACCCTTGAAGTTAGCTTCCCATGCAAAGCTTAATGGTTTCAACAAGATCATTAATTAGTGTGGACTGTTACCTTTTAAAGATTGTTCCACTTCAAGATTCCACATTGATATTGTTTTTCTTACTAATTCATTTACTTCAAATTAATTCAATCTTGCTATTGATTTTTTCTCTCCAAGGAAAACCTTGCAGGGAAACCCCAGGGATGCTTCCCAACATTCGTGGATAGCATCCCTAGTAAACATGTTGGCATAAACTAGTGTGCCTAACTGAGCGGGCTTCAGACTGGGCACCTGATGGCATGGAACTAATCAAATGGATAACAACATAGGTGACAATCGGTTGAGCTAACCCCCTGGGCCATCGTTCTAGCTATTGATTATCCTGTCATTGTACTCATTTTAAGATATATCCATCTTTATTTTCTCTTGCTCTTTATAGGAATTGAACTGTATTAATTTCTCCATAAGTTTTGCAATCAATTTCTTTCTTGGCCACTGCATAAATATGCTTTTCCTATTTTTTAAATATGTAATTTTAGATTTTTTCTTTTTCTTTTAAGTGTCTTTTTCTTAAATGTTGACAGATTCTAAGTGTCTCTGCAGTATGCTACTATTCTTTTTTATCTGCTCTAATATATTCTGGTCTGTGTTCTTTATACAATGGGCAAGTTCTTTCTTGGCCATTGTATAAATCTGCTTCTCCTAAATTTTAACTGTATAATTCTGGATTTATCATTTTTCTTCTAAATTGTTTTTCCATAAAATGTTAAGCTGTTAACAGATTTTATTATACCTGTTTCTGCAGGATGAGGAGATTGATGAAGATACTGCATTTGGTGATGATTCCGATCAGTCAGAAGAGAGGCATATTGCTAAAGGAAGGGTAAAGGCTGGCCGCCAAGGAAAGCAAACTTCACGAGTAGATTTAAACAGTGACATGGAAGATCGAATGAGTGAATCTGAAGAGCTAAGTGGAAGTGAGGATGATAATGACGAAGAAGTTGATGAGCATGATCAGTCGAGTGCTGGAAGGCAACAGCTAGAAAATCAATCAGAAGAAGAAGAAGAAGAAGAAGGTGAAGAAGAAGAAGGTGATGAGGAGGATAGTGAGAGACACCAGAAAATGCTTCAAGCTGTTACGGGAATGTCTTCAGATGCTGTTGAAGGTTAGTCACTATTTCTTTTTACTTTTTTAAGCAATCTCGAGGTTACTTGTGTATACTTGCTTAAGTTCAATCTATTAAATAAGCTTTCTCTCTCAGTAAATAGTGTGTATGTGCTAGACTGCTAGTGGCTTTCTTAGATGGAGTTGCTTCTGTTACAGATGACAAATTACTCTGATTTGGAAATTCTTGTGTCCAGGCAAGAAAAGGAGGAAGAAAGTTGTATCTGAGGCATATCCCGAATCTGAATTTAACCTAGACCAAAAAGCATCAGGTAATACTGAAAATGTGAGTATTCAAGATCTAATGGCCCCTCTCTATGGGAGCTCAGGCTTTGGGTCACTCAGGAAGAGGATGCAGCAATTAGAAAAGAATGTTATGCCTGTGGAGGCCCCGTTGCCTAAGGTTGTTAAGGATAGGCTGGAAAGAAAAGCAGCTTATGTACACACAAAAGAAGATGTTACTAAGTGGCAACCAATTATCAAGAAGAATAGGGAGGCTTCTACTATCAAACTTGATCAAAAGGTAGATGTGGGGAAAACTGGTATTGGGGCTAGAGCATATGATTTTACTCCAACATCAGCATTGGAAAAAGAAATTGCTTGCTTGCTACAGAGCACAAGTGTGGTGGAAGCTCAGAAAAGTGATGGTGTTGAGTTGCTTGAATTAAATAAGGTGTGTCACTGTGTATACTCATGTTCTTTGAATTAATTGCCTGTGTTCTCAATCAATTGGAATTTTTGCATAATGGCCGTGGTCACAAACTTTAGAGATACAAGTCCACTGCTGTTTAATCACTGATGCAAGTTTTGTGTATGGTATATAGCATATACCTGATAGAGCTGTTTTATTCCTACCTCTTCTGCTATGTTTTGTCAGTTGCATGTTGAAGATCATGATATTTGCAAAAGAACTTCCTTCATGAGTTCTACAGATACCATATCATTCATTTTCATGTGCCAGTGTTGATTTTTAATTGTCTGTGATATTTGACCCATAGAGTTATTTTAGCCTTTTAAAAAATCTTCTTTTGCATGTATTTGTAGAAATGATCGATTATGAATTAACTTTTCTATTTACAAGATTGATCTTGCACATTTAATATTATAAAATGTCTATATTGCTTCTGGCAGTTTTTGGCCATGCATAGCATCTAAGTTTGGTCCATATATATATAAAGTTTCATGGGTGCATATACGTGCTAAGCAGTTATAGCTGATTGTAAAAATGTTGACATTTGAGCTTTTGCAGCTTACTGTTGAACAAGTAAGGGAACGCCAGGGCCGTCTTGCAAAAATGCGGAATCTTATGTTTCGCCATGAGTTAAAAGCAAAGCACATTAAAAAGATTAAGTCGAAGACATATCACCGCCTGTTAAAGAAGGAAAGGGTAAAAGCAGGTTTAGGTCAAACACCTGCTGATCCTGAAGCTGCAAAGGAATATGCCATGAAGCAGGAGTTCAAGCGTGCAGAGGTATTCCTTAACACAATTTTTTCATATATTCTCTTGATCCTTATTCTATTAGTAGTTCATATAGTGACATATTTTATTCAAGTGCAGGAACGAATGACTTTGAAGCATAAAAATACATCGAAATGGGCAAAGAGAGTGTTAAAACGTGGACTGGAGAAACAGGATGAGGGAACTCGAGCAGCCATAGCAGAGCAACTGCATTTGAATACTCTGTTGAGCAGAAAGATTCATTCTATGAATGAGAGCAGTAGTAACGATGAGAGCAGCAGTGAAGATGATGACAATGCAGAAATTACTCTAAGTTCAGATGGTAAACCTAAATCTGAGATCATAGAAAAGGCCAAAGAGGAGACATTGAAGATATTGAGGGATGAAGAGGAAGAAATTCCTAAGTCAGGGCTTCTTTCTTTACCCTTTATGGTAGGTTCCTCTGTAATTCTTGCATTTCCCTTCTTTTTTTCTCTTAAGTCATTTCTGGTACATGTTGTTCTTACATGATTTTATGTAGGATTCTGAACTAGAGTTGATTTTGCTAGCTAAATGGGCATGCCTGTTGCCTTGCCATTTTCAAGATTGCCCTTTTTGGTTTATATAGCAAACCAAAATTTCCACTTTTAATTTTCAATCCTCCACCATTGAAATGGATGGACTTTTTTTGTTTATATAGCAAATGAAATTTAAAATTTTTAACTTTGCATCCTCAACAGATGGATCATAGCTGATGTAGTCTGTCATCAAGAACATTATAGATTTTATTGTGTTGTAGATTTTGGCAAATTTATGGATTAGAGATTACTCTTTGTACTGAGTACTTGTTTTAACTTTGCATCCTCCACCAATGAGATGGTTCATAGCTGATGGAGGAGTCTGTCAGCAAAAACATTAAGTTTTTTATCGTGTTGTAGATTTTGGCAAATTCTTGATGATCAGATATTAGTATTTGTACTGAATACTTGGGAGTGTTCAGTGTATTGATCTAACTAGGGTTATCATAGTTGACTTAACCTCTTTAAGTTAGCATTTTGCCTCAAGTACTTGATGGTGTGTTTTCTTAAGAAAACCTTTGTGTTGAACGTCTGAAATAGTCAAAGACACCTCATGCCGATAGTGTATTGAAACCATTTGATCTTTTAAACTTGGTTCCATTTAAAAGTTTTGGCCATTTTGAACTGAAGATTTCAACTAGCAAATAGAGGCAAAGATAAAAAATCGTCAATGATCCCGTGTCTCCATTATTTCTCATCCCTTACCTTAATTCACTTTCAGTAAATTTTCTTAATAGGTACCTTCGGTAATTTTTGGACCATGGTATGCAAATTCTGCTCACAGAAACTAAATCAAAGTTTGAAAAATCAAATGATCCACACATGCCAAGAGATAAGCTCTCTTCCAATCAAAGTTTGAAAAATCCGAATCGGTCGAGGGTCAACTCGGAATCAGAATCGGAATCGGTAATGAATTGGTCATAAATCGGTCGATTTGAATTTAATGAATCGGTTTCCTCAAAAATACATAAAATATTTAAATTTTTAAGAAAAAAAACATTTTCAAGATTCTAATTCATGATTCCATAGCATTAGAAACATTAACCTATACAAATTATGTTAAAAGCTAAAAACATTTAAAATATTTGATTTCTGTTTAAATTTTTAAACTTTAAAATTAAATTAAAAAAAAAAACAAGTGTAAACTGTTAGTGACAGGGTTACCTTGGCAAATTTCTGTTGCAACTTGCAACTGCAAGTGCACTGTCATAGCCTCCACAGTGCAGTCAGCACTCTCCCCGCTCCCCACACTGCACAGTGCACAGTGCACACAGTCACAGGCACTCACAGCCCAGTGCCCAGTGCCCACTCCACTCAGCACTGAGCAGTAGCACTCTCGCGGTCCCCACTCCACTCAACAGTAGCACTGCTGCACTCTCGCTGTCCACGACTCCACCCTAGGGCCTAAACCAACTCCACCGGCACCCTGCACACTGCCACGAAGCACACCGATTCTCCACTCCAAGTCCACGCCACTCCAACTCTCCTGCAGCTGCTATCACGATCATTCACGGCGAATGGGGTTGGGTTGGGGGCTCGGGAGGGTAGAATAGGTAAACAATTAAAAAAAAAAAAAAACCATTTTTTAATGGCCCGGGCCACCGAAAAAAACCGGCCGGTTTACATAAAAAATCGGTGACCAGGACCGATTTATTTCTCCCGATCCAGTTTGGAGACCGGTTTGAACCGAGGCTGCCTTAAATTGGCGAATCGGCCAATTTCGATTCCGATTTGAACGATTTTTAAAACTATGCTTCCAATTGCTTCTAAGTTGAGTCTCCTAGACTCAACTTTATGACTTCTCATAAGTACTATAAATTGGTCTTCTTCACGCTTTAAATGGTCAAACTTGTCTTCTAGAATCTTCATAAGAAAGGTTTATTGATGTTGATCAAGTACATCAATATCCTAGTCCCTGACTATGTTCTCAACCTTAGGCTGATGCCAATCTACTGAAGAATGGCTCTCGATGCTGCCCAAAAATCAATATTTTGGAGTGTTTCGTACTAGCTCCAAAGCTCCTAGGTACGCGGGAACGCCGGGTACGCCCTTCCTAACGGTCGGGAGCGGTACTTGTGCAACATAGGTTTATATATTGAAAAAGTTACTTTTTGCAAAGAGGAAAAACAAATTGAAATTTTTAATATCTATTACTTGACTTTTTATTTTTTCTAACGGAATAAATTGTAGGAAACCCTCCCATTACTTCCCCATGATTCATGGATGGTAATCAGGGTAAATTGTTGGCCCTAATTACGGATCCTAACGCTGAGGAGATCAATAAAGTCGAACCCATGACCTCCCCTACTATGGGGGGCAGGGAAAATTTTAGGGGCGGAATTTAGCCCATGGGCTAATTTTTGACCTTTTTTTAAAAAAAAGTTCATGAATTTCTATTCTTTTCTAAATTGACTCGTCCAAATTCCACGTGATAAAAATTTTTACTCTAAAATATGCCTAAATTGTCCATAAACTATATAAAACCCTTAGAAATTTGAATCTTTTTAGAAAAATATAGCCCAACATTTTATGGTTGGAAATTTACGTATTAGTAAGATTCGCCAAGGTTTCTACACTTTAAAAAATTATGGATCCTTAAAACTTTCCCTGATGGGGGGTGAGATCTCACGTCTGGCTCAAGACCAATTGAGCCAACCCTTGGGACTTTTCTATTACTTGACTTTATGAAAGTGGGCCAATACAATTCTGAGTTAAAAATATTTGCTGGGATGTGACTTTAGGAAAAGGTACCGTTAGAATTGGTCTGGGGAACTGAAAAAGTACAGAAGTTTTGCCAAAATTGAAAATACGTTAGCATACAGACTAGTGACTGGTGTATGGACTGTAGGTGATTGACAGTTCGACAGATGTAATGGCTGATCTGTACTGACAGATGACAGCATATAATTTACTGTGGTTTATGTATGGATCAAGCATGGGACATAATACGGCTACTGCAAGAGGGGACTGGGCGTGCGATTTTTTGGACAATTGATTGTTAAGTATGGAATTGATGGCTGAGTGAGCAGACATGTACGGATGGGACAGGTAACCGATGATGACAGATTGACAACAAAAGTAGCGGCAGCATATGGGCAAGGAATGGTGTATGCAAAAAATTACGGGGTTGGAACTGACAAGGATGACAACAGTGGACAAGCACGGAACAGTGTACTACACATAGTACATTGATTTTGGAATGAAGGCTGAGTGTTTGGGTGACGATACAGTATCTATGGATTGCAGTGGTACTATTCTGTACTGGTATGTACACAAATCTGTAGACACTATGGAAATTGTGGTTGTACGGAACAACATTGAGGGTCTGTTGAATTAACCCACAATGGCCAAATCAATGGTTCTGATACCAGCTGTAATAAGCAGTTCCTCTGTACTATCAATTGGCTGAAAAATTCCATAAATATATAAGAATATATATAAAATGATTGATAAGAATGAAAAAGATGATGATTACAAGGATGCTCGTGAGTCCGTGACGGTATACTTATAGTCTTATACACATTGACTGGTCACTAGTTGAAGGGGTATGTGCCCTTTGACTTTTCATTAACCTAATTATATTATTGTTATTCTTATTATGTTTAGAATACATTGTTTTTTCTTTCATATATTATCTTCTGCTAAGACTCTCTTTGGTTAATGTTTCTTATCTATTCGAGCTCCCCTTGTCATGTCTAGCGTGTTTGTTATCCAATTCTTTGTATATCAACTAATTGTTTACCAAAAGTTTAAATGATTTTCTTGTGTATCTGTTGTTCCCTTCTTTGTATCATTCTTATTTGAGATACTCCTACATATAACTCAATATAGGAAACATAATGTAACTACGTCTAATCTTATTTGTGTTGGCCCAACCCAACAGGGGATGTTACTGGAAATTTTATTGTAGCTGTTGTGATTTATCTTTTTCCTATTGTTCTTTTTCTTGGATGGTTCTGTGGATGCAGTATCTCCTTTTGAAATTGGGATGGCTTCTATTAGCTTTTATAGCAACTAGTTATTTGATCTAGGTAACATCCATTTATTGAAGTTATTTCAGGAATACTCATTTGTAAGTTTCTGTCAATTCAGGACAGAGTTTAGGCAAACACTGATTTGAGTTGCATTATTTTTGCTGTTTTTCTGTTGCCTCATACCACTGGAGACATGCTGAATATTGGATGAGTCTAACATGGTACTTGTCTGTTCTGCTTTTGGACATTCTGAAGACTTGAGTTAATAGTTCATAGCTTGCTGTCCAATGTAATTGTATATGCTCATGAACAGGATACATATATTTGCAAATTTTACGTCTTTTAGTAGTATCTACTATGTTGACCAGGTCTAATAGGTTCAAACTATTCTGATTGCCGAATGACTGTTTAACAGGTGCGTGGTTTGGAGAAAAGAAAGAAGCAAGCTCATGCTGAAGCAGCAGCCACTTTAGAAGAATATGAATCTGCCTTGAGAAGTGAAAATGAGGCTGGATCTGGAGATGAAGCTAATGATGCTCCAAAGGGAAGACTTGTTTTTGGGGAGTTGGATAGGAGGAATAGTAAGCTGGGCCGTCATAAAGAATCAAACATTGACCTCGACGATATGTTAGTAGATAAAGAAGATGGCAGTCAAAGTGATTCTGAGAATGACATGGACAAAGACTTTGCACAGAAGTATGGTGGCACAAGCTTTCGGGACCAGGTGAAAGCTGGCCCTAGGATAGCATCGAAGGAATCCAATATAGATCTCAGTACGCTGCATGAGGTGATATTATAAGATCATTATATGCTTATAATCTTACATTGTCTTGCTTTTTATGTTCAAATTCATATGGCAATCATATTTATCTTTTGCTAATTTTGATGGAACTAATTTGATAAGAAATTTACACATTTCCCCTTCGTAAGATACAGAAGATTCCTTGTGGTGAAGTCTTAACCCCTCAGAATTTTTTTGATAGTGTCCATTGATGTTATTAGTTGTTTCTAAAGTCTTTTCGATAATGCAGGAAGGTTCCTTGTCTCGTCAGGTAGTAAAAACAGTTGGTCCTGTTTTTGTCAGTGGTTCTCATGAGGTCGGCCGTCAAAATACCAATTCCCAAAAGAGAACTCCAGTTGTCTCTGGTGAGAATAATCTGATGGTAAATTCTTCAGAAAAATTGGTGGCTCCTGTGTTGAAGAAAACCATTCCTTCAGAAGTGCCAAATAGTAATATATGGCTATTTGGTGAATCTGGAGGTAAAGTGAGTGAGGAATTGCCAAGTGAGATAAATGTTGTACCAGGAGAAAGGAAAAAGAAGCAAAAGAGGAAGGGCAGACAAAAAAGTGAACATGAGTGCACATCTAATATGCAAAGGACAAACATGACAGCTAATCCTACAGTTTCAATCGCAGGCATTGTTAAGGTGGACGCTGACAGGATTATTAGCCAAAATAAAAGAGAAGTTTCAGAGCCAGGAACATCCAAGTGCAAAACATCTGGTCATCTTCAGGAGGGTGATCATATTGAATCTGGTTGCAGTAGTGAAGAAGAATCAGAAAAGGGAGCTCCATCTAAAGGAATGACATTGCTTGATGGAGTTGGATCTCAAGCAGATCTTATTCAGCGTGCTTTTGCAGGGGATGATGTAGAAGCAGACTTTAATCGGGCAAAGGCTGAGGTATTGGACACAGAAGTTCCAGCATCTGAAGGTGTTGTTCGTCTTCCTGGATGGGGTCAATGGACTCATGTCCAGCAGAAAAAAGGTTTGCCTTCTTGGATTTTGGAGAAAGAGGAAGAAGAGAAGCAGAAAAGGGAGGAGGCAAGGAAAAAAAGGAAGGATGCCAAACTTAAATTTGTTATGATTTCTGAGAAGGTGGACAAAAAGGTCAGTCTTACACTTACGTTTCTATGAACTTGGTTGTGTATATAATTTTTGTGCATAAAAAATAAAGGCTTAGATTTGATAGAAAGGTTAACAGTTTCAGGAAAATGTACCAAAAATTTGATCGTTATTGCAGAAAAGCTGCCCATATGGTCTTTATTCTGTGCATGAATTTGAATAGGATTACCAAAATGTTTGTGTTTTAAAAGAGTTTTAGAGGAAAATCTAAGTGTTGACTAATTCCTGCTATATTCCTTTGGGTACTGTTGATTAGTGCACCTTATGTACACTGGGAAGAGAATTGATGAAAATGTGCCTTTTTATCTAAGGAAATAATCTCATCCCATCCTTACAAACTTGATTGAAGAATGCTGGTGCTGGTACCACGCCAACCCTCGCAAACCCCTCTTCTTCTGTGCAGTTTCCAGACGGAAGGCGGATTGACCGCCAGCTGCATAGGCAGATGGTAATCAACAAGGGACACGATGAGATTTGATCCTGTGACCTCTGTGGACTTAGCACATCAAGCTAGCCCTTAGGGCTATAAATGGTTCCTCTAACTGAATTTAAATATCAGGAGAATTTTCTTTGCAATAAAATTGAATTTAAATATCACCATTAAGAATCTTACATCTGGAAAATAATCAAAACTATGGAATATAAAAATATTCCCACCCTGTGGGATATATTGCGTAAAGCTAATCATTAAGCTGCATATCTGAAAAATGCTGAACTGTGTCACCATTTAATTTGTATTTATGCTTTGCTGATGAGGATTTATTGGCATGCGTGTTTTTGATATTCATGTTTCCTGAGCGCAGTTCTTGCCATATTCAAGAATGATATTATAGGTGATATAATGAAGCAAATTACATTCAGCGAGTTATTTCAGTAATATTTGTTGGACAGTTAAAACCATTTATTAGGATGCCAAGTTAATGGCATGCCCAGAGACTTGGACTGTTCCAGAAGTCTTATGATCCATAGAGAAAATGGTCTGCATGGATCTGTTAGAAGTAGTCATCTTGATGGGATGTTAAGAAGAAATGTCCTGTTCATGTAACAAACAAGATAATAATAATAATGATTGGGCTAATGAAAGATCAAAGGCCACCTACACCTTCACCTCATGACTAGTCAATGTATGTTATACACCATCACGAGGCTCATTGTAATCAATTCATATCAATCATTAATTACTCAATAATAAAATTTATTATATTCTTGCAGAACTACTCTGTCAGTCTTGTAGTAAACAGGGAACTGTTTGTTCTATTTGATATCAGAGCCAAATTCTTGGCTAGTTTGTGGGTTAATTCTGCAGATCATACCGGTGTTCAAGCTGTTCTCAATTGCTGATCTATACATTTAATTTGTATAGCAGCTATTCATTCCATTTGGTATCAGAGCCAAATTCTTGTCCAGTTTTTGGGTTAATTCTGCAGATCATACCGGCTTTCAAGCTCTTCTTAATTGCTGGTCTGTACATTTAATTTGTACAGCAGCTATTCAGATGTTCAACACTGCAATTTTAATATTCTGTAGGATCTGTACATGACCAAAAAACTGTGTTGCATGGGTACCCGTACCGGGGGGTCAGGGACACGAACCTGTACAGGGTACACGTAATGGGTACTTCAAAGGTAGGTCCCCTGCCTTACCCAGCTGTACCCAAATCAGACCTCACGTACCCGAGACGTCATTCATGAAATTCGGGTACTTGCATGCATTTCGGTACGCCATACCCTGTGTTTGGGTACGCCGGGGGTACCGCCAGATCAGTTTTGTTCAAGTTTGGAATCTGCCAGTGTTATGGGGTTGATTTCCAATGTTTAAAAAATTAAAACTTTAATAAATAATTTAATAAACATTATTAAAACAAATAAGAAGTGGGCCCTCACCTAAACCCAGGTCCCAAACCTTAAGTTTTAACATTTCATTGCTCAAGCGATGCCTCAACTCGAGAGTGATGCCTATCTAGAGAGCTTGCTGACAGAGGACCTTAGTGATGCTGGTGACATTGATCTTGAGGATGCTGATGGCATGGCTTGAGGAAGCCAAATCAGCTATCTTGTTCATTGTTTACTGTTTTGAAGTTTCTTTTTCATGTTTGGAAATGCCATTAGGAAAAATTTGAATGTAGTATGATAACGAAGATGAAACTCATGGAGTCATGGACATATTTATTATTAATTATATAACTTCCAGCCTTCCACTTGATATCTACTACGAGTCTATGATTTATCAAATGTATTATTTTATGTTTCAAATTTTCAATGTGAATGTTCATATGAATCATTGAATTTAGAAATATGCATGTATATGATCTGAGTGGGACATGTTTTATTTTTATAAATTTTGATATATATATATATATATATGTCTACAGTACCCCCAATCGTACCCAAGTGCCCTGTTTCAAAAAGTGGCGTCCCCGTCCCCATCCCTGTCCCTGTCCCCGTCCCGGTACCAGTACCCATCCCCGTACCCACGTTTCCTGGCAACTTAGCCAAAAAACCATCACCATACCATCTGCATGACTCCACTAAACACTGCAGCCATCCATACGATTCTGAATTAATTCCAATGACTGGAAATTTTGTAAGCCTCTGCCGTATGTATCTGCTGCCGTACACAGCCATCAATTAACAACTATACGCCGCCATCTGTTAGCCTTTGTACCACTGCCATCTATTGTAATTTGTTCTGTATGCCCTGTCGCCTCTTCTTGTCCATACCACCATAAAACCACTTTTAGCTCCCATGTGACATCTGCACACTAAGTTGTGTTCCCTCAAAATCTCAAAAACACTACTAATTTTTTTTTGGTTTATTAATTTGAAATTATTACTTTGGAATTTTATATATCAAAGTTTGGCTTAAATCAATTAAAAAATTACCTTTTTAAATTTATTTTTCAAAATTTAAAATAAAAATCGACGTTACAGTTGGTCTCACTGAAGACCACCACCAAATTGGTCAGTGATAAAATTACTACAGTTAGAGGATTACTGTGATGAATACGAAGCTAATAGTGTAATGCACTTACAGATAAGATTGAGAAGTCACAAAAAGAATTAGGGGACAAAATTGACAATTCAATAGAAGATTCTGAAAGACGATGGCTATAATTAACAAAGAAGGGAAATAATTGTTGCAGATGTGGTAAGAGATGGATTCCGGGGTATCGATGTGAAGACAAGTCATTGGACTATTCGAAAATAGGTGACAGAAAAGAAGTTGAAATCTCAAACCTAGGGAATGAAATCAGTATTTTTTATAGTTCAAAATTTGGCAATGACGAAGCAGTGCCATAAATATTGTTAGCTTCAATCTTGAGTACCCAACAAAATAAGAATGAAGATAGGGTCCCCCAAAGAGAAACTAGTACTCAAAAAAATAAATTCAAGACCCGACCATAAAATATATTCCACCTTGTTAAAATTTGCTTAAGCTGCTATGTTTATTCCCGATTTCATTAACATTCAATTCATTTGCATAATAACAGTATGCATGAGGATCACTGAAAGAAAACACATTCACAAAGTACACAAGAATTTATCCTTGGAAACCCTCATGGAGAAGAAAACCCAGCAGAACTTCTTCAATATAGATTCATCAACAAAGTACAATGTCAAGATGATGCTCTCCCGGAGAGAGTTCCCAAGAACAAGAGATATGCCAAATACAAAGTAAAACCCAAGTACAAGAGAGAAGATCCTCTCTTCCTCCTTCGCTAGTTTTCTTTCTCCTCTTCGCTATCCCAAGTATGTGCAAGAAAGGCGCAATGCAAGTATGTTCAAATGAGGTGCCATAGGCACCTATTTATAGTGGTATGACCTAATTTTTAAGTGGGCCGACTTGACTTTTTCTTAGGGGCCAACATGACAATTTTACATATATAAAATATATAATGAATACTTCTTGAGCCGACATGACATGTAATACAATAGGGGTTTTGCATGATACAAATACATAACAAGAATATCTTCCGAATCTACAATATTTCAACACCTCATATAAGGAAGGTTGATAAGACCCAGGATCCAAGGAAAGAGGAAAGAAAACCTGTTGTTCCACCTACAACCTTGGCAGGGAAATTACAACCTAAGACTCTAAAGCTTAAAGGAATCATGAAAGATAGAAATGTAACGATACTTGTAGATTTTGGCAATACTCACAGCTGTATAGACATCAACTTTTCTAAGCAACTAAATCTTTTTGTGTACCCTACCAAAGACCTCATAGTTGCGACCATTGATGGATGAAGGGTCAATGGTACCATAAGAATTAGACCCAACAAATCTCTATTCAAATACAAGAATTAGAACTACAAATATGATTCTAAATTGTACCACTTGTTACGTACGAGAGCTACTTCACTGTTCCAGCGAGGCTAAGGCTAGAGCAGGGGGTCAAAATTTTTGATTGTACAAGCCAAAGTGGGATTTATTGTATGGATATTTGGTTTGGGGGCTGTTTACCCCCTGGATTGGACATGGTCAGCCCCCTTGGTTTCACTCTCAGAAGTACCTGGCTTTGCTGACTACCCCTTCGGTGTGATGATATCTCCACCATGTAGGGATTTATGCCCATGGGTTGGTGATCCGGGGCCTTTGGGGATAAAACCCACTGGGGCACATGCCCATCCTGGTTATTTGACTTGCATGGGTGATTTGCGCTTTGTAAAGCATTGTTATCTCCTCCTAGCACACTTTCTTGCACCCACTTGGACCTATTTCAGCTTCCAGAGACCCCACTCCAGCCTTCTTGGCCCAGTGCACCCTTCTTCTAGCGATTGTGCACCAGATGAGTCTACATTGCTTTAGAAGGGGGGCTTTGAGGGACTTTCAGCACTTTGGGGTTAGATGTGGCATGACGTCCCCCTTGGCTCACTACTTCATCAACTGAGGCCATTTCTCTAATTATTTTATCTTATTTTTATTATTTTTGTACATTTTATGGTAAAATTCCTTTGTTTTGTAGAATTTACCCTAAAAATAATATTATTTTATGATTTAGGCTTGTAGGCTCAAAATTAAAATATTCAAGAGAGAAAGGTATAAATCATAAGACAAGGGTTCTAATATGAGATATTTTCTCTTTCTCTTACTTTTTGAGCTCTCTTGGTAATGTGCACTTCTTTTGGGATGCTTCCTCTTGCTTGATGGTGGATAGATGAATGTTTAGGGCTTCTTTCTTGCAAATGCTTGGTTGATGCTAGACTTGTTGGAATAACACATGCACAAGTGTGACCTAAAGGCATATTCCTTGCTCATCTTTTGTTGAATGTTGGTGAAATAATGCTTCTATGTTGATTGAATGGTGGTTTATTGCTGCATTTTCTTTAAATTAGGGATTTTTCTACCAATATCCTTCAACTGGTATGAAGGAAACATCTTGCAGAAGGGTTTCCTATTGCTTTGGGGGCCTTGGACTTCTCCATTTGCCTTAATTAGGTTCACCTACTGAACCCTAGAGGTTGCTAGGTGATGCCCTAGGTGCAAGTGCTAAAGGGACATTTCAAGAGAGGGACACTAGCCATGATCTCTCAAAGCCCCAACGGTTGAGACACTAATTATATCCCCCTTCTCTTGTCAATATTTTCACTCATAATTTCAGCATTTAGTGTATCATAGTTAGGCTGTAATTTTAGCTGCAATTTTATGTCAAAAAAGTGCTAAAAATAAAAAACCCTAAAAGCCCTAAAAAAATTACAAAAAAATTCAAAACTTGAAAAATATAGAGAATTTCGAACAACTGGTCCTGGGCACAAATTCACCCTACTGGATTTATCGACTAATCTCCAGGGGTGTCTTGGTTGATGGCCTGAGGAGAGGTGAAATCTGAAAAGCTGATTTATAGTCACTGTTGACTGTCAAAACAAAATTGCAGACTTACCTTTTTTCACAGATCTGATTGAGGATTAATTTAACCCTGCTTCCTATTGTATTCTTCTCCCAAAGACCAAAATTTTCTGTGTTTTGGAATGTGTGAAGCTGCTGAAGCGAACACTATTGCAGACTGTCAAACAAATTAGGGCAATACACAAATTGCAGATCCGGTTGGTCAACAAATTCGCCCTATCTACAGTGCTGCTTTTCACTTAAAACCAAGTTCTTTTGTGGTCTTTTAACCCTTTTCAGTGCTAACATAACTGTGGTACATCTTAACTTGCAGCAGACTGTCAAAACAAATTGCAGCAGACCCTCTTTTGCTGATTTCTCAACTCGTCCTTGTTCATATTGTACTCTTCTCTCCAAGGCCGAATTGTTTACTGACCTGTGAAACATTGTTCAAATGCTGGTATCCATTGTGACATAAACACAGTGACCGTTTTATCTATTTATTTCAGACCATGAATTATAAAGGAACATCTGGTTAATGTCTGATTTACTTTTAAAGCACTAAATACATGCTGCTAGTAACTATAGGATTGAATACTTGCTCCTTATAAATCTTTACCACATTGGTTGACCCCATACCAAGGCACTGATCTCTGTTGTAAGGGTCGTAGAGGGGTATTTGTTCGTGTGGAGTTTGTTTGCGAGTATCTTTTAAGGGCTCTCCCGTGGGCTAAACATTGCGCAAAGAAGTCAGGAGTCAGATCAAGGTGACAATGGTCTTATTCCCTCCTACATGCTTACCAAGTCATGCACAATCATCTTCAAAGACTGCTAGTTTGACTGGTAGCATTTTTGGTGCCTTTGCTGAGGACATTTCAAGATACTTGAGGTGGATGGCTCAGGTCATATTCTTCATACCTTTTGGCAAGAACAACATTTGGTAAGAAATCAATGTGAGTCTTTCATTTGATATTTGAGATATATTGTTATTAAGGACTAACCCTCATGTCTTATCTAGTGATGTCTCTGAGGAAAACAAGCTAAAGAAGTGCAATTCAAAGCAAGCACCCTTGGTTATTAACAAGGAGATGAAATGAAGATCTTTGCTCTGCTGGATTTTTCAAACATTCCGGTATATCCAAATAAGTTGGATAAATATGATTGTCTTAAGTATGTCCCAATGTTTCATGATTATGAAGACTCAATTATAGAGCATATTACGATGTTCAAAGAATTTCTTGAGGCATGTGATGTCATGGATGAGGATATCAGAATGAGCATATTCGTAATGTCCCTTGAGTTGGGGGCTAATCAAGATGTCGACAACTGGTAGAATTACCCTCCAACTAAAGGGATCTCATCATTGGAACAGTTAGTCAAGACTTTCAGTGAGAAGTGGGATCCTAATTGTGAAAACAATAAGAACTTAAATAATGAAGACTTCCGTGATCACGATCGAGATGAAGAAATCAAAGATGTTTTAGAATTTGAAGATCCTGATCATCCAACCACTGCAGAAACAAAAGTATGTTTTGCTCCTCTTAATTTGTCAAACTTCCCAAAAAAATCGGATGAGTTGCCATAGACATTTTGGAACACTTTCCGTGATTATGATGATGGTGTTGAGGACTTGGTCTACAAGTTTATGCTGTTGACTCCAG
The DNA here is from genome assembly GCA_027924585.1 of Larix kaempferi. Taxonomy (NCBI): domain Eukaryota; kingdom Viridiplantae; phylum Streptophyta; class Pinopsida; order Pinales; family Pinaceae; genus Larix; species Larix kaempferi. Next base: position 16,135,553 of record BSBM01000106.1, read on the forward strand.
AATATGATATTAAGGGAGAAGATGTTTACATGAGGTTATTCATCCTTCACTTGGGAGGAAAGGCCCTTGCTTGGTTCGCAAGTCTAGCCAAAGGAAAAATATCTTCTTTTGCATAATTGATAGAAATATTCTGTAGCTACTGAGATCCAGAAAGACGTAACAAATGGATGCCTCATGTCAAGCGCGCAAAGAGCTTAATCAAGAAAGAAAACAAGGAAGAGGAGCATCCATATCCCGTTCAAGAAGTCCCCGTGGAGCATGATGTCGTCCTTTCCGAAGAAATCCAAAATGAAGATTAGGTTTCAAAAGATTTGCTTGAAGAAGCCACTGTTCAAGATCTGGTCGATGATATCTTAAGCCTTATGTATGAAGATGAAGATCCTCTTGAAAATGAATATGATCGTGATGCAAGAAATTGAAGAACATAAGGAAATGGTGAGTTCTCCTCATATTACAGTTTCTTATGATATCTCGAGTTTCTTGGAAGAAAATACCATGATCCTTGAAGATGATGATTATTGGAAGTTCATGGGTCCACCAATATATGATTCTTCAAGACCTAGTAGTGTTGTTCTCGATGCTTCCAGTTGCACATGTTTCGAGGAAGAAGTTCATTAGCCTTTCCTGCAATTCATCAAAAAGTAAGAAGTTAGTATGAATTAGTCGGAGCTAGATTCTTATCAAGACATAATCAATGAAAGTTTGGTCCTCGAATATATGATTGTTCCATCTCCTTGTAGCGTTGATGACGACGCACCTCAGGATGTGGGCCCTCTTGCTATTACAGATGATCTCATATGCAACTGCTTCATACAGGATTTGAAGATTTTGGAAGCTATGTCTCCGGTGAGATTTCTTTGGACTCAGTTCAATCGCGCGTACCTAGCATCAAGGAAGATACTGGAGGTCATGCGGAGAGTTCCTTGACAATCATTCAGTCGATGATGGGCCCAGATTGTCATTCTCAACGGTGTCCCTCAAGAAGTGTTGTAGAGGTTGATCAACCGTTTCTATCTGCTATAGGTAAGTTTTCAGTGATGCATTTCAACAGAACTAAGACAAGTATGTGGATGGGTATAGTATTTACTTCCCCTTTCCATGATATCTGTAATGTATCTTTTCGCTTAAAACTCGAAGGTATGAACTTTGTGGCTAACAATTTCAAATTTATAAGGATTATTGGGGATACTAACATGATTATTGCAAAGATGAACAAATTGCTTGCATGTCCGAAAGAATGTTGAACAGGTACAAGAACATATTGCAGTTGGTCCACCAAGACTCTCCAGAAAGTTTCCAAGGCTCGCATTTGCAAGTGGTCCACCAAGAAATTTCCTTATTATAAAGCTATTAATGATCTGGTGTAGATGGTACTTTTTGGTGTCAAATAGGTTTTACTATAAAGAACCACAATAGAGGTGAAAGAGCGCGAGAAATTATATGGGGATGTACATGAGGAAGAGATCCAAGTGCAAGAAAATCCAAAAGTAATGAGGGGAGTGTTAATTTTCTAGTACTAGATCTGATTTTCATTTGCAATAATTTACTGTTGAAATTATAAACGGAAATACATTGATATTTTAACTAATAACTCAATGGAAATAAAATAGGAAACCAAAACATTTGACACCCTTGTTTACCTTGGAAAACCCCAATGGGGAAAAACAACAATCAATGATTTTATTAAGATAAACTTTGGGCTCTCGACCTGGGATAATGGCCCATGAGAATAATACAAAACAACAAATAACCTAGCCAATCACACCCAAAGTTACATATATCGTGTCAGCGAATATATTGGTGAGGGTCCAGAATCTAACTTATCGACAATATCAATAAAAACATTGGAAAATATCGACAAATGTTGTGAAACCACAAAAAATACAAAATAACCATTTTTTTCAATTTTTTTTAACATCTAAAGCAACAACAACATCAAATAAACACGTTGCTACATAAATATGAAAATACAACTAATATATAAGATGCTTAAGATGTCAAATGGTGGATCATGATCACATATCGACAATATATTAAAAATATTGAAATATGTTTTAGATAGAATGATAGAAAATCACATCAAATGATCAGAATAAATGTATCTCATGAGATGAATCATCATGACTCATGAGGCATCTAGATACTACATAGTACAATGATAAATAATAGGAATCATCGATCCCCTCTACCCCTTTTACAAGAAAGGGGCACCACTCTTCGTTTGGAAGTAGTAGTTGGTCCTGTAGGTGCTATGATGAGCATGGCATCGAATTGGAAGCTCCAACTGCTTGGGCTATGATGGAAGGTAATGGGGTTGAGGTTGAAGCCAATGTGAGTTGTCTCCACCCACAACTACATATCATAAAAATCATTGGCTATATTGGGATCCTATTCATCAATAACACCCTATGCCCTGCTCCTCTAGGCTCTAGCCCTTGCCTCTAGCTCGAATATTGAAGTTGATCTACCAAGCACATTAGTCAACACTCTACAATTTTGATGAAACTTCCTAAACCAATCATTAAAATAAGGTAGAAAAGGATTCCCATGCTTAATAAGTGATTTTGCATGAGTGAAGGGTACATTTTTATTAGGGTCATGACAAAAGAGTTCAACGGTCAGCACCACCAACATTAAGGTACATAGAGGGGTTGATGTACTTGATTAAATGCCAATCCCATACCCTCATACATGGAAGAATCCTTGCAATCTTGAAAACTATTAAGTCTATTGAATTCTAAATGGGATCTAAAATTCTACCTTTTGCATATGAAGTACGATGAGGTTGGAACCACTCTCAAACATCCTGAAACAGTTAATGGTAATGTTAAAAATTTAAGTAAAAGGGTAGAAAATGAAAGATAAGGAGAATGTCTCTTTTACTTTAAGAATTTAATATTACCATTTAATATTACCCATTATTATGGACTGTGGTGATTGGTGAATCCCCACTTAACAAATACTTCGCTAATGGCTAAGAAAACCTCAGATTTCCCCTTGTTCTCTCGATGGAAACAATCATAAACCTCCTTGGAGCTATTCACCCTTCCTCAACAATGCAAAATGAACCTAAAATCAATTTGGTGCTCTTTTCTCCACAGGATGATATATTCCATCAACTCTCTCGATATTCTGAAAATGTCACGCTTTATTGAATGTATCACGACACATTAAAATATCGAAAAATATCATGATTTTTTGGTGGAGATATATCGTCGAGGGTTTGGTAGCGCGATATATCAGATTATTTGTGATATATTGTTGATATATGTAACTATGATCACACCTCAAGATCTTTCTTTCGATCTTGTTGGCTGCTACTTTGTTGTTGCCTCTTGCATCTTTCCTCGAACCCTGCCGCTCCACACTTTGATGAAGGTCCTTCTCAACCCAATCAATGAGATCTCACTCACTATATGTGTATCTATGTATCTCCTCCTCTCCTTAGGTTTTCTTTTATAACATCTCAATGACCAAAACCCTAACCCTCAATCTCCAAAGTGATGGATGGTTGAGATTAGATCTCAAGCCTCACTTAAGATCAACCACTGTGACTTAATCTGAAGTTCACTTTTAGTCATTAGCCAACATTAAGTTAATTAATGTGCTTTTCCTAAGTTAGAGTTAGGAAGGAGATACAAAAGTCACTTACTCTCTCAAGCAATTACCTAGAGAGGTAATTTGGACGACTCCTGCATGCTTGACACCTAGCCTATGCAAAAGTACTTGTCCGAGCTACAAACATTAACAAGGAGGTCAATCATGGAATATATCCATCTCTCCTAACATCTGAGGTTGAATGAAGGAAACTCAAAATGGTATGATGTCTAGAGGAAGAACTGGTGGAAGGTCCGGATCGTCTACTATGCTTTTGTTTGGAGGAGGTAGCTTGCTACTAAGGCCTAGGGATCTCATCTACCTCCTAGTGAGAGCTCTAGTTAGGTCACGTCGTTGAGATTTTGGGGGGATGGAGGAAGGTCCCACAAGTACGCATTGATCTGTAGTTTGAGGTTATGTTGATATTGGTCCGTGTGTTAGTGCCCCTTCTTGAGGGTAGCACAGTGAAGAAGGAAGTGATCTGTTGGGTAGAATTAGGTCTAGTAGAAGTCAAAAGAATATTGTCTTTGAACCTGAGTGCCTCCTGCATATATAGGGCCAAGCATCTTTGGTTAGGGTATCTAAAGAAGCTGGTGAGTGTCTGGATACCCTTGAAGAGGCAATGGCACCTCCCTCTAATATCGTAGTAGATGGGGCTGCAGAAGATGAATTGATGAAGGGCTCCTTTGTCTTGATCTCTTGAAGATGGCATAGTTGGTAGATTTTGTCAGAACGATTAATCTAGTGGTCCGTCTCTACTTGAAGCATATGAGAACCCACTCTTGCAAGGACTCTGAATGAGTTCCTATCTATTTTGTTTCATTTCAAAATATGTGTATATATATACCAATGTTACAAAAACCGGATTGGTTCGGGCAAAATCGGCCGGTTCGACTGGTTCAGAGGCCTCACTGGTTCAAACCGGTGTCTCAAACCGGAAATGACCAGTTTTCTACGGAAGCGACTTGTTCTGACCAGTTTCGATCGGTTTCACTGGTTCCGGTTCTGGTTCCGGTTTTGACCGTTTCAGTACAGAATTATACAACGACACTTAAGAGGCCATTTTTAAAATTAAAAAAAAAATTTAAGAGTTGGTTGAGTGGGGAAGGTTCTAGATAACCCTAAACCCCTAAGAAAGCTATAAAAGCAACCCTAACCGCTCTATTTCTCTCACATTATTATTCACTTGAGTATTTTGAGTTAAAAATCATTCTTGATAGGAAGTGTAGCAGCGTTGAAAGAGAGCATGCTAAGTACCTTCAACAATCCTGGTTATATCATCATAAATAAAATACACCCAATAGTAGCTACCTACAACAGTAAAGAGGCTTTGAGTAGCCCTAACAACAACTTTGAACTAACTGTGTAGTTAAAAAAAATTTTGTGGGCATATTCCAAGGTGACAGTCTGTTACAACAACCTTGAAATAGCCTTTTCAACAACAACATTTTCCTCAGCATGTTAGACATATGATTCAAGTGAAATATTCTCATCATGGCACCTAGCAAAATATATATGGGAGCCCTTTTTGCAAATTTGTGTATAATGGTTTTGATTCACATGGTTGAACATATATATATATATAATTTTTCAAAATTTGAACATTTTATGTATTTTTGATGGACCGGTTTTGTGATCTGGTTTTTTTCCCGGTTTTGGTCCGGTTCCAGTGCTCGAGGTCGGTCGATTCGACCACCGGTTCGGTTTTTGTAACATTGATATATACAGAGTTATGACCACATGTTTAATAAGTAGGTTTCTTTCACTAATAAGCAACTATATACTCATTTTATTATTCTTTGTAGGAAAGTATCTATGCCATATGGAAGTAGCAATTTGAATATACAAAGTTTCACCAATTTTTGTGGTAATGAAATACTCGAGGTAATAACTTAAATTAAATTCATTGAGTGGAATACTTGTTTATCCTGTTTGAAAAGTCCCTTGTCTTCTGTAAGAATCCTGAAATTTGCAACAAGCTCAACAATACCCAAACTGATATAACCTCCCAGCCTACCGGGAACAGTCAATCTGACCCCCCAACCCAAATAACCCAGAGAGTCTCTAGTCCCTGTGCCCAAAACTCTCTCAGACATAATAGTGCACCCTCAAAATTTCACCCTCCCATCCTACACCAACTCCCATACACATCTTCCCACCACCATTTACTTTAGACTACCCACCACATAGCTCCCCACAAAAGCAATTAATGACAATTAAAATATCCTACCATAACTCATTAATACAAGTTTAGAAGTCACATTCTTGAGAAAGTATATGCATAAAATAATAAAGTAAATCTTGTCAATAATGTCTCACCTGCATTTAATTTATCATTCATAATCAAATTAACCACAATATTTAACTTAACAGCAAACTCCAACAAAATTTTAAATATATGGTCAATCATCCACAGAGATTCATTACATATATTACATCTATCCATATTAACATATTCAATATATATATTAACATATTATTAACATATATTTTAAAGTTAACATTCTAAATTCACATATATTCAAATCATGTGCAACATATAATGGAAGCATAGTGTGGGGCATTATAACTTTGAATTGGCCTAGTGTTGAAATATTTAACTTTGAAGGTCCTTCCTCATAGTTTTGGTGGGTGTGTAATGAGGGGTACAAAAAGGCTTTTGTTCCGTATGTTTTATTTATGTAAAAGGTGACCTTATGTAAATAAAAATAAATATTTTTTACTTTACAAGTTGTGGGTCATATTTAAGTGATGTATTTAATAATTAGCTTTTATTATTAAAAAGTGCATTTAATGTGAACCCTAGATATAGTAAACTAATCCTAGCCATTGGATTGGTAGTTAGGAAGTTAGTTACTAGAATTAAAGTATGAAATAATGAGAAGGGGCAAAGGGAAGTGAACAACCAAGTGAGAAAGAGAAGATTGGAGAAGGAGAAAGGGTTCCTAAGACAAACTTGGCACACTTTCCAAGGAGTTTTCAGCAACACAAATCCCAAGTCTATCTAGAAGTGATCGCACAACAGTTTGACAGAGGCCGTACAACAGCTTGTAATTGGCATGTGTGGGCACAGTTTTCAAGACAGAGGCTAAGCATTAATTAATACTCGTCAGTACCGTACAACAACGCCATTCTGGCACGCGTGGGCGTGATTTTCGAGGCAAAACTGTGAGTAGACCGTACAACAACTTTTGGCTTGTGTGAGTAGGTTGTACAACAAACCATACTGTTGTTCATTGGCACAAAAATCGAGGTAGCAGTCTGTTGATGCTAAGTTGCTAAAAGTGTTTGACAAAATGTCTGAACCACAAGCTTTATAATTTTGTCATTTTGTTCACCTAGGGGGATGCAAAGAGAATGTCTTTAATGGCAGAGGGTATATTGAGGTTGAAAAATGAGTTCGTCTCTCAGCTCCAAGAAGTGCTCAACGTAGAAGGCCATCTTTGGGCGTAACCCACCTTGAGGGTTACCCCAAGTAATTTGGATAACCTGGGTATAAATCTCATCTTTGATGATCTTGTTCAACTCTTGTCTTATAGGTAGGAGATTGCCAGGTGCATCCAAGGAATATCTAAATGGAGGGAGTCAGTCCATCTGAATGCCCACAAACTCCAAAATGTTTGAGACCTTCGCAAACCAACTGTGAGCTCAACTTTGAGGGCTAGATGAGGCAATAGTCTTTAAGAACAATAGGCCAAGTACGGAGAACGTGCATACCGTTTTGTCGAGTCAAGAAAGCTCTAGATGTAATGCAGAAAAGGGACCAGATTAAAAAAACGTCTCAAGTCGGAAGCGTCAAGCACCAAACTCTGTTATGATTATCTGCTTGTATTTGATGATGAGTTGGAGGCGAAGGGTCTAGACTTTGTCGACTAAGTTCCATTTAGAATCAAGCAAATAAGGTCTCCAAAGCTTTGAGCCATAGAGGATAGTGTAACGGAGAAGGGAGTCCATGAGGGACATCTTGGATGATATGTCTTGAAAGTGGTGTTGAAGCACTATCTCTTGAGGAGGGCTAATGACTTGTAGCCCTTGTTGACGCAAGGCTAAAGGGCATGTCGCAAACTGAAGTGGGGTCATGAAAATTGCACTCTTAAAAATGTGTAAGTGTTGGTGATCTCAACCTCTTCCCCTCTGAAGAAGAAATGAAGATTTGTTAAATTCTTTTTCGTCTCGTTGAAGATCATAACCTTGGTTATAGTCAAGTTGACTGTCAACTATTGAAGATGCAGAAAGAATCTAAGGCATCCAACCGTCTTTGCAATCCCTTTGGAGATGAGGCCAAGAGAACCACATCATCAACAAGAAGTAAGATAGATTTCAAAACCTAGTGGATGAGGCATTCATTGTTGTCCTATATATGCTCGTCAAGGAAGGCCTCCAACTCATCAATATGGAGCCTAGACAAGGTGGGGGCATCCTTATTTAATCCCAATGGTACTCTAGATAAAATCTAATACCCTGCGAGCCATGTGGAGACAACTGAGAATTGACTTGTATAGGTGCATGATGGTAGTTAGTAGGGTCTTGGAGATGCCAATGTCTCTGAGCCTCTAGAATAGCGCCTGTTGAGGGACAAAATCAAAAGCTTTGTGAAAATAGACAAAGTAATAGTAGACTTTTGAAGAGCAATGTCGAGCCTCCTCAATGATGGCACAAAGGGTAAAGATGTGGTCAATGGTCTGATGAGCAGGTTGAAAACTTGCCTGCCCTCTAGCTAGCTCTAAGGCGTCTCCTTTCAAGCTCTCTAGAAAGCTTCATATGGAGTATTGTAGCATAATGCTTCGAGAATGTGTGGTCCACCGTGATTATCCTAGAGTTGTTGTGATTTGAGCTGGAACTCGGTTTGCGTATCGAGTGAATGGTGATGTGACCAAGCCACTGGGATACCTATATGGACCACATGGTTGAAGAGATCAACCAAGTCATGATCCATAGTGTAAAGATTGTGCTTGAAGGACTCTGCTTGGAAACCCTCCTCATTTGTTGCTTTATTGGTGTTCATTATCCAAACAACCTCTCTAATGTCTTGGTATGAGAATAAGTAGCATGAAGGGGGTAGACATAACCTGAATATGGGGCTGCCAAGGGACATCATAGAGAGTGGAGGTATGAGAGAACATGGATTTAGGGTTAAGATTAGTTGGGAGGAGGAATTGTCGAGGGAAGATGTTGCTCTAAAAGTTTTTGGGAAACTGTATGAGGGAAGCATATAAGACTTGTATCCTCTAAGAGAGGGGGTAATGACGCAACTTGAATATGGGGCTGCCAAGCGACATCATAGAGAGTGGAGGTATGAGAGAACATGGATTTAAGGTTAAGATCAATTAGGAGGGGGGAGTGTCGGGGGAAGATGTTGCGCTAGAAGTTTTTGGTAAACTGTATGAGGGAAGCACATAAGACCTATATCCTCTAAGAGATGAAGATGTGTTTCTTGTAGTAGATGAGGCGGAGAAGCCTTAAGGTTGGGGTAGGAGTGGTTAGCACGGGTGAATCTTTGTCGAAGTTGGTGGTGGATATTCTTGCACTCCTACATCGTACCATTGGTTCATGTTACAAGAGTCGGGTTTTGGGGGTGTGGAAGTGGATCTGGTGGAGTGAGGGCAGGACTTAAGGGTTGCTTCCCAAATGGTGGATGAGACTTGGTAGAGGCTGAATCAAGTAAGGAGAGTTGGGACTCAGAGGTGAGCATCTTTTGGAGGTGGGAAGAGAGTGTTTCTCGACCCACCTCGTCAAAAAGGATAGTAGTACGAGGTTGGCCCCTTGGGGGGTGGGGTTGTCAGCCTAGGGAGAGGAGTGAAGATCTTGGTCAACAAGGAGGATGGGGGAGCTTAAAGGTGACGAATAAAGGGGAGCAAGTTCTGGCTAGAGTGGACAAGCGAATGTGGAATTGCTCTCATAGAATGGAAGTAGGCTTGGTCTCAACAAGTGTGGAATGCGTTGATCAAATTTTTTCCACCACTGATGGCACACAACCCTAGATTCTAGCAATAATAAACATAGAGCAAATTGATGAGGGTGATGTCGTATTTAACCATACAAACCTGATGCTACAGACAATGTGATTAGGCAACAAAACAAGGTTGTTAGTTCGCATACTCTTACTAAGTATACTGAGTTCATGAACACTTCTTAGCACACATAAAAGTAACTTAACACAACCAATAACAAGAACATAAGCCCAAACACATTAACAAATCTATGTGCTAAGTCATAACAACAAGCAAATCCTTGCGCTCACTCAAGAATGCAAGAAACCAAACCAATACACAAGACACCAAGATAGTTGGTTTTCAAGTAGCCAATAAAGATCTAATTGTCGTCTAGCCATAGTACAATATGATACAAGCACTCACACTACATAGTACAATATGGTACAAGCACTCACTATTGCTTCTCCCTCTTGCAATTGTGGTGTGTTTAGACATGGCCAATCACTTTGTGATGCGCTATTTGTGTCTACAATTTGGCCCTCAAATATGCATGGATATGACAAGTCAAGATACACAACTGTGTTGAACTTGAAAGCATGTGCTAAAGCGGTTACATCTAAATACTCAAAACTATACATAATATAATGTCACAATGGGATTTCAGCCCAAACGCTAATCCCGATTTAACTCTTGACAATCCATCCATAAACAGTTAGATCCCATTTTCAACAACATGGTTCAAGACCTATTCATGAGTGTGGTGGGGAATGAATCAATTACAATAATTATATCCATCTTCCAAAAATCAATACAAATATGCAACTTGCTATCTTTTACGCTGACAATACTGCCCCATTTTCTTGATTGCATGTCTGGTAAGGCTAGCAACTAGCAATTTATCTATATCAACTTTCAATTGGGGCTGCAAATGGTTCACCAATCTTAATTTATGGATTCTTTGTCCACTCAATAGTAATTTTCTGGTGTACTTGTATGAATTTGGTAAGGAATTTATCAGAGCTTATGGATCCCCTCATACCAATTATCTATGGTTTTTCTATCAATATCTTGTCTGCATTATTCCCATGATCCAAATCTACGATTTGAAAACTCTAATGGAACCTAATATACCCACAGTTGACCATAATATTTGTGAATCTTCATTTTGCATCGTCACTATCTAATCAGCCATTTGTAGAAAAATATTGGTGGGAGATGGTGAAGGTTCACTTTAGAATACATTAGAGACAATGCTTTTCTTTGACTGTTAAGACTTGAAATCAATTATTATTCTGGTACTAATGGAATACGATTTTTTTATTCTGCTCGGTTGGTTCACATTTTCTTAGATATGGTCAAACTCACCAAAATTGGATGAGTTCGAATAAGACTTGGCGTGTTTGACTAAGACTTGAAAAGTTTGATGGAGTTTGACCTGGTCTTGATAAGTGTGACTGAAATTGACTATGATTGTTTTGTAAGCATTTGTTTGATGAAATTAGTATTGCATATCATGTGTTTGACAAGTTTGGACTTTATTGGCATTTTTTTAACATTTATTTATGATAATTTTTTATTTGTTAAGTTTTTATGTGTGTTTTCCCGTGTATTTCTTGCATTATTCCTAGCCTTGCCAAGTCGCTCCCATGTTTAAGTCATTTGACATTCTCTGGTACTAATTTTCCCTTTGTTGTCAATGGATCTCATGGTTGAATATCTTTTACATTGATTACTCTATTGGCTGCCCTACTCCAACATCTTTCTTCTCTATTAAATGTAACTTCAATAAAACTTTGTGAGCAAAGAAACCATTTTTTTCAATGAGCCTTCTAATGTAATCTGTGCCAATGTGGCAACCAACGGAAGTAGTAGAGGGTCAATCTGAAACTAGTCGACAGAATTTGCTTTGTTTCCTTTGATATCCATCCCACGTTTACCTTTTGATTTCTCTGACATTCAGTCAATCTTATGAAGATTCATTCTCATTGAGTTTGAAAAGTACTCAGATGAAAGCATGTTGAAATTCCCTGGAATGTCTGTTCATGCAAATTCAGATATTTCACCTCACACTGGAGGTTTCCTGGATCTAATCCCCGTGAACTTTCAGCCAACGTTCAGCCTTAGGGCTGATCTGAAACATTAATTTACAGCAGGAAACAGCAGACAATATTTCACTTCACTACAACCCAATACCCTAGGCATCATAAGAGAAAAGAGAAAAGATACCAAACAAATGAGAACAATTTTCAGCTTTTGGAGCACACTTTTCCAATCATATGTCTGGTCTGAACAACACTTTATTACAACAGATTTCACAGCAGAAAATCTGCCCTTTTATCTTCAAGTTCTACGTTAAATCACATAACATTTTCAGCCCTATGTCATGTCGAATCAGAATGAACAACAAGTGCTGGAAATTACCCAATCAAGAAGACAACACAGCTGAAAATAAAATTTGCGGTCACACAATTTTTGACATATATATAATTTCATATATAAATATCTATGTAGCACGGGAACCGCTTCCGGCTTTTAGGAAACTCGTTCCCGAAGTTCCGACGTTCCAGGGAACTTGGGAACTTGTAGGAAACTTTCCAAATCCAGCGGGAACTGTTCCGGATGGTTGGGAACTTCTACCCTCTAAAATTGGGAACTTTGGGACTTTTTCTTGCGCATTCCCTTCACCGGGCACTTCCACGCATTCATGATTGCCATGTGGGTTGTTAACGACATTCCTATTGCCTCGCAACCATACATATACATGGTTGACTAAAAAAAAATTCTATAGAAAACTGAGTTGCAGTAAAAGTCTATTTCGTTCTACTTTGTTGAGTTGGTGCACTAATCTCTATCCACCACCCATGCTAGAGTATACACTTGTCCCTACGTTGAATTGCAATTACCGTAAACAATAATAAATGAAAATCTATTTTGACTTTTATATATTAAATAAAAGAAAGTAAATTTATATATTTTACTATTTACTTTATGAATAAAAAATAAACTTTTAACTAATTGGAAATAGTTTTAAATCTTACTTTAAAACTAAATTCATATATTACATTTAAATAAATATTATCTTGATTTTTATTTTATAATAGTTTAAATTTAATTATTTATACACCTTTGCAAATACCCTAGCATAGAATGTCTTGTAAACATATATAATTCTAATACATTTTAATCATAGTTGGCACAAAACTGAAAACTTACTTTATACATATAGCCACAAATATAGGGACTATAACTTCTAAAAGTCTCCACTTTAGAAAGAGTCTAGCTTATATAATCAATGACGTGGATGGTAATCTTGATTTTATTGCCATTTCCATCTGCTAAGAGGTTCTAGTTACAACTGAAATATAAGGGATAAGCTAAGTCATATGGTTTGTGTTAATGTTTCTTTTCTTCTCATGTTTCTTTAATTATTTTATTTTTATATTTTTTATAGTTTTTGAATGTATATTATAGCCGTTCCCAACCTGTCATTTCCTGTAAATTTGGGGGAAACTTCTAGACGTATCGGATACTTGTACCCACGTTCCAGAAACTTGTGCAACATATATATATATATATAAAAGAATTGAAGTACACATATAGACCACAACTTTATCACTATAAAAAATTGGCAAACCGTGAAAAACATTAAAAATACAAAATATATTCATTTTTTTCATAATTTTAGACATATAAAGCAACAACAATATTAGATAAACACATTGGCACATAAATATGGAGAAAGCATTGCTAAATATGATGTATTGGATGACAGATAAAAAATGATACATCAATGTTTCAAAGATTAGAAATTTGGAAGTTTCAACACCAGTTGGAAAATTGGTCATTCCCCCCTCCTCTAGGCTCTAGCCTTTTGCCTCTACCTCAAATCTTGAAGTTGATCCTCCAAGGCAATTAGTCAACACCCTACAATTTTGATGAAACTTCCTAATCCAAGCGTTAAAATAAGGTAGAAAATGCTTCCCATGCTTAATAAGTGATTTTGCTTGACTCAGCTGTATATTTTTATTAAGGTCACGACAGAGGAGTTCAATAAACTTCAACAATCAGGCATCAACACCACCAACATCAAGGTACGTACCTTGTTTGATGTGTTGATTAAATTCCAATCCCTTACCCTCATACACGATAGAATCCGGTGGAAGCACTGCAATCCTGAAATCCTGAAAACTATTTTGAATTTTGAATGGGATCTAAAATTCTACTTTTAGCATATGAAGTTCGATGAGGTTGGAACCACTCTCAAACATCCTGAAACAATTAATGGTAATGTTAAAAATTTAAGCAAAAGTGACATTCTCCTTATTTTTATTTTCCATCCTTTTGAGATTCTCCTTATCTTTTATTTTCCATCCTTTTTCTTTAAGAATTTAACATTACCATTAACTATTACTAACTTTAATGTCTTCTGTACAAAACTGGTAAAATTTTTATTAGACAAGCCATGTTTTTAAAACTTCATGGCATTTTTTTATTCTCCATATCTTTTATTTACCATCCTTTTTCTTTAAGAATTTAACATTTCCATTAACTATTACTAACTTCAATGTCTTCTGTACAAAACTGGTAAAATTTTTATTAGACAAGCCGTGTTTTTAAAATTTCATGGCATTTTTTTGTCTTCGCGCAATTTTTTTCAAAAAATCGCCATGTCTGATTTTTCCAAAAAATCACTTGTTCGGCCGAAAAAATCGGTAGGCCAAAAAAATTGGCAAGCCAAAAAAATCATGAGTTTTTGGAAAATCGACGATTTTTCGGCAATGTTTTCAACTATGTAAACAAGTAGCACTAGACTTTCCAAAACCCTAGTATTCTTCTCTTAGAAGAATTGCAAGAAAAATGCGTCTTTATCCTCTATGGTTTATCACACGTTGTAGCTTCTTTTGCTCCTTTAGAATGAAGCCCTAATCATAGATATTCCTTTAACTTCCACAAGAACCCTAATGCTCCAAGACAGAGTGATAGTAGTAATACAATGAAGAGTAGAAAGGGAGATATAGGTGTTAAAATTAGGGTTATGTTAGGGTTTTTAAACAAAAAATTAAAACTGGTACTTTAATGCAAATTTAAACTGCAAAAATAATACAAAGATAAAATCACAGTTTACAATAAGATAGCAACAGTAATAGAATAAACTAATTAACAAAATTAAAAATCAGATCTGATATTTCTCTGATGAAGAGAATCTTCCTTATACTCAGAATTTAACTTTCAGATCAGACTTTGCCTCTCAGAGGCAAGTCAACGAATGGAACAAATAACAAACCCTTACCTGAGGGTATTCACATACCTGAGAGAGAGAGATAGAGTGATGAAGTATAAGTTTAGACAGTTACAGTACAACAACTTACTGAAGGTTCAATACATCCAAGATCAACCCCAAGACTTTAACCAAAACAACCAACAAGTGTCCAATTGTGAATGGCAGCCTTAAACATATCATCACAGAGGATAGTAGCCTTAAAACCCTCACAGAAGTGAACACAGTCCTTAGTACCCTCACAGTAGTGGATGGCTGCTCCCAAAACCCTCATTGCAGACCTCAGCAAACAATGGCAGCTTCAAACAAGACAGTGGCAGCCTTAACACAGGCAGCAGTAGACTCGACACCCTCACAAGTGGTAGTGGCAGCAGTAGCCTCAAACAGACCTAAACATTCCTCAACAAGGTGGATATCATCCCCAACAGGCAGTGATATTCTCACAATAAGCACCCACAGTCTTAAACAGGCAGAGGTACCCTCAGACAAGTTAGCAACACCCTCAATTAAGCAACAACAGTCTCAAAACAGACTCCGCCCCCCTAAAAAACAGTAAAACTGTAAACAACAACCTCCACACAGGCAACAATAACCTAAAATAGGCAGCGACACCTTCGACACTCCAAAAACAATCCACGAATCACACGTGTGGGGGACACAAGGTGTAATCAGCCTTCAAAAAGACAGTCCTGAGTAGTAGGGAAAAAGAACAAGAGAGCGTCCAAGCACAAGAAGCAAGGGAACCGTAGATGTCACCCAAACAAAAGCATTAAACCCTAGATCAAACATAAACATTTAGATCTTTGTTTTTATCTTCAAGATATATTCATAATGAAGGCTAAGACTTATATTTATAACCTTTCAATGACTTCTAGAAGGATCTTCCTTCAATTCCTTTAATGACTTCTAGAAGGATCTTCCTTCTATTCCTTTAATGACTTAGGGTTACTCAAACAAAGTCAAGACATCCTATCTTTTAGGAGGGTTACCAATTATAAAATTATAATTTAGTGTTATGATGTCTTTAGGAGTGGGTACCAAGGATATGACAAAGGATAAGTTACCACATTCAAGAGGGGCACTAGGACCAACAAGGGAGGGGTCAACACAAGGCTATGCCAACACAAGAAAACAAGAGGTGTCACAACAAAGTGGGAAGACAACCCTTCTAACCACAAACAACAAGGTGGGAAAACAACCCTTCTAACCACAAATCAAAAGGTGAAACAACAAGGTGAGAAAACAACCACAAAACAACAAGGTGGGAAGACAACCCTTCTAACCCTCTCTCTCAGGGTATTTGGTCCACATCTGTCCCAAGCTATAATTGAAAGTTCATCATCACCATATAAGGAAGGTTCACATTGGATGATGTGATCCTCTAGTCCTCCTGTACTCCTGAGGTCAAGTGCTAGTGATTCCATCAAGGGTTGGCCAGTCCCTTGAGGAAACAACCTAGCTCAACCATCTCGATGACCTAGGAGAGGAGGACATCACACATCATCATCTTGGTTAACTGATCAAGATCCACCTGGTTAACTGACTAGGAATACACTTGCAGGACCTGCTTCGTCCCAGACCAAGAATATGCCTAGTCCTAGACCAGGATGTCTCTGTCTCTACCTGCAGGATTTGCTTGGTCCTCATGACCAAGAAACTGTCTGGTCCCTGACCAGAATGCCCTAGAGACAGATAGGGTCCCTAGCCATATGCTAGGGACTTTGCCATTGCTCTGACCTGCTTGGTCTCAGACCAAGAACCCCAGTAGATTGCTAGGGGCCCTAGATATCTGCTAGGGACTTACACTGCCTGGTTAAGTGACCAGGAACCCTAGTTAATTGACTAGGGTGCCATCCTCCCAGAGAATGGCTCTCGCAGCTGCATTATCTTTAACAATAGGCTAGTCCACTACACTTTTGACGTCTCTAACACAAGATGATGAATGGATTATTGAAATTGAAATGACTCATTCCTTCCAATATTTGTATGAGAGGTAAGGGAGGCCAAGAATAGAAAGTGGGCCAAAATCTCTACAAACAACCTAACTCTACACAAGTAGGCTCACAAATGGAGTGCTCTCCCTGCAAGTGACACATGTCAAGCTCCAAGGTGAAGATGTCCACAGTAAAGGCTTCAAGGCATGGGTGCTCCATGAGATGTGTCCAACACTCCTCTGTAAGCCTCAAAGTTCCAACGCTCCTCCAAAGCCATGTGCTCCTTCGGGTCTACCACACCTACATGACCACTCCCTCAGCTGAAGCCTCCTCAAGTCAAGTACAACCCTCCATGCAAGCAACCAAGTGTGCCCATGCCATCTAGTTCTCAATGTCCTCCTGCAGAATGCCCAATGCTCCTCCAAAGCAAGGTGTCCTCCATGCAAGCAACCAAAGCTACATGAGGTTATCATGAAGAAAATCACCAGGCTCCATAGGTCTCTAATGCTCTAGGGAAGAATGCCTTACAGACATCCATACAAGATCTAGCACCGTACAGACATCCATACAAGATCTATCACCGTACAGACATCCATATAAGGTCTAGCAATCAATGAGCAAGTCAAATCCACTGTGTTTGTTGATCATGGAACAACCAATGGTCATCCATACAACATGCACCCCACATCACATGAAGCACCTGCAAGCATTGTGTAAACACATTTGGAGTAACCTTGAAAGCGGACAAAGTGTTCCACCCCAACAGTTGTACATGCTAAATTTGCATACCCACTACGAATGAGGATGTCTTTGGCATGTGTTCTTGCTGCACATATTAAGCTCTTGCATTACACAATTATAATGATTTCTGCATTGCAGTACTTTGATTGGATGATTGCAGGCCTTCGCTTTTCTGCTTTGTCTATTTAATGTACTTGGACATTAACCTTTGCATTCTTGGGCCTGGCTTCTCAATGCCCTCCTCCAAAATGCCAATGCTTCTCCAAAGCAAGGTGTCCTCCAAGCAAGCAACCAAACCTCCATGTGGCCATCATGAAGAAAATCACCAGGCTCCATAGGTCTCTAATGCTCTAGGGAAGAATGCTTTACAGACATCCATACAAGATCTAGCACTGTACAGACATCCATACAAGGTCTAGCAATCAATGAGCAAGTCGACTCCACTGTGTTTGTTGATCATGGAACAACCAAGGGTCATCCATACACATGCACCCCACATCACATGAAGCACCTGCAAGCATTGTGTAAACACATTTGTAGTATCCCTGAAAGCGGACATAGGGTTCCACCCCAACAGCTGTAGATGCTAAATCCGCATACCCACTACGAATGAGGATGTCTTTGGCATGTGTTCTTGCTGCACATATGAACCTCTTGCATTACACAATTATAATGATTTCTGCATTGCAGTACTTAGATTGGATGATTGAAGGCCTGGCTTCTCAATATAGACTCTAGCTTTAGATTTTTCATAATTGTTTTGCAATTAGTTTTTTTGTTTCTCATATTTTGTAACATATTATTTTGTGGGAATCATTTCGGATGTGTTCTTGTTTTAATATGGATTCTCCAGAAGACTCTAGTGTCACAAAAACTGTAATAACATTCTTGACCTTTGCCAACAGTTTTGGACAATTCTCTGTGATAATGACTTGTCGCTTCATGTAGCTCCCATACAATTATTAAAGGTACGGAAGGACATCAATTAGCAATAGGAGCATAATGGACACAACTAAAACATTCTTAAACTGGTTTTATGTTAGACATCCAATTAGACTGTGATTGGTTTTGGACAGGAGTGGTTTTAGTTGCATAAAAATTTGATCCAGTGCCCTTGTTATGCTGCTTATTCAAATTATTTGGACTTGAACATTTATTCCTCCTGTGACTCCATGTCTCATGTAAGAAGTAGAATTTATCATGATTCTTATGACTTGTAGAGTCCTTGCTTGGAGTTGTATCACTCTTCCAGTTTTTCTAAAGGGCATTCATCGAAGATTATTGTTTTCACATTCTGTATAATAAATATCTGTCCTTGCTTTATATTCTATTTGGCTGCGCATGGATCTGTTTCAACTGCTCTAACTGAAATGTTATGTCAACATCTCATTCAGTGGAATCCAGTTCTTTGTAACGTTTCATATTGGCATAAACTATAAAGAGTAGTTTTATAAGAAGCATCGTGCAGATGAATTTGGATCTGCAGGGGTAGAGCAAAGGCAAACCAAAGAGTCTCATCTTCTTTTGGTGGAGTGTATACAAATTGTGTAGCTAATTCTTTGATGCTTTGATCATATTGTTGCAATACTTCACCGGAATTAGTTTTAGACTTTATCATATATAAGTCCTTGAAAAGCTAGTGTGACTTGATACTCATACTAGTCACAAAGATTCTTTATATTGTGTGACGTCCAACCTTTTTCTGTAACACATCAAAATGGGTCTATGGAAAATTGCCACAAATTCCAATATTTTTCGTTTATCCTTCTCAATTTGTTGTGCCCCCCCCAGTAGACTAGCAAACAAAAAATGTGCTACCTGCTATCAGTTGTACCATCAGAAGTATGCAATTCCATAGAACTTGCCATAGAAGATCTGAAGAGGTAATTGAGTGGCCATTTTTTTATGGAGGAAGTATAGGAGAAGGTGGAGGAGTTGGAGGAGGTGTTGCTTGAAAATTTCCTCGGTGAAGCCAAAATGGATGGATGTTTGTGACAATGTGGTGCAGTCGAGTTTGAATACATTTCAGGAGCAGTATGTATAAATAATGTAGTGTTTGTCACACAAATTAGAAGGTATTCATAACCCTAAGTGTTAGCATTCATTCCAATAATGAACATTCAATTCATTCCATGCTTGGAATTCACCATAAGTTGTGCCGAAGATCAATGAGTGAGCTTTCAATTCTTCTGACATGTATCTTTTGTGAGTATTTCGTTCTATTCTCTTTTTTAAATTTCATATTTGTGTGAATCCAGGAATGACCTTCGTGCTTAATTTTCTTTACTGGAAACTTGGAAAGTTACTGCACTTCTGTGCTATTGTGAAATGAATGATGCAAATCTGCTCTAAAACAACAGCAATCTACAGTTTATATGTTAAACTCATACCAGTTTATATGTCAACTCGTCTAAGTCATGTGCTGTTCATGTTTGCAGCCTTGTATTTTATTTTGAATAATAACCAAAATGGTTTTGTTATGTTTATAATAACAGTTACAATTGTTGCAACTTTGAGGTGGTATATTTCTTTGTTATCTTGTAGTTTCTGCTATTATTCTTATTGGAGCATTGGTGTAAGTCTACTGAAGAACTCTTTGATGGCATCTTCTGTCTTCTTTATTTACACTAATGTTTCTTGCTGTTTATATTTCCAGGCAGAAAAGTTTAACACACCTTCGCTTCCCTTTCCCTACAACTCCAAGGATGCTTTTGAACGGAGCATGCGGATGCCTTTAGGTCCAGACTTTAACACTGTCCGTGCACACCAAAATATGATAAGACCAGCAGTAAGTACTTTTTTGAGCTGTACTCTATATCTGATAAAGATGACCATCAATGTTTCTATCATATTCTTTTGTCATCTGATGAACAATATTTTTTTTATTTCAGGTTATCAAGAAGGCTGGAGTTGTTATTGATCCTATTAAATATGAGAAACAACAGCCAAAAGATAAAAAACTGCATTCTATTTCGAGTAGTGGAAAGCAGAAATGGTCTAGCAATGGACAAGGTCATCTTCCAAAAAATGTGCAGAAAAGGTCTTTTAAGGGTCAAGATGACGTTCCCAGAAATGTGAAGCGGAAAGGGTTATCAAACAAAGCCTTGAGTTGAGATGTGAAATTTTGTCATTTCCCCTTTGCACTTGGAATGATGTTTGCAATTCACAGTTGCAGTTGATGAAGGCTCATGATGGGAGCTGGAAATATGATTAGCAAGCCATAGTGGGCCCTGGTTTAGTTTTCCTTTTCTAACGTGTTTGTCTATGCACACACACATAATGCGGGTTATTTGTGTAAGTTAAACAATCATTCTTACAGAAACATGCATGCATGCATTTTTTTGTTGCATGTAGACGATTGATCTCTTGCATTGCCTTGGAAGATTTGCTGAAGAAGGATATTGCGAGCCTTATCGAAAGAGCTCATCACCTCTTCATGCTTATAGACCTGTAATGTCTTGGAAGAATCAGTAAAGAAGGATATTGCGGGCCTGTTTCAAAAGAATCTCATCACTGGGTTCACAATCTCTCCGGTAATTAGATTAGAGTGTTTCCCAGAATTGAGGCAATCTGCTTTATGAATTAGACAATGAGACTTGCATTTTTGTAAAAGAATGATCCTTGAGGGATATAAAACATCGACCTTAAGGGATCTAAAACATGAATTGAATAACAAATGATTAGTGTTTAACAAATTGGCCCTTTCATAACAATGTAGTTAGCCTCACCAAGTAATTGATGAAATACTTGGGCTTTATGAGCCTTTCAAAATTAAGTTGATTTTGTGATCTTTACACGAAAGTCTGTAATATATGTAAATCCTTAATTTCACTGAGCTTTTCATTTATTGCGAAAAAGTGTTCAAGAAAAATTCTGTAACATATGTAAATCATTAATTTGATTGAGCCAATTATTTTTCTTGTAGTTGATCCTATACTTCTCAAAAGTAATACAAATTAAACAACCGTAAAAAAAAAAATGCGACACAAATTCTATAAACCAAAGCTAAAATTTTGATTTACAATTACAATATCAATGTAACTTAACAATAACTTTATATATATATATACAAGGGTGAAGTACAAAAACTTACAAGATAACTAAGCGCATATATATATATATATATATATATATATATATAAAAGAGGGTAAAGTACAAAAACTTACAAGATAACTAAGCAAACAAGGCATATATATATATGTATGTAAGGGTAAAGCACAAAAGCTTACAAGATAACTAAGCAAACAAGGCCGGGATGTTTTCATCAAAACTTCCACTATATAGATACATGGATATAGATAACAATAAAATAAGATGCTAGCTATAGTTTTTACAACATTACAGGAAGATATATGAACCTAGAGATACACCATACAAGAGATAAAAGGCAGTGGTGGTAAGCCTAATCTATATGCCTAGTTAGACAAGGAATCTCCAAAACTATCCAGAGTAAGAAGAGTTTTCATGGGGTGACCAATAGACTCGTAAATGTTGTTAACCTTTCCCATCATGGAGGGATCTTTTGTTTGCTAGGATTCAAGCTTTTTGTAGATTAGGGCTCTCCCATATAAGAATGGGGAAGACACAACTTTCCAAAGGAGTAGGAGGGTAGGTGGGCTTGGAGATGGGCAAAAGCCAACATTGTGAAATTGAGTCGAGAACAAGTACTCCTTCGGTGGATGAGCTAAGGACCATATAGTATTAGAGTTCATTGGTGTAAGATAGAGGCTAGACCACCACTGGGGATGTGAGATGTGAGGCTACGCCCTTGTGGCAATATAAGCTAAAACAACAAAGTGAATGCCAAGAGTGGCAATGGAATTGCATCTTTAGTTTTCTTAGGCTTGGTCTCACATTGATGGAGAGCAATTTGTAAACAATCTTGGGCTATAACATTCCCAAAGATGGGCATGCGTGTGAAGATTGAGCATGCTTCCCATTGCGAGTTTGTATTACCATGAGTGGTGAGAGGACTAGGGTTGGTGAAACCATCATTTCCTAGTTGGAGGTGTAGAAATTTGATAAAATAACAAATTCTCTTTATGAAATTTTATCAAACACTTTGAATGCATAACTTGGTTTATCATTTATCTGAGTTATGATTTATGTAACTCTTGTACAATAAATTTACTGATAACTGAAACATAAACACTTACATTCTCCCAATTACCTAGTTAAAGACAGATGCATATGCATTAAAACTCAGAAATTTAGGGCCATGCCCAAGGCAAAACCCTCACACTTCATGAGGGAAAACCCAAAGAGATTTTTATTAGAGAGCAACAAGTAAATTACAACAGAGACATTAAATGCTAGGCAATCTGAAATACATTGAGAAATGTGCCATAAAACATAAATAAAAGTACCAACAACAAATGTTGTACGGACTGTACGATTCACACAATACATTTTTTTCTCGGTTTTTGTGCAAAGGTACGGTTCCCTTCTCCTTGGTATTAGTGCACTAACAAAACTTACTCCTTGCTGCAATTTGTTCTCTCTCTCTCACATGAGAGTTTGCTTTCCTTGAAACCCTTGATCTCTCTCTCTCGTCTCTCTTGTGTGTTTTTGGCACTCTTCCCAAGGTGCATTATATAGATGTCTTTATCCTCCTTGAAACCCTAACAAACACAAACTAACTTTTGAATGGCTAAGATCACTTTTGATCTAATGGTTTATATTTAATGCACATTAAATGTCTTTTTTAATCATTTAATGCACCAAATACATTTAATAAAGTCATCTTACTTTTAAAACATAAAGTTACTTTTTATATTTAAAAAAATACTTTTCTTAGGGAAAACAACTTATGTCCCCACCATGACACACCAAAACATGGTGAAGGATCTTCCTCATTACAAATTTCAACAGGAGGTGGGTATTATAAGTTTCACTACCCATGCTAGCTATGCTAGTGGGCAACT
This sequence comes from Larix kaempferi, assembly GCA_027924585.1. Classification (NCBI taxonomy): domain Eukaryota; kingdom Viridiplantae; phylum Streptophyta; class Pinopsida; order Pinales; family Pinaceae; genus Larix; species Larix kaempferi. Next base: position 16,158,961 of record BSBM01000106.1, read on the forward strand.
TGATGATGTGGCAAGTGTAGTCATGTTGAAGAACATTGCTTCGCAAGGAACATGTTAATTATTGATAATTAAAGTTTTGCAAGCCATTAGGCTTCAACACTAATAGTTTATGTTAGTATTTGTTACCCACTTGTTACTTACCTTTACCCATTGATGCCATTAGGCAACCTATATCCTTGATATTGTGTATAGATTGACACAATTGTTGCAAGAAACATATTTGCAAACCAAAGTTATGCCCAACTTCAATGAATACATCATTGGTATAAATTTTGAGTTATGATGCACATTTTCCAATTAATTTTGAATAAAAGGTTTCTTTCTTGTGATTAATTAAAACCATATGTACAGAGCATTTACACAAGGGGCAACATGAGGTAGATGACATAAGCAAAGATTCAAACACCTATAAACTACCTCAAGAGCTAGTTCAAAACACTAGAAATGTTAGTGCACTAGAGGCTTAACCCCCCAAAAAAATTGTTAAGCCAAAAAGGCTTCCAACATCAACATTATAAAAACAAATATTATGAGGAATTGGTCAAATTTATATGATAATAGGTATGATCATTGTTCGGGCCCCAACCATTGATGACATGTTCATTAGTAGGTGGGCGACGTTTGATCCAACATTATCTCGCTACTCAAGCCACTTCTCCAAGGAAATGACTAACTTGAGTTGAGGAATGTTGCCATTTTTTAGACCTAGGAGAAGGTGGCCACGTTTGGTGCTCCCTCCTATGGCACTCTATGTTCACATACTAGGAGGCTAGTTGTGGTGCACCCTTTTAGGGCACTCTTTGCATTCACAAACTAGGTGATTGACCCTATGGTGTGGTCAATTGCTCGACTTGCAGGAATGGGTTGTACTCTGTTGACATTGAGCCCACGGAAGAACTTAAATCATAGTGCAAGGAGCCGCCCCCTAGTATTCAAGAAACCTTTGATGATGCCCCAACTCAAGGTCAATCTCATTGGCCTGCACTTGTCTCTACAAGTACATGTAGGCATAGATCAATGCTTGATCAAATTAGGTAAACTTATAACAAAGTTGAACGCTTTTAAATAAATCATTTTATTTTTACTAGATGAAAAAAAATACTTTTCTAATGAGGTATTGTGTTGCATAGATTTGGATGGCTCATAGAGTTTGTGGCTAGATAATGGTTGCAAGGAGAAGTTTACTACAAAGGCCCGAGGTCCATTCCCATGCAGATTTGGCGAAAGGGTAGAAACAAGGGCTGGTCCATAGGAATGCTGGCCCCCCCCCCCCCCCAAAAAAAAAACAAAGAAAATATTATTTCTTTGGCTCCATGTCAAGGTTCAACATAGTTTGAGCCAATACAACCAAGTTGTTTATTTAGAAGCAATCTTCCAAACTTTATTGAGTCGGACATTCATCATAGGATTTGTACTTGGTGAAAGATAACCATTAATTGGTTGATAACTTTTTAAACCTTCGAAGGAATTCCATCTTCAATCCCATGGGGCCTACAAGCCAAGTTTAAGAAATAAATCCTTTGTAATATCTTTTACACAATAATTATCTTGCTCAGGTTGGCTAAATTGATTTCAATGTTCAATGCAGGAAAAAACTTCTAGATTCTACTTTGAACATTAAAGGAGCCCCCATCCTTGATAATAACTACTGTAAAAAGGCTCTTGGGTCAAAAAGTAAGCAGTGTCTTTAAGAGATTAATCACTACTGTGAATAAGAGGCAACCGTCAATAGCCTTGTAAATATACGAAGTATTTCTAAAAAGAAGAAGAAGCAACCATCAAATAAAATTCTCATTAAAAGATGAGCCTTTCCTCAATGAGTTACATGTCCAAGTTAGTGGAGGTTTTATGGTTTCCCAAGCTTTCCATATACTCTTTACCACAAACAACCTTTGGATTTGCATCTAGACATGTAAGACAAGGATTCAAAAGTTTGCATTGCTACATCTTTTATCGTATAGAGAGCTTCACGAAATACAATGCTACAAAAATACTTTCCAACATTCATTGTCCTTCACAACTTGAATAACCCACTTCTGACATAAGGCTCGAGCTCACTAAAAGGAACCAATCATATCATTCCTTCAACAATGTTTGATACTAAAACAAAGGTTCCAGTGGACACGAAATAAGCATTCCCTCCCTTTCCCTACCTTTAAGGTTGACCTATGGAAAGTCTCAAAGGAGCTTCTTGAGCCTCTTGTAACACACAACATAAGGAATCCAATGGTGCGCATAATATGCATGTATGGTAGTGAGGAACTTAAAACAAATATGAATTCCACTATTAGCATCATCATCATAACAATCTAGTTGTCCATCATGGTGATCCTTTGGAGAACACATCCCATAATGCTCTTAGCGAACCTTGAAACACAATGGATTGCCATAAATTAAAAACCTCAACCATGTTATAGTGAAGACCAATGCATGTCCAACCTAGGATGTAATCGTAATGCAATCGATAACACAATGTCTTATCCCAACTTAGAGCCAAAAGCAACATTGAAAATATGGAGGCATTCCATAGTGTTATCCACACTTCGTTTCTTTTGGAATGGTTAGAGAAGAGTTGTCCAAGAAGTGGTTATTAATTCACTGATCAACATCCATATTAAGAAGGAGGATGCCTCCAATGGGACCTTGCTTGGACTTATGATTATGAAAACCTAGAGACTCTACTACCATAACATAAGATGCTTGCGCTAACGGGTATACTTACTTAATTGACATGTACAAGCCAATTGATTTAACCCGGTTAATAGATAGAAGTAGCCAGTGTTGTCAATAGTCTTTGTTGCTCAAAGGAAGAAATAACCAAACCCTAGTGCTTTAAGAATCAACATGGTGAAAGGCCATTCAACTTAATTAAAGGCCATCTCAAAATCAATTTAGATGAAATGGATTTTAGACCCTAGGATATGACATTCCATGACTTTCTAGAGGGTGATAATATTGTCCACAAAAAAGCATCATTCGATAAAAAGTTGGGCTTTGTATCATCTTAAAGAAGATGAATTTGATCTACAACATAAGAGCATCAACTGTAATCTTGTAAGATACATTCAATAAAATAATCAACCACCGACTAACTTGATAAGCTTAGGGTCCCCTATTTTTGGAATAAACTTAATCAAATCTTTGTTGATAAGTGCACCGAGAGTTTTTTTTGGACAAGTTCCTTGTGCACATTGAGGAGTTTGCACAACAAATTACCATGTGTCTTTGTAAAACTCACATGTGTATCCATCAAGCTTGTCATCAATAATGGCCATTAAGGCTTCTGTAAACTTTGATAAGTTCAACCCTTGATCACACAATATTTCTTGTTACAAAGATCACTACCTAAGGACAATGTCAATGCATGTGTACATAACCACATTATGTTCCTCCATCAACGCTTGCCACTAAAACATAACGCGATAATGCTCACAAAGTCCCACTCAATATCCACTTGTTTGGTTACTCGGTCACTAAGAGTCTTACGTGTTGCTAGTCACTAAGTCACATTTTTAGTAGTTTAAGCTCTAAAGAAAGTCCTAATCAACAAGTCCCAAATTCGAAGCCAATTCAATCAAGTTCAAATTTGAGTTTCCTTGGCTTGGCGAATCTCGTCCATTTAGAATTTTTTTGAGCTTTCCAACTCTTATTGGTACAACTTCATCATATGGTGTAAATTGGAAAAGACACAACATTTCTTCAAATTCTTCTTTCATAACCTTATGTTGTGAATGCCAAACACTACAAGTTGTCAATGAAATACACTCATGAATGCAATGACTTAGGAAATACCATCGTTCCACCACATAATCCATCCATCTTCCCCTTGCAATCTAGACAACGTGTTTAAGACCTATTTAACGACATGTGAGTCCCTAGTTGTATGTGCACATGCTTATGGGTTTTTTTATTGTCTTTGTCATCAATTAGTTAGTAGGATTATGACTTGTGATGTATTAATGGAAAAATAAGATTTTTGATTGTAAATGGAGAAAGTGGAACATTTATTACTCATCTTTATCGTGCACTATATATGAATGGGTGTTGTGTTATTGGGCATCCAGTGCATTGGATTTGTAATCATCTAGCTATGATGTAGCAGGCAAGGGTAGGATATGTAATAGCTAGTTATTTTCTTTGAGTATCAACAAAGTAGAACTAGTTATTTTTATACCTGCTAAAGGCAGGGTATATAGTAACCGTTTCCAATTCAAATTATTTTGACTTTCAATTTTTTGGCTTTTGATATGTAGACACCGGTAGCTCAATTCCACTCTATCCAGACATAGACCAGTTGAATCAGAGTAAAATGGTAGAAGTGGAAGCAAAATGGGAAAATTGGATGTCTTTAATCCTCCAAATCTTTGCCTAAAAACCATGACATGTATATCGATGTCATTTTCCAAGAGAAGACATTATGCGAGTGCAAGCATTACACTTGATGTTACTCCCAACTACACTTATTGCACCATATGGAGGTACATTTAACAAGGTAAAAATTCAACAGCTGGCAATAGAGTTATGGACATTTCTGACGAGGCATAGAACTACGTATTACAAACTTATCACATTAACGTTGTGTATAAGTCACAATAAATCCCCTTTAATCATGCATTACAATATATCAAACCTTTGATTCATAGTGCAATAATCATTTTCATTAATATCTCTGCATTTTCACTTATAATCGATTAATAAATTTTAAAAAATAATGTTAACCATCCAAAAAGCGTATTATTCATCACAGGTATACTTTAATATAGTCATAATATATGTTACCCCCTTCAACGCAAACATAGATCATAGGTATGAAGGATCACACAACAATACTTTAAGATAATAACCTCAAGTTATACATAGTTGTGCAAGAAAAGGTAAATATATAATCCATAATTAGAAATCATAAATTTAGTATTGGAATGTGTTGTGCTAATGGGCGCCTCGTTTCCTTGCATATTAAAACATAAACAAAGCATAGAGAAGCGCATAAATCCTTTACTAAGCTTAATACAAAAAATAAAAATATAATAATTAAAGGGTGTAAAACAAGAGAAATAATATATTAATAAAAGGGTGCTACTCGAGAAATGATACTATAATTGGAACTCAAGAATTAGATTGGATATTAAAAAAATCCATTAACCTTATAAACGAGTTACAATATAATTGCTTAGTAAAAATAAGTCAACTGTAGAATTGGAATACAAACCATTAAAAGCAAAATTGGAAAATACAATTCTCAGTGCCAAGAACAATGTAAGCTTATGGTCTTAGGACCATTATCTATCTTTTTGTAAGGGTATAAAAACCAAATAAGTGATCTTGGAGCATAGTAATGTATATAATCTAGCCTAGACAAGAAATCTCGGTGTAAAGCTCATACTTAGGTTAGCACTGAAAAACAAGAGAAATATATGTTAAATACTTTGAGTACTAGGAAAGTTAGTATGGCTCAACTATTCCATTAAGTTCTACTTATGTTTTGTTATTTACTTCATGTAAAGTGCTATGTTACTATTAAGAAGTGTATATGTTTTCTCCTATTTTAAATTGTCAATGTAATGTACAACAAAGATTATATTATATCTAAAAAATTCATGTTCAAATATTAAGTTGACCTCACTATAGGACATCATTTTAAGAAGAAAAAATATGATTAAAAAAAAGTGAGATAAATACTTCATATAATCTAATACCGAGGAGTTAATTGTTTTAATATTGATTACTCAGTTTCTATAAAATAATTAATAAATGATTAAATAGGTTTTTAATCCTCACATTTTAATTAAATGATTTTACATATGAATTAATGTTGAAACTCACTAGTTTAAACCATATGTATACGAATTAACTTATATAAGATCCATTTTTTTTAAAATCACGTATACACTTATTAATGCACTATAGAGTAAATTATACTTGTAACTAACCCATTAAACTTCCAATAGATTATTAATTTATTGGTTAACCTTTCATAAAATACTTGTATTCATGTAATTAAATCAATCTACTCTTTTTCTATACACTAGATGATACTCAACTCAATATTACTAAATACACTTATTCTTTTTCTTTATTATAATTGTATATTATTAAATGAATTATACATTTCTATCATTTTTCTATATTCTTCTATGTATATGTTTTATAATAAAATTACTACATATTTATATTTTTTAAAAGAGACTTGTTATATATATATATATATATATATATATTATTTGATAGCTTAAATTTTGCAAAAGCTTAAGTGGCAGAGATTTAAATTACATTTTAAATTTAGTATTTATTATTTTTAAATAATAATATTTTTTTCTACCTATATGCTATGTTACTTAGTTTCTAATTATTTTTTATTAAATTTTAAGAGGCGGGTATTAAGCAACTTTGTTGCTAATTTCACTTGTCTTTAAGTATCATCTAAGTAAAACTGTTAATTATGTTGTCTATTTAGTGTCTTTGAGTTGGCTTGCAACATTAGGGTTACCAACATGGAAAGCAATTGACATCTTCTCCTCCTTGGTCGGGTGACAACATCGTAAGGGAGAAGGATCGTTGGTTAAACATGTGGTCTGAGGATCTCTAAGGAGTGGATGGGATTTTTTGAGATTTGCTTTCTCTGGTTGTGGATTCACAGATCTCTTATTTAATCTCTTGGTCAAATCAAAGGTAGGATGTTTTTTATAATCCCTGATCATTTCCTTGGTTCTTGTGGACGTTTGTTACCAGTTCCTATATTGGGTCAATGAAAAAGACAAACCACACAATTGCATCTAACAGATAAAGACGCATCAACCGTCCATATGACAACTAGTATTCAAATATCTCATTCAATGTCATTTAGGTCAATAACGATATGCATGTAAGTAAAGTAATAATAATTTATCTCATTAGCTAAAATTTGGTGCAACTAAAGTAGCAATGGCTATCTCTCTCGGAGATCAATATGCATTTGCGCTTAAATAACAAACAAATTTCCAACCAAGACAACCACAAAATTATAGCAGCATTAGTAGTGTAGTCTTTGTTGCCTAAGTGTTCTGCAGGATTTCAAAATGGTCCTTCCCCTTGGAGGTTCTGACACTCCAAAGAAGTTAGAATTGTGATTGAGGTGACATTGGGTCACACTTCTTATATTTGCTTACTGGGAACTAGTCCTGCTAGTTTGCCTGGTAACAACGTTCTCATAAAAAAGGAAATAAAATTCAAATGATGTCAACTTAAACAAAAAAATTAAATTATATTGATTTAATCTTAAACATAGATATATAAATCACTGGATCAAATATCTTGAGGTGTAAAAAATTTAAGATAAACAATATTTACACCTCAAGAAATTAAATCCCTCTCGGTACTTAATAGATCTGGGTTTAAGATGGATCTATGTTGGTTCAGATGCAGATGAGGGTTGATTCCTTGTTATTTGCAAAACCTTGGTGATGCACAACCATACAAGTTTGTTATTTTGTTTGCTTGCCCACCATGGGTAAGGGAGCATATATAATAGTTAGTTATGTTGTCTATTTGGTGTTTTTGAGTGGTTTTATTGTGATTTCTTATGAGATTACTTGAAGCATTAGGGATTTTGTATTAAGAAAGTTAGAGTTGGAGAAAACTGCCAACAATATAGATGCAAGTTGGGTGCTTGAGGTGAGAAACATTAAACATATTTCTTGATTTTGATAGTCTCATCTTAGTAGCACCCTAGGAAATGGATAACATGTTCCATTTTCTAATGGGCAAGTCAAAATCACCCAATGTATTTATGCCAGTGCTATAGTAAAATAAAAGCCCACTATATGTAATAAATACTATGACATAATTTTTCCTTTCTTAATCTTTAAACAAAATAAGGAACATATAATCAATATCATACCATTCATCACAAAATGCACAAATATTTTTAAGGAGAATCCTCATGGGGAGTAAACTCCATTTATTAGGAAATTATAGATAATGTTGATTATTGGGTGTTTACATTCCCACTATTGCACAACCTATGGGATTCCACATCCAGATGGATGCGTTGTACAATGTCTGACACAACTAGTTGCGAATTTGAGGTCTATGTTTTCCATAAGAAACTTCCTTTTTCTCCTTAAAAATATAGTTACTCCCTAAGTTGACTGTGATCCTTCAATCAACTTCCACAACCAAATTTTTAATATCCAATGCATTAATCTTGCTAACTCCTCTCAACCTACAATTCTCCTTCTTTGGGGGAACCTCCAAGATTTGGTTAGATCGATTGGGACATATATTTATCCTTTTAGTTAGCAAAATGGTTCACCTTCCCCTTTGGAAACCAATGCCATTGTCCAGTCGACTTGTCCTGGTCATTGAATATAACATAGGAATCTCTTCCTTGTTGACGTCTATCTAACTAATTTAATACCATTGACAAATATTCCATTAGTACTTCAACCCCCATGTTCATTGAATACTAACGAAAATTCCCCTGCTTGTCATCAACATATGCACACTTGTTGATCCAATGGAGTTGATATGCTAGTTGAATTCATCATTATTTTGATTAAGTGGCCTCTTCTTTATTAGTTAATTGAATTGGTTCAATTAAATTTCTTGGTTGATCCTATCAGCATAGATTTATCTCTAGTCGATCCTATTTCAGTTCAAACCTCCCATTTTTGGGAGTTCTTTGGCCACAAAAAACTTATCAACATAGAAGAAGATGAAGAAATCTATCATTCAACTCCTCTAATAGATGGCATTTTGATTTTTGAAGAACATGGCCTCTTCAAATCAATTCCCAACGAATCTTGTTTACCCTTGTAAATTTCATGAATCTTTCCTTACAAAACAATATCCCAAGTTTTAAACCTCCAACAATACTAGCAATTTTTAATGTCCCTCATCGAGCATGGAAGGTTCAAAATGTTAGAATATTTAGACACTTGGGAGTTAGTTAAGATCAACTTGGTCTAATGTGCTTTTAGGTACAGTGTGTTTCTTTAGCATGCATTTGTAATTATGTAATCCAACGGTCATGATATGTTCTAGACATAAAGTGATCTGATTGTACATCTTCACCTTGTTCTTAACATATATTGATCCATGGCTCAACACTCGATTGGTCCATGGTATCTATTTGAAGAACATGGAGGATCATTTTCTTGACGTTCGATTATGAGAAACTCATATGTAAATTATTTTTCCTTTTGTATTAATATATTGCCTCAAGTAGCAATTTGGTTGAGGGCATGCAATGTTTCCCTCTCTAAGGTTTTTAACCACCTAAAATATCAGTGTGTTGATATGTTATTTGTTTGTGTGGGTGATTTCTTAAGGTGTTAAATTAGATGTAAGCCACTTTTTTGTGTTTGGTAGTGAAGCATGGGATCACATTCCTGATGAAAAATGAAAATCATTACAACCTAAGAGTGAGAAGCGCATTTTTGTTGTATTTTATGAAGATGTAAGATCTTAAGGACTTCTTCAACCTAATTCCAATGAAATTATTATTAGAAGAGATGTTAAATTTGATGAAAATATCTTAGCATATGAGCCTAATTTGAAATTTGTGCCATCTTCAGTGATTGTGTCACCTTCTATTCCCAATTTCTCTCCTAGTGATCTTACTCATGTTTCTTCTTTAGATGATGACAATGAGGATGCAAATCAACGTCCACCTGGTCACTTTCCTCCAATTGGGCCCATTGAACATGAACCTACATCAACACCATCGCTTCTTGGTGGGGTTTGTACAACATGCGAAATAACTGTTGATCCTAGAGATTAGCATTGAACATGTTCACAATTCCAGTGAGCCTCTTCTCTTTTGGCTCAAGTTTCAGAGACTGATGATCCAAAAACGTTTGCAAAATCTTCTGGCCATCTAGATGTTAGAAAAACATGATCGCAGAGCAATAACAATAAACATAAATGCAAATATAATCACACAAACACATTACAAGAGAGACACCAATATATTGTGGTTCACCCAAGATGGGCTACGTCCATACTGAAATTTCCAGACCTTATTATTATACCATCCAACAAATGAAGGGATACAACCTGCAGCACATCCGCTACACTTCCTCTTGACTATCTCATAGTCTCTCTTTTCGATCTCAGAGATCTTTACAATGCATAATACCTAATACATCAACCCTACCCGTGTTACAATGTCTTTCTTTTATAGGGGAAATACAATGGGAAAATACCACGAGTTACCCAAAACCATGGGCCCGTAAATTGTTGGCGAAAACAGCCCCAAATTTTTTTCTCTGGGGCTTTGCTCCCGAACCCCAAGGTTGGGGAACAAGTGTACAGTAAGCCTGGGGTACAAACATGACTGAATAACATCTCTGAATCTGGAAGATCGGGCTCCACAACCAACACTAGATTGGGATATAGTAATGAATGAAGAATATCGTTCCTTAATAACGAATGATACTTGGGATCTTGTACCTCTTCCGAACGGGAAAACACTTGTCAGATGTAAATGGGTGTATAGAATCAAGTATGAATTAGATGGAAGACTTGAAAGACTTAAGGAAAGGTTAGTTTCTAAAGGATTTTCCCAAGTTGAAGGAATTGACTACAATGAAACATTTTCCCCTATCGTCAGATTGAATTACATTCGCCTTGTTCTTCCCTTGCCGCTTCACATAAATGGGAGGTCCATCAAATGGATGACAAATATGCCTTCTTGTATGGGGATTGGAAATAAGAAATTGACATGGAAATACCTCTTGGTTATGTTCGGAATGACTCCGGCCTTGTTTATTTCCCTAAGAAGTCTCTCTATGGACTTAAGTAAGTTCCTTAGGTTTGGTATGCCAAAATGGATAACTTTCTTCTTGACACTATTTTTCGAGATGTAATGTTGACCCCAATGTCTATACCAAGAAAGTAGTAAACCATCTCATAATCCTTGTTCTTTATGTTGATGATCTTATTCTCACTGGTAGTGATCCTAAACTTTTAACCCATGTGGGATCCATCTTTAAGAAAATATTTGAAGTGACCGACTTACGTCATTTGCATTATTTTTTTGGCTTGCAAGTCTTTCCAATATCGCTCTATATAAGTGTTTTATCTTAATCTCATTGACAAATAGAAAGGTCGAATTCCAAATTCAATCCATAGATAACTATCATAAAAATAAGTAATCAAATTGTTTTTACATATTACTTTCACAAAACAATAACCATCCTTAAGAAGAGTCTTAGTTGTTGTAAGTACCTTGCAAAGGGACTCATTAACAATTCTTAAAATGGAAACCTCCAAGACCTAACTCATAAATTGGCCTAAAAGAAGAAGCAATGAAAACCCTCAAACCCAAGACCAAGAGTAATGATAGGCAGAGAACAACATGCATTCCAAACAAACTAAATTATGGCAGATTACTACCCAGGTACCTTGCACAAAATATAAGTGTACACACATATATATATATGATGATGATGATGATAGTTATTAATGTCCACTGAGACCAACTTTGGTCTATCAGACCTTAAAAAGAAATGAGTCACTTGGTTTTCTTTAGAATTTTATTTCTCCGCTCAAAAATATTTAAGAGAAGCATTCCTAAATCACCATAGTTATGATGAGTTAAAAGGTTAGGAAGGTCATTAGTGTAGCAAAAGTTTTGAAATCGTGCTATATATATATATATAGTAAGCCTAACGGTTAACATGTGTTTCCTCCTAAGAGGTCATAGGTTCAAATCTAGAGGGGGATAGGGGATAGAGTATGCACATCTTTGTAGACTTTAGCAGTTACATCGCTACAGAGAGAGGGTCCCTTGTCCCACAAGCAAGGGGGTCTCATAACCAATTGGTGTTTGGCTTCGCTGTGACCTTATATATATATATATATATAACTTGAGCCTAAAGTATTTAAACATGATTAATTAGAAGTAAATTTAACAAGAGCCATGAGGTGGCGATGTTCCCGACATTGCTAATTGGCACATCGCCATGTGCGTATGAATTTGTGATGAAATGATATTTGAAAAGTTGACAGGAACAATGAACTGTATTTTGCTGCAAGTGCTTAATACATCATTTAGTATATGACATTGTTTGAAGGGAAAAACAATACAACATGTAATAGAACAAACAACAATTGCTGTCGCAAGGAAATGAATTCAGAAAAGAGAGAATGACATGTCATCAGATTTCCGTTGGGACATCGCCATGTGCGTATGAAATTGAGTTTAAATGATATTTGAAAAGTTGACGGGAGCAGTGAACAGTTTTTTGCTGCAAGTGCTTGATACACCATTGAGTCTAATTCATCGTTTGAAGGGAAAAAACAATACATCATGTAATAGAAAAAACAACAATTGATGTCACAAGGCAAGACATTCAGAAAAGAGAGAATGATATCTCATCAGATTGCCATTATCAGTGCATATAGATACAAACATTGCATAGGTTTGCATTATCAGTGCATATAGATACAAACATTGCATAGGTTTGCATTGAGTCTATATGTAATAGGTTAAAAAATATAGAAAATGTAACTGATATATTGATCACTTGTATCCTTCTTTTCATCTAGACTGAAATAAACATAGTCACTGCAAAAATTCTAGGTGATTTTTACATTTCATCAGCTTCCCGATAAAGGGGCAAAATTGTGCAACAGTAGTTCATATAGATACAAGCACTATGAAAATTGTTGTACAAGTATTATATGCTATGTAAAAGACAAAGAAGACAGAAAATGTCTTTCACAACAGTACAAATTATGGAGAGGTAGATATCTTCTAGTGGCAGCATATTAAGTCTGTATAAAAGTTCGTGGGAAAAGGCCCTCCAGCAAGTTCTGGATCGACAGTAAGATCAAGCACATCAGACCATCTTCTGCCATGCATTTTTTACCTGCACATGGAATGTAGATTATTGTTAGAGAAATGTGGGGGAAAAAATATCGTTTGCAATACGTAAATCAAGCAAGTCTTAAAATGCAGAAAATTTAACACTCTAAATGTTACATGCATTCTTCATGTGCAGTGAGCATTGGAATAGGTGCAGGGCTTCAATAAAAATTGTAACTATGAAGCAATTGCTTGATTCCTTTTGTTAAGGGACCGGTCATTTAGAGTCATGGAGGCTGAAACAATGAATATGTTTTAAGAATCTTTGTTGTGTTTCTATATAGTGACACAGGGCAAAATCAATGGCCAGTTTGTGTCTATGGAAGCTTGGATAGTTCCATACAGAAAGAATACTCCAAAGTTTTTATTTTTGTTTTCATGGAAGATTTATGCAAATGATATCTTACAGATACATAGCTTTACATTGGATAGATGTGAAATAACCTAAAGCCATAACAAACAACAAGTACAAGTTTCCTTTAGCTTGTGTTTTGGTTTTCATATGTTCCGAGGAAGAAATGTTTTTTAATATGAATTGTAGAGGAAGAACAATTTTTTCATTCCCCTGGACAAGAAGTAATTGACGAGAATGTAGCCATCAATAAAAGCATTAAACTATGGAGAGGAAAGTGGCTTAGAATAATACGTCTGATTAAAAAAATAGTCCCATTGTCATTGTCACCAGTATTTGTAAGCTTAAGTGGCATATTGCTTTAAAATCAAAATAGCACAAGAATCATAAGACAACATGAAATGGTCTTGTCTATTAGAACCTTCTGAAAAGGATTCAAGATTTTTCCATGAGCTTGCTGATAATTAATTACCATAGAAATAGAGCTTTTTTTGAGTGAATGTGTGAGTATTGCCTATGTTGACTCGTCTTCAGAATATCAATTTTTTGTTCCAGATCTAATATATAATATAGAAGACGAAATTACAATGGACAAAGCCTATGGAAACTTGGTTTTTAACCGGTAAGAAAAATAGTTACAGGGAAAAAACATTGACAACTAAAAATGAACTGCATTATTGCTAATCGTAAAGCATGCAAAGAAGCAATGGAAAATGTATTTCTTTTCAAACCTATAGATCGCCAAAAAGAGACAAAAGAGATTCAACCTGAAAACAAGAAACACTTGGTATTAGCATTAAACATAATGCAGATTCTTTGAAGATACTGTAAAGAGCATGTGTGTGCAAGTTACAAATCATAGTTGCTACAGGTGGAGCAAATATAAATGTAGAGGCCCATTACATATTTAAGATACTACAGGAAATTTGATTTTAACCAGGAAGCACATAGCTACTGCAAGACAGTGTGAAGAGCATTAGCAAAAACATTGGCAACCATAGACCATGCAAAGCGATAATAGGAAATGCACGTTTTTCCAAAGTTGTCAAAGGGAAAAAGAGCCAGAAGACATCCAATTTGAAAAGAAATAGTTGCCACCATTGTTAAGGCATAATCTAAATTCTTGTAACATATTTTGTGAGTCTTATGTCTCTAAAATATTTTTGAATTATGTCTCTAAAATATTTTTGAAATATTCTCTAAAATATTCTTGTAACTAGACTTTTTTTGAAAGATGTCTCTAAAATATTGAAATATGTCACAAGGTATTTGATTTAAATTATTCTTGTAACTAGATATTTTTGAAATATGTGTCTAAAATGTTTGATTTTAACTATTCTTGTAACTAGATATTTTTGAAATATGTCTCTAAAATATTCTTGTAACTAGATATCTTTGAAATGATTTTTTATCTTTTTTTTTTGTCTCTAAAATAGTAGTCAACCAAGTGCAGGGGAGAACCAAAACATTGAAACATGACAGTAAACATTTTGCGATTGCAATGAAATTGATATTGTACCAAAAACATGGGAAGCTAGCTGTTAACAGACAACAAAATCTGTAGCAATGAAAAAGGTGTTTTTGCACCTGTTTTTCAATTTTTCTTGACATTGAGGATTCTATTGTTCATTGCCAAGGTATATAGTCCTTGAGAACAGAGTCTTCAAATATTGAAGACTGTTGATGAAACGCTCTCAGAGTATTCTTCATATGTTATATTTGCAATAGCTAGACAATTTTTTTTCAGTTGTAGGCCACACACCGTGCATTCGATAATGTCATCCTCTGTGTCCAACTTGCATAGCAGATTGTGTTCATATATTGTTTTTGTTTCTTGGTTTCAAAATGTGCATGTGCGAGTATTCAGTATCATTGGCAATTTGCATTCATTGCAAATGCATTGGAAATGTGGTGCAAACGCATTTCTCACTTTCAGCGTCCCATAGATCTGAGATAGTTAAAAAAAGATAAGCATAGAAGAAAAAAAAATATGCACTATAAGATTATTCTTCAAATGGACAATGCAATAGCATTGATCATGATCAATGCCAACTCAAATGTTGAAAGAGATTTTTTTTCTTTTTCTTTTTTTTTGAATGTGTTGTGGGCAATATCTTCTGAGCAGAACAGACTAGTAACTCTTTCGAATATGGTTTCAGCAATAGTCTATGGATTGAGAAAGAATCTATAAGTTGTAGATATAGAGGCAGTCACATTTAAAGATATGGATTAAAGTATGGTGAAATTGTCTACAACTATAGTATAAATGCAGAATGCTATGTGTGATTGCATCGTTCAATGTATATAAGCTAGAATACTGAATAGTGTGCAGTGATTTTTTTCCTGTTGTGCTTATTCTCTGCAATTTCATTTGACACGGAAAATAGGAGAAAGTATTATTATTTCACCTGTGTTTTTGCTTCAACCACTGGAAACAAATTCTGAATTGAGGACTCGTCATTGAAAGGGTCAATGAATGTGGATTGTGATGTTGTGATCATGTGACTTCCTTTACCACCATTCCTTACAATGTTCTTGAATAGATAAAATGGTGGTTCATTAATTGCAAGCTGTTCTTGCACTTGGAAGAAGAAGCTTTTATATGCTTCATTCACCTGCAACTACCAAATAAATTGCAACAAGTCATGAGATATGAACAGACATTGCACTCACAGTTGCAAACAATAAACATTTATTTTATGTATTCCTGTGTTGAGTTTTTTTTTACCTCTACTTAGTATGCAGGAAAAAAGAAAATGGCTCAGGAAAAGGAAAAATAAACGAGAAAGCAATATCATATGTGCAGGCATAGTGAAGTTTACAGTTGAAAAATCATTTGTTGTTTGTCCATATCTGATGAAGAAATCCAACTGCTTGTTGTTGTATTGACAGCCGATGACAATGGTTGCAACATATCCAACGACATATGACTTGTTGGAAGTCACAAACTCATTGATTGTCATGTCTGGTGGCAAAGAGCGCACTTTGCATACTTGTTCAATTGGCTCTGTTATGCTATGATTCAGGCAATATTGTCATAGAGAAGATTGCATCTCCACGATCATACTGTCCCTTTTTTTAGTTCGAATCCACTGATTTTTATGCTTCTACCTGGAAATACATAAGTGCCAAAACGATTGATTAAGCTATCATTTATGGTAGCTATTATCGTCATCAATCCATTTCTATCCACCAAATCTGCATGGAGAATTTTTTTTTTACAGGGTAATTTTGACTTCGATTCTGAGCAGGTCCATAGACCACTAAGATATCCCCTTCAACAACATTGTTATGGGCCTCTGTGCATAACTGTATAATATTGGAAGGCTCTAATGCTATTTGATTTAACCTGCAATTGCAAATGAATCAAAAGAAAGAAGCAATAAATTTATAAAATGAGGAAACGTTCAAATGAAATTTTTTAAAAGTAAACTGTGGAACCAAGGAAGGATGATGAAAAGAAGAAATGTTGGTTCAATGCAATTTGATTGACAAGAAAAAAAAAAGAAATTGGCAATGTGATAGAAACCAACCTTTTTGGGCCGTTGGCTGTTGGCACTACCGTTGTCATTGAAGATGCTGCCACTGTCATTGTTTCAGGGACATCTTGTGAATGAGAAATACTTCTTTCAAGAGACGAATTGGCAGGTGTCGACATAGTATGCAGTGTTTTTTGCATATTGGCAGCTGTCGACATAGTATGCAGTGTTTTTTTGCATATGAGATGGGCAATTTTCTTTAAATTTTTTCTTTGTGCTTCTGAATTTTTTTCCCACGAACTACATTTGCAATCAAAGATTGAAGAAGAAACAAAATTGAAGTACGAATTTGATTTTTATGAAAATCGGAAGAAGGAAAAAACATTAACATTCCAATGGAAATGCGAACAGACAATAGGCTAGAAGCATTTTTTCTTTTTCTTTTCTCAGCTGTATGCAACAAAGGTATAACGAAGTTCATATAACTGGAATAAATTCAGTGTACATTGACAAATATGCATCCACAGGGACTGAAAAAGGTTTAAAAAATCGGATTAGGTTGACACTAGCGGATTAAATGTTCTAATACTAAAGGAGAGGGGGAAAAACCTTCCAATCTATTTATTGAATACATTGCTAATTTCTTTAGCTATTTTCAATGGCAGATTTGATAGTAGCAGAAAGGAAAGGATGAAGACCGTTTAAGATAGCATTGAGGTTTGACAATCTTCAAGTTGAGGGAACAATGCAAGTTTGGTGTGTAAGGAGATGACAAAGGTTGTTCAATGCTATTGCATGCTAACTGAAACCATCTTTTTGAGGATTGCAAACAACACAAATGGAAAAATCCATAAGGACAAGAGAACAAGCGAAAAGACAATTTTCAAAAAGCAATGGTACAAAGTTGATGGGAAAATGCAAATGAAAAATTCCTGCCTAGCTACAATTAACAATGCCAAGGATGAAACCATGAATACCCTATGTCTCTGCAATCACATAGGAAGAAGAGTTCATAGTTGTTTGTAGTGCCAAATGATATAACTGAAGTATGTGTCCCCTGCATCAACAGTTTCCTTTGCTCCTTTCCAAAGATGGCAGCATCTATTCATTGTTCTTTAAAATAGATCAAGGAGGGAAGCATATACACAATGCAACATGGATTTCTACACATATTTGACGACGATGAAAGAATGTTTGTCAAAAAGCACAATTTTAATACAAGGGAAAAGCTTGTGGCAGAGAAGGCAAGGATGCCTAAAATTTGTAGCTGTTTTTTTTTCTAAGTAAAAAGAGAGGAAAGAGCAATGGCACATGCTTGTGTGAAGGAAAAGGGGATTTTTCCTCGATTTTCAGATCCATTTAAAGTTGCAATATTTTGGCAGTATTGAATCGGGAACAGATTCAAAAAAAGTACAGAGCATCATAGCACCTGGTATTCGAATATGAGAATGAAAATAGTTAAATTGTTGTTAAGAGGGATTGATAGAAAGTTGTTGAAATGATCAGTCCAGTATGCATCTGAGACATTAAAGTGCAGACTAGTTGCATGCAAATTTGTCCAAAAATGATCAAGCATTGCACCATAATTAGTTGTAGGTTTTTTTTTTTCCAAATGAAAATATAGCTTACTATTAATACCGCGAAATAGTAAATAAAACCAGTACATCATGCCAACAATACATGCAGGCATGTGAGTCATATCACCTCACGGGCCCCCAAGTCATCATCACTAACCAGGATCTATGTCATGACCCATCACATAAACCATAATGGATGTCCAAAAATACGAGCATCATATCCCCAACAGCAAGTAAGACCGAATAATAAACCATCTCCAAGTGTCAAAGTGTCAGAAGTATCAACAATGACAAAACTAAAGACATATACAAATATATAGGTCCAAAACAGCCCAAGGCCTGGACACATATGACAAATATAGCAGAAATGACAATGAGCAAAAAGTATAGTGCCGAATATCCAACCGGATCAAAAATCCAACAAGCAGTTGGAGAAAAAGCCTATAAGCCTGCAAGATATAAAGTCGCATATAATCATATGAGAAATATATATAACCGAAATGCCACAAAACAGAAACATAGATCAGCACCAAAGCAAATCAACAGTGCCCCGGGTGTAAAGTAAGTCCTCATGCCATTCCTACCACATAATAATACTAGTCGACGTATCCAAAGCCCGCTTGGATAGCAAGTCTGCCACCACATTTATCTCGCGATAAACATGAGCAAAGTGAATATGCTGAAACACACCAATGTAGTTTCTGACCGCATCCAACCAATGTGTGAGGAGCAACACATTGAGAGGGGCGGAACCCAGAGCCCATGAAATAATAGAGGAAGAGTCACCCATAACAACAAGAGAAGAAACCTGTTTGTGCCGAGCAAAATATAAGAGAAGCCAGAGTGCACAAAGTTCACTGCGGGTGTTCGTGCCAAAACCCAAATTTAACAGGATTCTGAAGGAGACAGAGTTGTTAAGATGTAGCACCACCCCCGCCCCGCTAACACCCCTCCCCCCAGTCGCAGCCCCATCAAAGAATCCGCAAGGATACACCAGAATCGGAGGAGCATTTCTGTAACCAGGTCGCTTTGCAGCTGAAGCAATCATGCCACCCACAGGGACATATATGGAATTGAACTCCTTGAATAGGGCAATAATTCGGCTACATAACCAAAACAAATTAGGAACAATTCCCTCGAACACACAGCGGTTGCGGGCCTTCCATAATTCCCACAGCATAAAACAGGGGAGTTCCAACCACTGAGAAGCTAGTGAATCGTGGAACCACCGGCCAAAAGAATCGATCAGAGTGGACGAATGCCAAACAACAGGTATACCAAGTGACTTAGCAATAAGCAACCAGAGATATTGTATGACCGAGCACGAAGAGAAAAGATGATCGACCGATTCCAAGTAGGAGCAGCATAAAGGACACCAGCCAGGGCCGTTGAAACCACGACGGCAAAGGTTATCCCAGGTAAGAATATTATTACCCAAAGCCAGCCAAACAAAACATCTGATCCTCGGGGGGAGGGCAAGATTCTAGATCGCAGAGTGCCACCAAACCTTTGCCGGTCGACAGTCAGCAAATAATGAGTCATAAGCAAGTTTTGAAGTAACCACGCCACGAGCAGTATCCCATGACCAAACCAACCTGTCCGGGGAATCACAAAGGTGGATATTTGCTTGACAGAGGTGCATAGTGTATTCCGACCATTCCTTACCCATAACCCCCCCAATGCCAAGTTGACGAGCAGTGATCCATCCCCTATTGTTGAAAGAGACCGCGTGAGCAAGATAATTAAGCCCCTTGGCCCGAAGATGTGCAAGTAGTTCAGGAGAGAAAAGATACGTAGGGGATCCCCCCAGAACAGGATCCAAGCCAAGTCTTATGTCCCGGCCATTTCCAGGTTTCCAAGTGAGCCATTTTGCAACAACAAAAAACGAGCCCATGAGCCCACGCCATATATTTGATGACCCAATAACAGAATGTCTATCAAACCGAAACCAGGTAGCAACCGGAGCATGTTTAAGGTATTTGGCCCGAATAATACATCCCCACAAAGAGTTGTTGAATAAAGCACGCCACAGACTCTTAGCATGGAGAGCCATCACAAAAAGTTCCAAGTTCTTTACATTCCAACCCCCAAGAGTATATGGTTGAGCCAGAGTTTTCCAGTTAAGTAAATGAAACTTATTCTTCTCCCCCCCCCTGACCATATAAAGCAGAAGAATTTTCCCCGAATAATGCGTAATATGGACACAGGAATTTTGTAGAGGGAGAACCAGTATACTCCCAGGTTCTGTAGAACGACCTTCGCTAGAGTGAGCCGGCCACCCAGAGATAGATATCTTAAGCTCCAATGACCCATGCGCACATCAAACCGTTTGACAAGCCATAACCAATCATTGATCCGGTATTTTGCAGGTTTGACAAAGTAGCTGAGATACTTTGAGCCTTCAGATAACTCCTTGAACTCCAAAGGAAAAACACTGCGGGTCCTGTGTTCCAAATTCACCTCCAAAGAGTGCTTCAGGAAGAAGGATTTTAACATACTAATGAGCATACCGGTTACCAAGCAAAAAAAATCAAGTATTTTCTTATACTGTAACCATTCAGCCAGAATTCCCATGCCAAAAAGCATCACATCATCCAAAAAAAGAGTGTGTGTTACCGAAACACCAGCCGCGACCTTGATACCCACAATAGAACCCTCACTTTTAGCTTTGTGAATGGAGAGGCTCAGCCCTTCTATGACCAGAAGAAACAAAAGGGGAGAAAGGGGGCATCCCTGACGAAGGCCCCTAGAAGCCTTGAAGAAATCAGTCGGCTGACCATTTATAAGTACTGAAAAATTAACAGAGGTAACATAGGCCATAATCCACTTCATGACCTTCCAAGGTAGGCCAATTTGAATAAGAATCAATTTAAGAAAAGTCCAATTTACCCGGTCATAGGCTTTCACCAAGTCAAGTTGGAGTATAAGTGCATCCAACTTCTTTTGATTTATGCTGTGGAAAACCTCCTGTGCCACGCCAACTGCATCGTGGATCTGCCTCCCCTTCAGAAAACCATATTGTTCCATAGAAATGTACTTAGACAGGATCGGTTTGATACGTTGTGCAATTGTCTTGGATATGATCTTGTATACCAAATTGCACAAAGCAATAGGTCGGAAGTCACTAAAACTCTCAGGATGAGATGATTTAGGAATTAGTGCCAGATAGGTGGTATTCAGCGCCCCAGAAACCAGCCCCATAGACCGAGATTCATCCACGGCATCCTTGAGGTCATTTCCCATAATTTCAAAAAAATGAGTGAACAGTTCTACCGTCCACCCATCTGGACCAGGGGATTTATCCTTAGCAAAACCCCGCAGGGTATTCCGAACCTCAGTGATAGTAATAGCCTCAAATATTTTGTCCCCCTCCCTATCAGTGAACATCCGAGGATATTCTTTTATAAGCTTAAACTGTTCAGGCAGGGATGTACTCAAAGGATCAGTGAAGTATTCAAGAAAATGACGAGTTGCCTCAGACATCAAATCCTCATCCCCACGAATCCTCTGCCCATCATGATCGTTTAAATCCCAAATGTTGTTTTTAATCCTGCGTGAATCAGCATAGCGATGAAAAAACTTAGTGTTTAAATCACCAGCTTTTAGCCATATTGCCCGGCTCTTTAAACGCCAGGACTCTTCATGAATGAGGAGGATTTTGAGTTTCCTTTCCTCCAAAATAGCAAGACAAGCTCGACTAGCTCGTGAAATCCCCACCCTCAGAGACTGATCCCTAAGATCACCAATTTCCAATTCGAGCGCATTGAGTTCTGTAGACAGCTCGGATTTTTTGGACCGATCCCACTTTATAGTATAGTATTTTAAAGAACTTAATTTTGCTGCAAGTTTGTCCATTGCCGACCGTTCCCCCGAGACATCAATATTTACCCAATGGGAACGTACGCCCTCCTCATAATCCGAATCATTTAACCATGCAGAATTGAATTTGAATGGATATACATGGTGATTTGTTTCGGATTCAAATTGCAAAATAACGGGAAGATGATCATTGATATGGGTCTGCTGGATCCATGATCTGTATGATTGAAAAGAGCTTAAGAGTGACTCAGAAATCAAGTAACGATCTAAACGCTTGGAAATCAAATTCTCGTCTAGACGACCATTTGACCATGTGGGAGCCATAGGCCGTGGTTCCACATCAATTAGGGAATAAGTGGCGAAAAGATTTCTGAAGTAAGTCCCAAGAGGGTCCCTTCTGGCCGCACGCCCCCAGATTTCCTCCGCCCCCAAAGAAAAATTCAAATCACTTGCAAGTATCAAATTTTCCAATGCCAACAAATGTCCCGAACATGCCAGATTCCAAAAAGCTTCCCTGTTGCAGTAAGGGCCATAGCAATTTACAATATTTATATCTTTTTCCGAGCCCCTACAATTTCCAGACAGCAGTATGCCCAGCGAAGTAATAAAAGGATTTAGCTTGAGAACCCCCGGGTTCCATGCAGCCAGTAAGCCACCAGAAAGTCCAACTGCATCAATAGATGACATACACCATCCCGGCTTTATTTTGTTGAAAAAAGAACGGGCTTTCTCACCACATACCATCATTTCTTGAAGGAAGACTAAATCAGGATTAACAACTAAATCAGGATTAACAATTTGTAGGACTCTTTTGAGGGCCAGTTGTTTGGGCATGCCCCCCACACTCCTGATGTTTAAGGAGATAAAAATCATTATCGACCCTAGCTAGGGCTTTGATTCCTCTAAGAGCCCTGGTATCAGGAGAGACGGGGGTAATCAGATTGTTTTTGTCCTTAACCCCCAAAGTGTCGACCTTTTGATTTTTCCTAGCAATCCTCGTTTTTAATGGAGAGAAATCAGTTGCTAGCCCGCCCTGCCGAGCCCCCTTCACAATGCAGTGATCTCCCAACGTGTCCAAAATCTCAGCCGATGGAATGTTATTTGAAACCGCCATTCCCTAGGCCATTGCCGCAGGGTCCAAGGAATCAGCCACAATTGTATTGCTTGGACCACCATCAACTACAACCCGATTTTTTAGATAAATAGGGAGGGGTGATTTTTTAACCATCTCAGAATAGGAAGGGATGAGTAAAACTCGATCCCGGGTCACCGCTTCACCGGTTGGAAGAGGATGGGAAGGAATGGAGACGGACTGGGGTTCCAGAACTTTGTCACTCAACACCCTATCCCCCACAGGAACAGTTTCAAGTAAAGGTGCCTCACCATCCGAGGAAAGAATGACAGTAGGACTGTGATTGTCAACTAACGCAACAGGCGAAATAGGGATGACGGATGAGGTTCCAGGAGAAGTGTTAAACACAGGAAGTGGTATGTCAGAAGTGGGGGGCGCATCAGAAGTGGGGGACGCATCATCAATCGAGACATAGGGCTCATTTTCAAATTCAGAGGTAAGCTTTGGATACACACGACTGAGGTAGTTACCATTATTTCCATTATTAAGCTCCAATGCATTTATGAATTTAATGTCCAAATCATTCAAAGAATGATAAAGAGATGGGTCATTGGATTCCAACTTACCCAATAGTCCCGCAGCCGAGTTAACCGGAGATAAAACTCTGTTGGAGAAACCGTCAAGACCGCCGTTTGTATCTACCTCCTTGTCGCTGCCATCGTCCGAAGACCAAAATGGGTCTGCCCCCACCGGACGACCAGATGAGAAACGCTGAGTGCATTGCCTCCAAAGGTGACCCACCTGTTTACAATTAGAACAACGAAAGGGGATACCCCAATAGTCGATAACCAAGTCCAGCTGACGGCCCCTCCAGTTGATGTGGAGAACATCAATGAGCCCCAAAGAGATGTCAACCTCGACCAAGAGCTGCCCCATACGACGGTCAAAACCTGTAAGGTGCTCATCCTCCACATGTACAAAACGACCCAAGCTATTACCAATAGCTTCAAATGCCCCACGATTCCAGAGTGCAAGCGGAAGGCCTGGAATGAGAACCCATAAATGTCGCAAGCGAACAGTAGCCGAATCTGGGTCAAAATCAGTATGCCACTTCTGTAATATGAGGCTGCCAGCACCATGGAGCCACAACCGGTTTAAGATTGTCGTACAGTGAATTTCCTGCTCAAACTTGAAACTATACCAACCACGCACCAAAGCAAAAACCTGAGGAGTGTAACCCACAATGGGCTTCCATTTTTCAGTAACCCACCCCACAATGTCCTTTCGATCCATTGCAAAATAGGAGAATTTCCCCACCAAAACGGTCACATTGAAATCAACCAGCTCTTCTAAGCCCAGATCCCGGCCCATAGTAAGCCGGACCTCTCCAGGGCGGCAACAGAACTTCTCACTTAGACGATGAGCAGCACGAGAGACATGCCGCGGTTTCTTACCTTGCACACGAGACGGACAAGCCCGAGCGCTATCGACCGAAGGGTCAGAGCCTGATATCACCCCAGGAATCCCCAACAAAGGCAGGTGACCTTTTTTAGGCACATGTTTGGCATGTGGATCTCTTTGCCGACTACCCGAGGCAAGAGGACGTTTGCCATGTAGCATATCATGAAAATAGGAGTCAGGTTTGAATAAACCCACCTCCTCTATTCTGTAATCCGAGGCAGTCATGGGGTTATCAACCAAGGCATGTGGAGTCGCCACCTGTTCCCCCATCTGACAGATAGAGCAGTTTAAACCCACACAAATCCAGGTGCCAAAAGATCCGAGCTCCCGTGCACCTCAACTCAAGTAGTAACAAACCCCAAGTGAGAAGCAGAAACTGTGTTTAACCCCGGCTGATGCAAGAAGATAAAGATGCCCGGAACTTCGATCCACGTCCAGTTCAAACCCCGACAGAGACCGGCGAAAGGAGGCCGTAAAGTTGTGGCCAGACCCAAAAAACAACAGACAACAAACCGGCCCTGTCGCTTAAACCCAGATAATGATGATATACATGTTTCCCGGAAAAACCCGCAACCCCCGGTCGGCTAAACCCAGTCTTTGACAAAAACGGAAGGTGAAGCGCCAGGGAGTAAACCCGGGGACCCTCACCACAGCAAAGTGGACGGCACCCAAAATAACAATTCGTGTGAATAAAACCCAACCGCAGGGTTCACGTCGCTGTCCCTAGCGTGATAAAACCACAACAACGACAACAAAGAAATGCCCAAAAAAACAGACAGAGGAAAATACCGACACCGCCTGATCGATGGAGGGGGAAGCTGGTCGTCCCCAGGTTTTCTGTGAGCGCCTCAAAACCAGACTTAACCTATAACGCACATAAGCCATAAACCACTACTCTGCACCGCCAAACCTCCATCGCTCCCGCCTCCCACTACCATCGAGTCATTTTATATAGCTTCCATGCAAACATTGTTGGCCTCACATCACTCCCATGCAAAACATCTTGGCTTGCACAGGCTTGCATTTATAGCAAGGGTGCATTCATTTGAAAAATCAGAGAATGGGAAAACCTTCACGTAGAGTTCAAAGAAGCTTGAGGTAGCCAATTAGTTGTAGGTTTAGTTGTTCTCAACATAAGGTTCTTGTTTTGCATGAACAGTTCCATTTTTGTTGTTGTTGTTTGTTTCAACATGTCAACGTTGAAATCACCAACAACAATGATTCTGTATCATTTTTTGTTTAACACAGAACACAATCTAGCATGGAAAGCAGTATATCCATATTTCTATTTGGTTTATTATAAATATTCACAACCTTCAAAGTGCCTTGTGCAAGTTCTAGGCTAGTGACGATTGCTTCGAATGAGATTTCTGTATAAGGTTCTGTTTTGAAAAGGGGAATGTTTTTTTTAATCATAGTAAGGATTCCATGCACTGAACATGTCATTGCACAATTGTAGTGTTATGAAAAAAAAGTTGTTTTTTTAGGCCTATGCATATGGGTTTCTTGTAAACACAAAATGTCTGCTTGCATTAGTTCAAAGTCATTTGCGACATCGTCAATGTGTAAATCTAGACTCAGTGTGTTTAAGAAATAAATGAGTATTTGATTCGCAATTGGGAATGAACTTATTCCATATTGGAACTGTAAAGGTGCATGTTTTTCCAATCTTTCAACTTCAGCGACAACTTTCGGGGAAATTGAAAAGTTCTTTTTCTCAAGCTTGTTTATAAGATAGAGGCAATCAATGTTTTTGACACGAGAAAGTGCGGTGTAAATGAGACCATGTCTTCTTACCCCTTTTGGGTCAAATGCTAGCTTTTCCATTGTCAACCCTTGTTCGCTATGGATTGTTCTTGCACATGCCGATTGGATTGGGAAATGTTGTCACATCATATTATTTCCATTGACAAGTGATATTTGTGTTGTCGCTCATTTGATAGGTGTCCATGTGCGCATGGCAGAAGATGTATAAAATTGTTGCATCCTCGCACATGCGTACACACCGAATTTTGAATCTGTGACCTCGATCCAAATGATGTTAGTTGCTGTTGGAGAATAATCGTTGAAATGACCTTTTGCGCCATTAAACTCAATTTCTTCCCAAGGACGAACAAGATTATGCTGATCCTTATGGTCATCGTTTAAACCATCCACTTTATCCTCTTTGTTGGCAGTGTCATATGAAAACTATACTGAACTGGTTCGCACAATTAACAGGTACATGTTCATTGTTTGAATACTTAGTCACATCATTTTCATCATGTTCATTTGATTTACTATCAAACAATGGATTATTATGAAATAGTATGAAATCAACCTTTTGATGTTGAACAAGACTTAACTCATCTGATAACAAGTTGTTTTGAACATTTAACGTGTCCACCTTTATATGCATCACTTGCAGACATGTAAGTACATACATAAGTGTTCCTTTGTTCAATGAAATTATCGGTCCTGAAGTTGTGCTGATTAAAGAATGTAGTTGATGAAACACATTTTCAATTTTCACCATTCTTTTAATGATATGCATTGATTTGAGGACAAGTGCGTTTCTAGTTGCTTATGCTTGTGTACTTTTTAAATGTGGCCTTCGAAAAATGTGAATTCTAAAATGTATGATTAAAAACCAAGTCAACCGCAACACATATACGAAGTTCCTAAAACCCCCTTATTCAATTTCGGACAGATTTAACTTAATACAATACAAAAACTTCAATTTTATTAAACAAAATGACTCTTTATAACTCCAAAAACACTTTAGCCCCAAGAGTTAGCTCAATCGGTAGAGCACCCGTAGTTAGGCCTCCCAGCATGTGAGGTCGCGGGATCCATTCTCCTCAACACTCTTGGGGTTAGGTACGCAAAATGTGCCGAGGGTGTGAAGGCCCCTTCGGGTGGGCCCGCCAGCTATTATTCCGTGGACGTAGCGATGCCGGCCAGTGGGACCGATACGTGAACCACATTGAAAAAAAAAAAAAAAAAAAAACTCCAAAAACACTTTATCCAAAACAATTTTGAAAACACCTTTATAACTTCTAAAAACATCACCCCTTATAAAACACCCTTATCACTTCTTAAGATTTTTTTTAAAATAAACAAAATACTTATAACTCCTTTTTGAAATCTCTTATATCCTCATTACAAACAACTCATGATAATACCAACTTATAACTCCTTTACAAAATAACCATGAAAAATACCTTATAACTCCAAAGACTCGTTATCAAACCCTTTCTTAATTCGAAACATTTTTCAAAGTTTAATATGCTCCTTGTACATTTATGATTTTTTTATGATGCGCAAAATAAAAATATATATGAATCCTTTCCAAAAGGTTAACCAATCCCTCCATTTTGCAAATCTTTCCATAAACTTGATTTTTATCCTTTTATTTATATTAAAATATCCATTTAAAATAAACTCACGTGAAAAAGAGATTACCAACTAAAATGTGAAGCAATGGCACTTCAATACCACTTTACCTTTGCTTCTTCACCAATCTTTCTTCGTGTTCTTCTCTCATTTGATTCTCGGTCACATGATAGCTTGGGTGCTTATTCTTCTCGTAAACCCACTGAATAGGCATTAATATAATTCTAAAAGAATGATTTTATGTATTTAACGTTCTTGTACAAAATTCCAACTTATATAAGCAAGAGTGTATTCATTATATTATTTGCATGCAACTATCACTTGATTGAATATAAGATTTGCAAGCTTAAGTTTTTGTTTGTATTATTAATATCTACCAAGCTACAACAACTATTACGATATCATTACAATATTTGGATTTCTAAATATTACTATATATGTGGTCAGTACTTATTTTATTTTTGTTAATTCTTATACTATAGCTAACCCTCTGCTATTGTTAAGGAAAAAATATCATATCTAATGTGTTATATATTTACATGGAAACTTTCGAATAGAGAAACAATCCACTACCTGAGTCAAATAGCTACTTGAAGCATTATTATTATGTAAAATAAAAATAATGTTACAATGAGTTTCACATAATCGATCATGAAGCAAATGACTCTCCATGCTCTTTAAATAGAGATCATGGACCAATTGGATGTTAATCCACGAATCAATAGTCGTTAAGATCGAGGTGAGAACAAACCGTCGAATCACTCTATGTCTATAACATATCATGACCGTCAGATTACATGTTTACAAATGCATACTAATGTAGACTAAAGAAACACACTTTTTCTAAAGATGCAAGTTAATCTTAACTAACTCCCAAGTGTCTTAATTATCCTAACATTCCCTGCTAAGAAGAACTTGGGGTAGGATTGAAGGATTTACAAAAGGGGCATTATAGGAGAAGGAAGGAGGCATTAGAGCTTATCCCTCCTTAATGACAAATTCTTGAACTCCTAACATAGATCGAAGTTTTAAAAAATTTGCTTCTGTAAGAGACTTTGTGAAGATGTCTGAACTTGATCATCTGTAGGGAAAAATAACACTTCGAGAACGTGACCGTGAACACATTTTCTAATGATGTGCATATGTACCTCAATGTGTTTGTTGCATTGATGTTGAAAGGGATATTTAACGAGCTTGATGGCACTGTGATTGTCATATCAAAGAGTAGTCATATGTTGTTGCTCGAATCCAAACTCTTAAAGAATGGGTTGAAGCCACAAAGCTTCTTGACTTGGCCGATTGATTAAGGCTTGATACTGTGCTTCTGCTGAAGAAAGAGCAAGTACTTGTTGTTTATTACAAGCCCAAGTGATGGGTCCAAAACCAAGACTAAAAGCATAACCCGCAGTAGATTTCTGATCATCAGGGTCTCCAGACCAATCTGAATTAGTGAAACCAACCAACAAGGGAGTCCCCCCTGAACTATAACGAATCCCAAACTGAATTGTACTTCGGATATACCAAAGTATCCATTTAATTGCTTTCCAATGGATTTCATTGGGTGTTTGGATATAGCTAGAAATAAGACCAACAAAAAAGGTAATACCAGGATGGGTATGATTCAAATATAAGAGACTACTAACAAGTTGACGATACAGGGTGTAATCTACTTCGGGTGAAGAGCAAGCGACATAAAGTTTGACTCTATAATAGAAGGGAGATGGGACTAGTTTACAATCTTCCATGTGAAAGCAACGAAGAAGGTCACATGCATACTTGGACTAAGAAAGACATATTCCTTCTTTGGTTTGCAAGACTCAAAGGCCAAGAAAATAATGCAAATGTCCTAAGTCTATCATTTCACATGGGTTATGAGATGGTTAAAATTTTATTTCACATGGGTTAAAAGTTTATGGTCACTACCAGTAAGAATAAGGTCATCAACATAAAGAACATGGATGATGAGATGGTTTCCTACTTTCTTGATATAGACATTGGGGTCAGAATGACATCTAGAAAAACCACTATCAAAGAGAAAGCTATCTATTTTGGAATACCAGGCTCGAGGAGCTTGCTTAAGGCCATATAGGGATTTCCGAAGGTGACGGACAAGGCTATAGTAATTTTGAACATATCCAAGAGGTTGTTCCATGTAAATTTATTCCTATGAATCCCCATGCAAGAAGGTGGACTTGGAATCCATTTGATGGACCTACCATTTATGTAAGGAAGCAAGGGAAAGAACAAGGAGGATGGAGTTCATTTTGGGGACAAGGGAAAATCTTTTCATTGTAGTCAATTCTTTCAACTTGGGAAAATCCTTTGGAAACTAACCTTGCATTAATTCTTTCAACACTTCCATCAAATGCATACTTAGTTCGATACTCATTTACATCTGACAAGTTTTCTTCCTTTCAAAAGAGGTACAAGATCCCAAGTATCATTCGTCATTAAGAAACAATATTATTCATCCATAGTTGCATCCCAATCTGGATTGCGTGAAGATTCTGCAAATGTATCTAGATCATGACTCTCTGAAACTTGAGCCAAATGAGAAATGACTCTCTAGAAGTAAACACATGTTCGACGTTGATCTCTAGGATCATCAGAAAGATCACCAGCAACTTCACATGTTGAACTGACCCGTAGAGGAAGCGGTTGTGCTAGTGCAACTAGAGGAAAATGAGCAGGCAAGGTGGATTTTCATCATCATTGTCATCATCAGAATCTGAAGTAGGAACATGTAACTAGAATATGTCACAAGCACCGAAGATGTCTCACATGCCACAGATGGCACAAACGTCGAATTAACGCTCGTAGGAGAAGATATTTTCATAAAATTTAACATCTCTTCTAATAATTATATCATGGGAATTTGCTTGAAGAAGTCTACAACCTTTTACATCTTTATAATACCCAAAAAATATGCACTTTTCACTCTTAGGTTGCAATGGTTTTCGTTTTTAATTAGGAATATGAGCCCATGCTTCACTACCAAACCCACGGAAGTGGCTAACACATGGTTTAATGTTACTCCATGCTTCTTCTAGTGTTATATCTTTTAGAGCCTTGGTGGGAGTGCAATTAAATATGTAATTTTCACAATTAATGGCTTCAACCTAAAATTAAAGACTTAGTCCCTTAGCTCTAAGCAAACAATTAGCCATTTCGTTTAATATGCGGTTCTTTCTTTCAGAAACACCATTTTGTTGTGGTGTATATAAAACATTATGTTGCATTTGAATTCTCTATGTAGTGCATTATGTAGTAAATTTGTTGTTTACATATTCACCTCCATTATCTGTTCTTAACTTGTGTATTTGATGACCAGATTGTTTCTCTACAAAGGCCTTGTAGGCCAAAAACTTATCAAAAACTTCATTCTTAAGTTTTAAGAAATAAACCCAAGTGCGTTTGGAGAAGTCATCAATGAAAGAATAAATACTTGAAGCTAGAGAAAGAAGCAAAAGGAAGTGGACCACACAAATCACTATGAACAAGCTGCAAGGGGGGCGAGGTGTTTCAAGAGGCACATTTTTGAAAATATCCCGATGATTTTTTCCAAGAACACAACCAAGACAAACACCATCTTTGCAAGAGATGAGATGAAGACCAATCACCATTTTTTGATTACATAGTTGTTGCAATGAGCGATATTTTAAATGAACAAATTGCTCATGCCAAAGTTTTCTCAAGTCATCGTTGGGAGCAATAAAAACTAAGGGAAAAGGTGATGACCCTATAAAGATGGCCAAGAATTCAACTGCTTTATTGATCAACAGTCAGTCAATAATAAAGATGCCCAAGAATTTATTTTTTCATTAAAAAACAAAGCATGTCGACACTAAGTATCACTTCATCACATATCTCCTCGTCAAGGAGATCATCAAGCCTTAGTTATGGCCATCAAAATATCAAACTTCAGATATTTGTTTTCAAGGCACTTGTTAGAGTAAAATTCCTAAGTTCATATATGAACGTGGTATTTGTAAATATGAACTTAAGGAATTAAAGGGGGGAATGTTAGTCTCATAATACTAAGTTTTAAAGTCTAAGTATTTTATAGGACTAAATATGAGAACAAGTTAGTTTATTCTAGCATTTTGGATGATGATAGGGTTTCTTATGTAAAAGACACCTAACATACTCATGTGATTATGTGATTGCATGTCCTCCTAGTTTATAGTTTAGAGATGAGCTACATAAACAAGCTCTCTTCTCATAGTGAGGTTAAGTGTGAGTTTTGAGTCATCGCTTCTCAATGTAAGTTAGCTTTCCTTATTAATAAAATTACATGTCCGAGGACACTTCTTTATAAAAAAAAGTGCATAGTTTATCTTTTACAATGCTAACTAAGGAGGATAAATTATACCCTTAAGTGTACTACTTGATTCTCTGGTACATAAGAGTGATCTCCTCGAGTGTTGTTGCCAATATATTATAACAACAAAAAAATCAACATATCTATATACATAGGGTTTTATGTGTGCCTAGTAGGATTCCAATGTACTTGAGGGTATGTGGAAGATCAAATCTATATATAGATTATGTCTAATGTGGTACTACTTGCTAGGTAACAACAAATGTGTACAATGGCATCCAACGAGGTGACCTCACTTGTATTTTCTCCATATATGAGCTTATGAATGGCAATTTGACTTATCGTGTACTTAATTGGTAGGAAGAATAAATTATGATCAATATTAGAAGAAATATAACTGTAGAAATAAAAATAGGAGAAACAAAAGTAATGAACCTATGTAACACACACTATGTTGATAATAAAGAAATACAACAATGTTCATAGGCCTCATCGAGGGGAAACTTTCAAATACTCTGTATGGCTGTGGTGGTAAAAAGGCGGCGTGTAACCCTGCATTTTTTATAAAAAAGGAGCTGAGCAGAGGACAATACAATGAAAATACTTGACAAAACATTACATATCTCCCTACCTCTAATTAGTTTCTCATTGACCAAACCCAAACCACTTGCGGTCCCATCATTAATCATTCTCGACTACCTAATAAGCCTAATTTAATAAAGATGATCATTTCACATTGAGTGCC
Source organism: Larix kaempferi (assembly GCA_027924585.1). NCBI lineage: Eukaryota > Viridiplantae > Streptophyta > Pinopsida > Pinales > Pinaceae > Larix > Larix kaempferi. The sequence continues at coordinate 16,192,012 of BSBM01000106.1, forward strand.
CACACACCAACTAACTAATGGATTTTATTTAAAAAAGATGGCCTTATACATTAATTAATTGACTCCTAAGTAACCCTAAATAAGGAGGTTAAAGTAAGACCCTAAGAAAAAAAATCAAATCAATTCCAATCACTTATGAATGAAGGGAAATGGATATGTATCTAAATAAACTAAGAATGAAAATATGAATGGAGACTCTAATGTCGTTGACAATCAAAATGGAAGATAAGGTCTAAGGAATACATACCCAATAAAATTAAATAGGTGTATCCTCCAAATCTTTACTCATTACCAAGCTATGGTTTTGAAATTAATTTTCCATATCTAGGTGTTCTATGTATTTCACAAATTCCTTGTTGCATATGGTAGGTAAACATATATAAATGCATTCATGAGAAAACATAGTTCCTTGCACTCATTTGCAATAGTTGTCTCATCTAGCTAAACCTCCCAACACAAGGAAAACATTATGTAATATATCCAAATATGAACCATGGTGTAATAACGAATGAATATATCTCAATATAAACCATGATGTAATAATGAATGAATATATCCCAATATAAACCATGATGTCTTACCTATATCAATCATGGCACCATCTAGAATATTTGTACTCAATAAAGGTGTCATAATGACCTCATCTGTATCACTAAAAAGGCACCAAAATGCCCCATCGTCATCCAATATTAGAGCATGACACCTAATAACTCGTTAGTCCTTACATTATATCATATATTATAGAAACAAAATTCAATATTAAATATCAACAAGACAATAAAAATAGTGTTATCAAGGTTTATAGGCCAATCAGAATTCAACACATATGAAAATGCATTATATAAATAAAAACAAATTAATATTATTTTTGGCAAACATTAAAGATACTTTTGGTCTCTTTGTATTACTATCCAAAGTAATAGAGCAAGGTGAAACATATAGTCTCTACCTAAGACAGGGACTAATAAGGAAGCATAAATACACATTACACTTGAGTTGAGGTACCATGTCTAAGAATCATGTGTCGTGTGGTATTTCGGCACATTTGATTAGGAAACCCTATACTAACTATAACAATAATTTTTTTAATTAGTATACACTTTTTGAGTGGATCGACAGACAATATACATCCAACAATAAAGTAACAAATTGTGTATAGGTTAGAATATATACCGTTGGTTTTGAAGCATTCGAAATCCAATCATGTATATTCTAGCCTATACAACATTTATTATTTTGAAGCATTCCAAATCCAATAATTAATAATTTAGCCTATACATTGTTTATTATATTGTTATGGGATGCATATTATTTGTCAATAAATCAACTTCAACTATAACCATAAAACTTGACACGTACACAACTTTTTCATGTCACCATACAAACCATGACATCTTCAAAACAACCTCAACAAACAAATAACAAAACAATTCCAACAAACAAATAACAAAACAATTTGATAGTGTTCACTAACTCTTTATAGAATTTAACAAAATAGATTTTCATGATTATGATCAATCCAATAGATTTCATTTTTTTATAAAATCATAAGCCGATTCAAATTTCTCCCAAAATCCTTAGAATATAGTGGAACCTTGGAATATAATGGAACGATATATAAATAACTCTTAGTTTCAAATGAAACTATGATTATAGTTCTAAATTATAACCAAAATCATGTCAACATTATACTTATAAAATAAAACATTTTGTCATTTATTTATTTTTTTCACATAGGAAAAATACTATACTTTTTTTTAGTGGAAAAATTACCTTCCTGTTATTTCGAAGGAATCAAGGAAAGCTAACAACGCATGGAAAATCTCAACAAACTTCCTCTCATATCGTGGATGGTAGGTCGAACAAACCGTCAGCCGATAATCCAAGCCAAAAAATATCTCAACGAAATTGAACCCGTGTGAATGGAATGAAATCCATCTAACCCCACCAACAGACTACCGTATCTTTGACATAAAAAAAATAAAAATTATACTTGTATTAAGTATATGTCAAGATACTCATACAAAATTTTTGAAAAACTTGAAATCACACTCGAATCTATACTAATATTATAATTCGGACATTAACACATTATAATATGAATAACATAGCTCCCCCAAACCCAAAATAATATGGAACAAAACAAAAATCTACTAGTATGAAATAATCTGAACAAAGGCACATAAAAACTATGTATACTAAAGCCCCCTTGTAAATAGAGAAAAAAATCCAAAAATGATGCGTCCAATCGTTCCCCGTAGCAATAGCTTGTCATTTATTTATCTTACATTGTATATTCTACCTAACAAGATTGAGGTTTTTCATGTTGTACAAGGAAAGTATATTTTAATTTTTAAAATCCCAAATCACTTTGTTTGACATTAAGGAGACATTGTAATTTGGATTTTGTAAAATTGGAATATCTATCTATATATAAAGTAAAAAAATTAAATTTAAAAAAAAATATTAAAATAAATTTTAGTAATTTTCAACAAGGTATTTTTCAATACTATATAAATAAGATAAAATAAATTAGACAAAGAGTGAGCTTTGTTATTTCCATCTTATAGTTTCATTTATAAATTATTATAGCATTTTAGAAATGTGTATATGGACTTTAAAAATATTTTTTTTCATTAGAGAAAGAATTTTATTTTACTTTTTATTAATATATATATATATATATTATAATTTATACATGGTTTGCTTGTTTGTTTTTTTAACAAGTGGGAAAGTTGCAATGTAGTTAATTTCCTGCCAATGTTACAAGACTTAATGATGGCTAGAGGCTCAATGCGCTACATCAGAGGCTTAAGATTTAATGCACTAGAGGATTAAGACATAGAAGTAGAGGCTTGAGATGAATGAATGTGCAGATAAATAGTAGCGGAGGCTTAAGTCTTAATGCATCGGAGGCTTAAGACTTTAATGCACTCATACATAGAAGCAGAAACAATGCGCTCGTCCTTTGCACAACAACTCACTGTGTATGGTGTTGTGTATCGACGGATTAAGCCTTAAGCTGCCAATGTGGACGTATTTAAGTAAGTGAAAAGTTATCGATGTGTTCTTTCAATAAGTAAAGCTTGGAAAGACCTTATCTCATCGCCGATAAGGTAAGGCTGGATCCACTAGTATTGTTTATTGATCCACGAACGAGTTCAATAAGTAACGAGACTACTAATTAATAATTTTTTACTGATCCAAGCGTTCCATTTGGGAAAACAATGTATCTCGTCGCATAGTCGTTGGTACCGTATCTCATTGCAGGATACCCAATTCCCATCAAGCCAGCCGAGCAGGCATTGAGGCTCCTCGAAATGCTGGAAAACACCAAAGGACTGACAAGCGAGCTCGTTGCCAAGGAAAAACATCGCAGGCCCAACAAAGTGATCTCATTGCCTACAAACTGGACCAAGGGAAAAAATTTAGGGAAGGGTTCTTTTGGAATTGATTAAATATTTGAGTCATTGTACCATTATACAATGGATAATTCAAAAGTTAATTCATACGAGTTGAATGTCTTATGATATTTTGAAGATATATGGAAATTAGTGGATTTCAACAGTGGCAATGGATTTTAATTCTGTTAATCCCAATTCACTTCTGCACACACACAAAATATAGTTTATGATTCTAAAAGATGACAGTATGAAACTTAATACCAGTGCTTTGAGAACATCTTCACTATGTCTTAAACTTGAGGACAAGCGCTTTGATAACATGTTCACTGTGTCTGCCAAATACATAAATGCATGCCTCCCTCTCCTGCTCTGATGCTTGCCATGTAATCAATGATTCATTTTCATCCCCCATCCAATGGAAGAAATGTTTTAACTGTGAGGCTGCCATGTTTAGATTTTGAAAGTCCCTAGGCTAAGTGCTTTGTATGGCCTTCATAATTTTCTGAACAAAAACAACCATTCATCATTGTGGAAAGGAAGCTTTTGGACTATGTTCCTACTAGATATGTAGACACAAAGGATGTAGGAATCCAATGCTTCTATTATTTTGTTTTTAACATGTGGGAATTCCGTCATATGACATGCATGGGTCATATAAAATGTGGATGGAGGAGCGTTATTAGACAATGTTATAGATCTAACTTAATGAATCAGGGAATTTGTTATTTACGTGTTTAGTGCAAAATTTAATTGCATGAGATTTTTTTGTCATGATAATGTTTAGTCTATATTTTTGCACTTATTAATGTTAAATTGTGATTAGGATATTTAGACATTTAGTGGTTAGGTAAGATCGATTTTCTATAATTTTAGGTAAAGTGTGTTTCTTTAATATACATTAGTATTTAGGTAATGTGATATATTCTAAACATAAAGTAATATACTATTTTGACATCTCCTCAATTTCAATTGCTACATTGAGCCATAACTTAACACATGATTGGTCCATAATCTCTATTTAAAGAGCTTGGAGGGTCATAGTTGTAAGACTCTTATGTAAATATTTTTCTTTTGTATTAATATATTGCCTCAGGTAGTTGTTTGGGTGAGGCTATGAATTGTTTCCCTCTTTGACCACATAAACATTGAAGTATCAATTTGTGATCTATTTGTATGAGCAATTACTTAAGATAATTAACATGTGTAGAAATACGAAAACAACACTAATATTTACTATAAAAAATAATCTTATAAAATTATAACCTTATCCTTTCATCTCTCAAACCCTTGCCACTCATACACATATCTTTAAGATCTTTAATATAAATAAATATTGTACAATGATCCTCATATCAATGAATAGGGTGCACCAAACATCATATAAAAAAAAACATAGATTACACTATAAAAATGATTATAACCTAAATAGATAAGGGTGAAGATAGATATGCATAAATTTTGTTCCCTGACCAACTAAGTTGCCTTGCCTATCATGTGATTAGATTCTCTATGCAGCTTCACACAATTAACTGCACACAACTCTTCCAAATATACCAATGTTTCAATATTTGGCAGCTCCTCCAACTCTTTGCACCCGCTAATGTTCAGCATCTGAAGCTTTGGAAGGCCGAGGGAAATTGATACCTCCGAAGCATCTCCTGAACTGCTTGGCAGACAATCCTCTGTTTCTAACAATTCAAGATTGTTCATCTCTTTGATTTCCAATATTCTCAACTTCGTCAACCTTCCAACGAAATTGGGCAAACATTTCAATCGGTGGCAAAAGTGCAGCTTCAATTCCTCCAAGCTCCTCAGATAACCGAATGAGGGTGGCAGCATTTCCAACCATTTGCTTTCTAAATGCAGAATTTTCAAATTTAGGAGTTCTCCAAGATCACTTGGCAATTCTTTTAAGCGTGTACATAACAAATACATTTCCCTCAAGAACCGTTGCTGTGCAACTTGGGGAGGCAATACTTCAATTTTTTCACAATCTGAAATGTTCAAGCACTGGTGTGTGTCGATTTGTCCAAGTGTTTCGCTGGATATGGTCAACTGGGGGCAACTTTTAAAACACAGATATTTAAGTTGTATTAAGTTCCCGAAGGAACTTGGAATCATTTGAAAATTGGAGCAATTAATTGCAGGCTGCTATCAAAGTTTCCAGCTCGTGCATCTTTAGCGATGGTTGTAGCCTGCAATATCTAGGTGTTGTGCTCAGCCCTTTTTTGTGGCCCATCTCCCGGAACAGGATCATTTGAACCCTGGTTTGAGGCCCATCTCTTGGAACAGGATGAATTGAACCATGGTTGAATGGCATGGAGGCACAGTTCATCAGCATTGAGGTGACAAGACAGAAGGGGGTACCAAGCATGCTACTACTAGGTAGACAATTTTCATTAAAAAATTAATTTTATTTATTTTTAAATTTTGATAAATAAAAGCACTCCTGCAGGGATTTATGTCCCAGAAATGCTTTAAACAAATAATAAAATCAGAATATTGTATTTAAAAAACTCATAAATTTATTTTAATTTTCAAAATATTATGTTTAATATGATAATTTTGCAAAACATTATAAAACATCGCAAAGATTTATGTATGAAAAAGGCAAATAATACTAGTCAATGCAGTTTGACTTTCCAATGGAAAGTATATATCCTGCCTTGGCAGGAAATAATAAACTATATTTTGAAAGATATGGATTTTATCTTTATAATGTTTATCGTAGGTTGCAAGGATAAAATTTTTGTCAATGGCTTGGTTAATATAAGGTCAACGCTCTATCGATTGCAATATAACTCTTCATGGGGAAAGGATAATAAAGTGAACTCAACCATCTATTTCCTTGTCAATTAGCCCTAGGATATCAAAATATTTAATAATTGATGGAGTAAGCTAAAAGAGCGGCCATTTGCACCTTTTATTCGGCGAATTTTCTAGCCAAAATGCGGCAAAAATTATTGAAATTGCAGCTTTGGGTTGTTAAAATTGCATAATCAAAGAACTCCATGGGTAATTGAGGTCTTTGAATCCATTTCGACATTCAAAATTTCAATTCCAACAACCAAAATTGAAATTTCAAGAAAAATCGTGTCGTGAGATTCTGGCTAAGCTTGTCGAAAAGGTGCAAATCGTAGTTTTTTTAGCTTACTCCAACGTAACATTGAATGCTAAGTATATAATGTAAATCCACAACTAACAAAATATTATAATTAATTGTAAGTCTCTCATTATTATTTTAATATTTTAATTTAAATGATAATTAATTGAAATAATAATGATATGTCATTTAAATAATAATTAATTAAATTAATAACTATCACAATATTCTCACTTTTATCGGCGTTTGAATACAATTCTAACATGTACACAATGTTCGACTAACACAAGGTTGAACACCTTGATTAGTCAATCACACAAACAGATCACAGATCGACACATTGGGTTTTTACGTGGTCAAAATCCTTGAAGAGAGAAACAGTCCATTGCCCCAGCTAAATAACTACTTGAGGAAATATTATTATGCAAAATAAATTACAATGAGTTTCTCATAATCGATCATCAAGCAAATGAACCTCCATGCTCTTTAAATATAGATCATGGACCAATTGGGTTTTAATCCAGGATCAATGGTCGTTAAGATCGAGGTGAGAACGAACCATCGGATCACTCTAAGTCTAGAACATATCATGATCGTTGAATTACATAAATACAAATACATACTAATGCATTCTAAAGAAACACACTTTTCCTAAATATACAAGTTGATCTTAACTAACTCCTAAGTGTCTTAATTATCCTAACATCCCCCTTTAAGAAGAACTTGGGGTAGGATTGAAGGATTTACAAAAGTTACACTATAGGATAAGGAAGGAGGCATTAGAGCCTAACCCCCCTTAATGAAAAATTCTTGAAATCCTAGCATAGATCGAAGTTTAAAAAACTTTGCTTCTGTAAGAGAATTAGTGAAGATGTCTAAACTTGATTATCTGTAGGGAAAAAGAGCACTTCAAGAACGCAATCGTGAACAATTTTTTTGATGATGTGCATATGTAGCTCAGTGTGTTTGTTGTGTTGATGTTGAACTGGATATTTAGCAAGCTTTATGGCACTATGATTGTCACACCAAAGAGTAGTTGGATGTTTCCACTCAAAGACAAACTTTGAAAGGATCTATCGAAGCCATAAAGCTTCTTGACTTGCATTAACTACAGCTTGATACTCTGCTTCTGCTAAAGGAAGAGCAAGAGCTTATTGCTTCTTACAAGCCCAAGTGGTGGGTTCGAAACCAAGACTAAAAACATAACCTGCAATAGACTTATGATCATCAGGGTCTCCGACCCAATCTAAATCAATGAAACCAACCATAAAGGGAGTCCCCCCCAAACTGTAATGAATCCAAAACTGAACTGTACTTTGGATATACTGAAGTTTCCTTTTAGTTGCTTTCCAATGGATTTCATGGGCTGTTTTCATATAGAGAACAATAAGACCAACAACAAAGGTAATATCAGGATGGGTATGATTCAAGTATAAGAGACTACCAACAAGCTAACGATACACAGTGGCATCTACTTCGGGTGAAGATCAAGTGACAAAGAGTTTAAATCTATAATAGAAGGGAGATGGTGTTGGTTTACAATCTTCCATGTGAAAGTGACGAAAAGGTCACAAGCATACTTGAAGTGAGAAAGACAGATTCCTTCTTTAGTTTGCAAGACTTGGAGGCCAAGAAAATAATGCAAATGTCCTAAGTCTGTGATTTCAAATTTCTTCTTAAGGCTTGATTTCACACGGGTTAAAAGTTTATGGTCACTACCAATAAGAATAATATCATCAACATAAAGAAAAAGGATGATGCCATGGTTTCATACATTCTTGGTATAGACATTGGGGTCAGAATGGCTTTGAGAAAAACCACTGTCAAAGAGAAAGCTAACTATTTTGGCATACTAGGCTCAAGGAGCTTGCTTAATGCCATATAGGGATTTCCTAAGGTGGTGGACAAGGCTAGAGTCATTTTGAACATAGCCAAGAGTTTGTTCCATGCAAATTTCTTCTTGTGAATCCACATGCAAGAAGGCGGACTTGACATCCATTTGATGGACCTCCCATTTATGCAAGGCAGCAAGGGAAAGAGCAAGGCAGATGGAGTTCATTTTGGTGATAGGGGAAAAGGTTTCATTGTAGTCAATTCCTTCAACTTGGGAAAATCCTTTGGCATCTAACCTTGACTTAAGTCTTTCAACACTTCCATCATATGCATACTTCGTTTGATACACTCATTTACATCTGACAAGTATTCTTCCTTTCAGAAGAGGTACAAGATCCCAAGTATTGTCCTCCATTAAGAAATGATATTATTCATACATAGTCGCGTCCTAATCCGGATTGCCTAAATCTCCTACAAATGTCTCTAGATCATGATTCTATGAAACTTGATCCAAAAGAGAAGTGGCTCGCTAGAACTAAGAACGTGTTCAATGTTGATCTCTAGGATCACCTACAAGATCACCTGTGGCTTTTCGTGTTGAACGGACCCATAGAGGAAGCAGTTGTGCTGGTGTTACTTGAGGAAAATGAGTAGGTGGAGGTGGATTTTCATCATCACTGTCATCATCAGAATCCAGAGTAGGAACACTAGAGTATCCAGAGGCTCAAGGAGCTTGATTAATTCCATATAGGGATTTCCTAAGGTGATGGACATGGCTAGAGTCATTTTGAACATATCCAAGAGGTTGTCCATTAAAATTTCTTCATGTGAATCCCCATGCAAGAAGGTGGACTTGAAATCCATTTGATGGACCTCCCATTTATGTAAGGAAACAAGGGCAAGAACAAGGCAGATGGAGTTCATTTTGGTGACAGGGGAAAATGTTTCATTGTAGTCAATTCCTTCAACTTGGGAAAATACTTTGGCAACTAACCTTACCTTAAGTATTTCAACACTTCCATCGTATGCATACTTCGCTTGATATACTCATTTACATCTGATAAGTATTCTTCCTTTCAGAAGAGGTACAAGATCCTAAGTATCGTTCGCCATTAAGAGACGATATTATTCATCCATATTCATGTCCTAATCTGGATTGCTTGAAGCTTCTACAAATGTCTCTGGATCATGATTCTCTAAAACTGATCCAAAAGAGAAGTGGCTCGCTAGAACTAAGAATGTGTTCAATGTTGATCTCTAGGATCACTGACAATATCACCTGTGGCTCCGCGTGTTGAATGGACCCATAGAGGAAGCAGTTGTGCCGGTGTTACTTGAGGAAAATGAGTAGATGGAGGTGGATTTTCATCATCACTGTCATCATCAGAATCCAAAGTATGAACACCATCAAGGAAGTTGGGAGTAGAATATGGCACAACGATTGAAGATGGATTGCATGCCATAGATGGCATAGACCTTGAATTAATGCTCGCAAGACGAGATGATTTCATCAAATATAACATCTCTTCTAATAATTATATCATGGGAATGTGCTTGGAGAGATCTATAACCTTTTACATCTTTATAATACTCAACAAATATGCACTTTTCACTCTTGATCTTTAATTCGGAATTACAAAAGTACTTGAAATCAATGAACAATCATAACCATAAGCATTCACATTCGACACACAAATTTTACCTTGGGGAAACCCTCTATAACTTGAGGGAGAAAACCCCAGAAAAATATTCCTTAGTATATTGATAGATAGCAGAGAATGTCTTTTACATCAAGCACCCATGGTGCAATTTACAGAGCAAGAGAGATAGACAAATAAGAGAAGCTTAGAATAATTATTCTCCACTCAACCAATTCGCTAATATTGGTCACATGCACAAATTGCCTTCAATAGAATTCCCTCCAACATTGGATACATCAATCCTGCATGGAAACATGCGCCATACATCTCATGCAATGGATTTAACTTTGAGTACTGACTTCAAGATGAACTCGCCCTTTAACTGAATTCTAGCCCACTTAGTAAGGTGGCTAACTTAAGTTTCGTCGTGCAAGTGTCGCAACTCAAGTGTCATCTTTTAGTTTAACACAAGTGTCATCTTGCAAAACACTTAGTTAACTATATCTTCTTTGTTATCACTTAGTTAACTCTTTTAATTGAATTATTTCTTGTTAACATCACTGAAGTGATCATTTTGAGTTCTCCTTTAATTGATTGAAGTCTTCTTTGTTAATATCACTAAAGTTTAACAATTCGAATTCTCTCTTATTTAATTTAAGTCTTTATCATCACTAAAGTGTGCAAATGGAATTCTCTCTTATCTTATCACATCTTATCTTTATCTCTTGTCTTATCTGCATGGTCTACATGTGCCATCTTAATTAATTATCATAGCAAATATACTAAGGATATTTTCCCAATGATGTGATCATCTTGTTCTACTATCGTTCCAAGTGGTCATATGCTAAAGTAATTTACTCTAGATGTGGCCAGTCTCTAGAGGAAACTTAATAGCTCAACCATGGTTAGTAGTACATCACACACCATTCATGCTTCGACATGCAAAGCATTACCTCAACACATGAGGCACCACCTCAACACATGAGGATTTGTCTTGACACACAAGACCTTAGCCTTGACAAGCAGGACTGTAAAACATCATCACTTTGACATACAAAGCACTTATCTCAACACAAGCTTATCCTTTCTTGAGTCCAAATCAAGATTCTTCTCCATGTTTCTTGAGTCCAACGCAGGATCCTATAAGGCACTACCTCAACACACAAGACTCAATCTTGGCACACAAGATTGACTTGGATAAAGACTCATGATGTTGTAACTTTAACAATTGTTTCTCTACAAGGGCCTTAAACTTGTCAAAAAATTCACTCTTAAGTTTTAAGAAATAAACCCAAGTGTGTTTGGAGAATTCATCAATGAAAGAAGAAATACTTGAATCTAGAGAAAGAAGTAGAAGGAAGCTAACCACACAAATCACTATGAACAAGCTTCAAGGGGGTCGAGGTCTTCCAAGAGGAACATTTTTCAAAACTATCCCGATGATGTTTTCCAAGAACACACTTGAGACAAACACCATCTTTGCAAGAGATGAGAGGAAGAGTAATCACCATTTTCTAATTACATAGTTGTTGTAATGAGTGATATTTTAAATGAACAAATTTCCCATGCCAAAGTTTGCTCAAGTCATTGTTGTGAGCAATAAAAACTGAGGGAAAAGGTGATTACCCAACAACGATGGCCAAGAATTGAATTACTTTATTGATCAACTATCAGTTAGCAATAAAGATGGCCAAGAATTTAGTTTTTCATTAAAAACAAAGCATGTCGACACTAAGTATCACTTCATCATATCTCACGTTGTCAAGGACATCATCAAGCCTCAGTTATGTCCATCAGAAGATCAAACTTCATGTATTTTTTTTAAGGCACTTGGTAGTGTAAAATTCACTAAGTTCATAGATGAACATGGTATTTGTAAATATTAATTTTTGGATTAAAGGGGAGAATGTTAGCCTCATAATCCTAAGTTTTAAAGTCTAATTTTTTTCTAGGATTAAATATGAGAATAAGTTAGTTTATTCTAGCATTTTGGATGAGGATAGGGTTTATTATGTAAAAGACACTTGCCATACTCATGTGATTATGTGATTGGTTGTCCTCATATTTTCTAGTTTAAAGATGAGCTACATAAACAAGCTCTCTTCGCATAGTGAGTTCAAGTGTGAGTTTTGAGTCCTCACTTCTAAATGTAAGTTAGTTTTCCTTATTAATAAAATTACGTGTCCAAGGAAAATTCTTCATAAAAAATAGTCCATAGTTTATCTTTCACAATGCTGACTAAGGAGGATAAATTATAGGTCCTTAAGTGTACTACTTGATTCCCTGGTACAAAAGAGTGATCTCCTCAAGTGTTTTTCCTAATATACTATAATAGCAAAACAATCATCATATTTATATACATGCGGTTTTAGGTGTGCCTAGTAGGATTCCAATATACTTGAGGGTACGTGCAAGATCAAATATGTATATAGATTATGTCTATTAATGTGGTACTACTAGCTAGGTAACAACAAATGTGTACAAGGGCATCCAACGAAGTGACCTCGCTTGTATTTTCTTCATATATGCTTCCCAATGGAAATTTGACTTATAGTACTTAATTGGTGGAAAGAATAAATTATGAGCAATATTAGAAGAAATAAAATTGCAGAGAGTAAAATAGGAGAAACAAAAGTAATGAACCTATATAACATTTAAACACTATGTTGATAATCAAGAAAGACAACAATGTTCATAGGCCTCATCAAGGGGAAACTTTCAAATGAGCAGAGGACAATACAATGAAAATACATGACAAAACATTACATATCTTACTGCCTCTAATTAGTTTCTTGCTAACCAAACCCTAACCACTTGTAGTCCCATCATTAATCAGCCTCGACTACCTAATATGCCTAATCTATTAAAGATTATCCTTTATCATTGAGTGCCCACACACCAACTACCTAATGGATTTTTTTTTAAGAATATGACCTTATACATTAATTAATTGACTCCTAAGTAACCCTATATAAGGAGGTTAAATTAAGACCAAAAGAGAAAAAAATCAAACTAATTTCAATCACTTATGAATGGAGGGAAATGGATATGTATCTAAATAAATCAAGAATGAAACTATGGATGGAGAAAACTAATGTTGTTGAGAGTCAAAATGGAAAATAAGGTCTGAGGAATACATATCCAATAAGATTAATTAGGCGTATGCTCCAAACCTTTACTTCTCATCACCAAAAATTAGGTGTATGCTCCAAACCTTTACTCTTCATCACCAAGCTATGGTTTTGAAATTGATTTTCCATATCTAGGTGTTCTATGTAATTTACAATTTCCGTGTTGTGAATTGGAAGGTAAACATATATGAATGCATTCATGAGAAAACATAGTTCTGTACACTCATTTGCAATAGTTGTCTCATCTAGTTAAACCTCCCAACACAAGGAAAAAATTATGTAGTATATCCAAATATGAACCATGCTGTAATAATGAATGAATATATTCCAATACAAACCATGATGTAATAATGAATGAATATATCCCAATATAAACCATGATGTGCTACCTATATCAACCATGGCACCATCTAGAATAATTGTATTCAATAAAGGGGGCATAATGACCTCATATGTATCACTAAAAAGACACCAAAATGCCTCATTGTCATCCAATATCAGAGCATGACACCTAATAACTCGTTAACTCACATGCATATAGTTCTCATCATCCCAAGGTCCATTTGGTCAAGCGTGCTAAATGATACACCACTAACACTAATAAGGAAGCATGCGTACACATTACACTTGAGCCGAGGTACCACATCTAAGAACCATGTGCCATGCGTAATTTTGGCACATTTTATTAAGAAACCATATACTAACTATAACTATAATTAATATACACTTTTTTAGTGGATCACAAACAATATACACCCAACAATGAAGTAATAAATTATGTATAGGTTAAGATATATATCATTGGTTTTGAAGCATTCCAGTTCCAACAATGTATAATCTAGCCTCTACATCATTTATTATTTTGAAGCATTCCAATCCAACAATGTATAACCTAATCTATACATTATTTATCATATTGTTATGGGATGCATATTATTTGTCGAATAGATCAACTTCAACTATAACCATAAAACTTGACACGTACACAACTTTTTCATGTCACCATGCAAACCATGATATCTTCAAAACAACCTCAACAAACAAATAACAAAACAATTTGATATTGTTTACTAACTCTTTTTAGGATTTGATGAAATAGATTTTCATAATTATGTGGAATTTTGGCACATTTTATTAGAAAACCATATGCTAACTATAACTATAATTTTTTTTAATTAGTATACAATTTTTGAATGGATTTAAGACAATATACACCCAATAAAAAAGAAATAAATTATGTATTTGTTGGGATATATATTGTTGGTTTCGAAACATTCTTGGTCCAACAATGTATATTCAAACCTATACATTATTTATTATTTTGAAGCATTCCAAGTCCAACAATATATAATCTAGCCTAAATACATTATTTTTTATATTATTATGAGATACATATTATTTATTGAATAGATCAACTTCAACTATAACCATAAAACTTGATGCATACACAACTTTTTCATGTCACCATACAAACCATAACATCTTCAAAACAACCTGAACAAACAAATAACAAAACATTTTGATATTGTTCAATATCTATTTTTAAAATTTGATGAAATATATTTTAATAATCATGATCGATACAATAGATTTCATTTTTTTATAAGATCATAAGCCAATTCAAATTTCTCCCCAAATCCTTAGAATATAGTGAAATCGATACATGAATAATAAAACTATGATTAAAGTTCTAAATTCTAACCAAAATTATGTCAAAATTATACCTATAAAATAAAACATTTTGTCGTTTATTTATATTACATTGTATACTATGCCCAATGATATTAAAACTTTTTGTCATTTATTTATCTTACATTGTACATTCCGACTAATGAGATTGAGGATTTTCATGTGGTATATTTTAATTTTTAAAATCCCAAATCACTTAAAGAGACGTATGATATTTAATAATTTAGATGGTGTAAAATTGATATATATATATATATATATATTAAAATTGGAATAAATATATATATATATATATATATATTGTAAAATCACTTTGTTCGCCATGAGTAGCTAAAAGAAACATTTAGATCTTAGTGGGCCAAACCATTTTCAAAGTAGTGGGTGCCACCATTTCAGCGGAAGCCTAAGATATTTCAAACCGGTATCTAGAAGTTTCAAGCGGAAGCCTAGATATTTCAAACCGGTATCCAGAGGTTCCACAGGACATGGAATAATTTGATTCAGAGATTGATCGAAAGGTTCATTAGTGCCTGCTGTTAAAAACATTGATTTCTCCACATTGGGAATGAGATCGATAGCTTCTGAGAAAGTGGCAATGAAAGTTTTGAATTCATTCCACTCCCCTGTTATACCTTTTCGAAACACCAGAACATCATCGACGAACAACAAATGAGTAATTTTGCACCCTTTTGCAACCTAGATGTTGGAGATACGACCCTCTTGACGAGCTCTGTGGATTAGTAAGCTTAGGCCTTCGACCATGAGTAGAAAAATACAGGGGGAGAATGGGAATCCTTGACGGAGTCCCTTGGTACTTCTTAAAAACGAAGAGGGTGTCCCATTGACCAAGACTGCAAAAGAAGCAGTTTCCATGCAGCCCATGATCCAATTGGTGGTTGCAAAAGAAAGACGAATTTGTAGGAGCATTACTCTCAAGAACCCCAATAAACTATGTCATACGCTTTTGAGAGGTCGACCTTCAGTATTGTACCTTTCAATTTCTTGGTATTAATAGAATGCATACATTCTTGAGCAATTCCCATTGCATCAAATATTTGGCGATTGCTCAAGAACCCAAATTGTTCATTTGACAAGAACTTAGACAGGACCGGTTTCAAGCGATTTGTTATGATTTTTGTGATTAGCTTATAAACCATATTACACATCTTGGTCGATAATCATCAAAAGTTTTTGGGCAAACCTTTTTGGAATGAGTGCCAGAAAGGTTGCGTTTAATGCACTTGGTATTTTTCCTAAGAGTCTGGACTCTTCCACTGCCTCAAGAATCTCATGACCAATTAGGTCGAAAATTGCAATATAGAATTCGAGCAACCAACCATCTGGTCCAGGGCTCTTATATTTCTTAAAGCATTTAAGGGTATCCACAATATCCTCTAAACTCATTGGTTCAATGATTTTCTGACTGTCCTCGGGATTGAAAAATCTAGGGTACCTTTGCAACAACTCCATCTAGCTAAGCATAACTGTGGCACCATCATACTTGAACAGCTTCTGGAAATGGTCCTTTGCACCTTCTTGTAACTTGACTTGATTTTTTAAAATCATTCTCTATTTATTTCTCAGCTCCCATATGGCATTAAAATTCCTTCTACAATCAGCATATGTATGAAAGAAAACTATATTTTTATCACCAAGGTTAATCCAATTTACCCTACTCTTGATACGCCAGGTTTCTTCTTCATGAAGAAGGATGCTTTGTTTTTTGGCTTCCCATTCCTTGATAACCATCAACTCTGCATCGGAAAATATACCCGAAGGTTTGGAAAGGTAGATGAGTCGGATATTTGCTTCAGCATTTTTTAAGTCTGACCTGAGGTCCCTCTTATTTTTATTTTCCCAATCTATAATTACTTCTTTTAAACCTTTCAATTTAAGAGCAAATTGTTCCAGCTTATTTCTAACACAAACAAGAGTGAGAGCATTCTAGTAGCTTGTTACAACATCAACAAATCATCTTCTAAAAACCAAGAGTGATTGAACTTAAATGGATATAGGGGTTTCCTCATACCTGAGTCTAATTGTAGCATAATGGCCTTATGATCGGAATTGGAGTCGAGACAAGACCAAGCTCTATACCGTTCTAGAGAATCTTCTAGGTTAGCAGAGATAAGGAAGGGATCGATCCTTTTGGCGATCCTAAACTCACCACTTCTGCCATTAGACCAAGTTGGTTTTAAAGGTCCTATAATAAGATCTGTAATATCCTGATTTCGATCCCATTGCATTAAAAATGTAAATGACGTAATATCATTCGTGGTGAGGAGCTCAAGGCCAAGGCCCCACTATCGATTTAGTGTTAAAATTGATGCATATGGTTTGTGTGCTATCCAAGCACAATAGAAATTATAAATATCATGTAAATATGAATTTTAATAACATACCCACAACTAGCTAAGGATAATTTTAGGGGCGAAATTTAGCCCATGGGCTATTTTTCAATGTTTTTTTTCCAACAAAAGATTTGCCAATATGCATTTTTGAAGTCCCATTTCGCCCAATTTTGATGGGGTAAACTTTTTCACTCTAAAAATCACCAAATTATTATATAAACTATATAAAATCCTTAGAAATTGAAATAATTTTAGAAAAATATCGCCAAATATTTTATAGTTGACATTTTAAGAATTGGTAAGATTCGTCAAGGTTTATACATTTTTATATATGTATGGGTCATTAAAATTATCCCTGCTGAACTAGCTATGCATTGCAATGCAAGAAGAGTATGGGGGCATGATTTTTACAAGGAATAGGGAGGAAAAATATTCAAACCCTTGGAGCCAATCAAGTCAAGCCAAGCGTAAATGAGAAAACCCATGAACCTTCAACTACCCATGTTGAATTTTGTACCCAATCATTTATTTCTCCCAAGAATTGGTTCAAATAGTTATTATTTGGGGAAATGGAGAGGTAAAGAAATGTCTTCTTGGGAAAGAAAGGAGCCACGAAATTTTTCTCCAATCCATTATTCATCAACCAGTTTGGATCTCTCACGAAGTTCTAGTTGGTGGGGCGTTTTCCCTCCACGTTTTTCTGGTTTTTCCTTGGTTTCTAGCTGGGAGAAGGGCGATTTGTGATATAGAATAGTGGGGAAGAAGAGTAATCCGAGTTGGGGGTCCTAGGAGGTCGTTTTTTCCATTGAAACCCCTATATACCTATGGGAGAAATCGATTTTGCTCCATATGGTCGATTTTCCGTTCCCACAATTCGTTTTTGACTAGCCACAATTTGGGGAAAAACCCTTGCACATATTGCTTGTGAATCCCATAGCTAAAAATGTTTTTCTATGACCAACATATGTGCTTGTTGTGCCATCTATGTGTCAGAGAAATTGTTGTGGTTGGATTTATGTGTATCCACGGTTTTGGATTGAGCTTGAGTGCAAGCATCCAATTTTAGATTTTGTAAAATTAGTGTGTGTGTGTGTGTGTATATAGATATATATATATTAAAATTGGAATAAATATATATATATGTATAATAATTTAGATTTTGTAAAATTGGAAATAATATATATATACACTCACCAGAAAAAGTACTATAGTTTTATTAATGTGTAACTAACTATACATAAACGTTTATGATTTGATCCAAAAGAGAACTAAAGAGAACATGCAAACAACATCAAAAAAAGAGATCAGATGAAAAATACAGAGGATAACAAGGTGGTATCAAGAACCAACCATATCAAGAAGAGAAATCTAAGCCAAAGAAAGAGACAAAACCAGGAGAGATAACACCATCAAGGCTCTCCTCAAGCTGGATGATGCCCTCTGGCACTCTCAGAGCAAGCTTGGACAAGGAATCCGCCTCGACATTAATATACCGAAAAATATGATGAAAAGAGAGGATGCGGAAATTTTCCTACAGTTTCCTGAATCGTTGTTGCCACCACTTGAGTAACAAGACATCCATCTTGGATTTTCGTTGCTCCCACTTAATGATAACATTAGAATCCCCATACACCGCAAGGGAATTAATATTCCTGGACTTTGAAAAGAAAAGCAGCATTGTTAGAGCCAAGAGCTCACTGCGTGTGTTAGAGTATGGGCTGCATCCTAACCATCCATGTAAAAAATGTGCTCTATATAATAATGGGATGAACCCAGCTCCCGATATATTTCCAGAGTCCTGAGAGGCCCCGTCAAACATTATGTAAGGCTAGGAATCAAATTGTGCAGGAATAATATCTCTTTGAAGAGGCTATTTAGCAATTTTAAAATCGGCGCAATCTCGAAAAATGGCTTTCATAACATAAAACAGACTGAGAGAATGATTTTCAAAGATTATAAGATTCATTTGTTTCCACAATGTCCAAAAAATGTGAGCAGGGGTGAAATCGTTTCCTTTATTGACAGACAACCAGGATTTCATGCAAATATCCACAGAAACCTCATGCCAACAATTCGTCAACTTTAAAGCCAGAGATACACATTTCCAAACAAGTTGAGTTACCGGGAATGTGATGAATAAATGCATCATGGTTTCAATGTCGTTATTGCAGAAAACAAAAAGCCCCAGTCGCTGCCACCCTCGCTTAAGAAGGTTTTCCCAGGTTAGCACTTTGGTCGCCATGAGTAGCCAAAAGAAACATTTAGATCTCAGCAGTCCAGACCATTTTCAAAGTAGTGGATGCCACCATTTCAACTCATCATTGTTTTTGTTTTCCATAATCGTCGAGTATGCTTCCCTGACTGTAACTCCACTAGGCTCCGAATTCCAATACCATAGTAACTCATCCATCATGTTCGTGACTTGGATCCCCATACCAATGAGGCCACGGACAAAGCATTTCCATTCTTCATGGAGAATCCTAGACAAATTTAAAGCTTGAGCCGATCACCATCTTGGTTCCTCCCTGTTATCGGACAATCTACTCGAGCGGATGCGAGCATGATCTCCCTAGTCCAAGTGGATCTAGAAAAAATGGAAACAGAATATAACACTACTTTCCTAGATCAATTAGAGATCAAGGTAGATAGATGTCTTACCTTCAGATTCGCAAATCCTTCTCCTCTTTATTGCTCCAAAATTTGTGGTCGTCAGATCCGTAGCTGCAAGACCTGTAAAAGAACATAAAGACAAACAAATAGTAAAAGCACATCTAAACACTAACTGATCTAAGCAAACAGTTAAGGAAGTAAGCTCTAAACATCATAAATACAAAGACATTTATGGAAAGAGATTATATTGTTGTAAATAAGTGGGAAATACATAGAAGAGTGGTGATTACAACCAAGCCTTAACATTGTAATCTTCCTCCAACAAGTCCAAGCCAAGCCTCCAAAAGGGTGTGTATCCCTCCCAAGAGATGAATAGGGATCAACTAGGGTAATTTCACTGGCATATAAGCGCCATAGTCCTTCCTCCCTTTGGAATGGGGAGGGGCTTCATATTTATAGGACCAAGTGGATAAAGTAGGTTGATAAATGATGGAAGAGGACTAAGGGATCCTCCCATTAGGTTAGGGAACCGAATTCCAGCTCACCTAGAAGGTAGGTATGACCCTCCACCTCACCTAGCTTCGAGAAGTCGCTCGAAGGTTCCATTTATCCATTTTTACCAACCCCGGCTCATGCTGCATGAGGGCAATCTGCGCTAGGAAGGGGCAGGTGCAAGTTGCATGAAGGAAACCTAAGCCACTGGCGCAAGCTGTCGGATGGCATTCTGCGCCGAGCTTAGTCAGGCGCATCTTGCTGGAATACAAGCCGCGCCGACCTAACTAGAAAACATAGACAAAGGGTCCACAACTTTCTCTATATGACTCCAGGTCAAGGAAACTTTAGGGATTAGGGCACTAAGTTAACATGGGACTCGGCGTCATTTCATGTTTAGAGAGTCTGAAAATAACTAAAGAAGACTCCAAAGGTTTCTTTTTCATAAAAATTAGTCTCCTCACCCGAAAAAGGATAAAACGATGTGAGAGAGAACTCTTCCAGTCATGATCGGCTGGAGTGCTCCTTTTTCGTAAATAGTACATCTGGGTTCGAAAAAGGGGTAAACTATCACCAGAAAGATGATCATTCAAATACTTTTACAAGCGCGAAAGCATCAAGTTCGCTTGGCGATCTTTTTGTATTTAGGGATCCTGAAAAGAGCTTAAAGAAAGACTCCATGTACAACTTTGTCATGGTTGGTGACCAAGTACGACAAAGAAAAAAGTCAACTCGACACAGGTCGGATAAAGTGATAAACCTATACTCGTTAGACACACATTTTTACTCAACTTTTTAACGAGCACAACAATGGTATCAAAAGCACTCGGAACCTTTTTCATGTTTGAACCAGAGCACAAAAAGGTAAAAGATAAGCTCAAACCACTTTTCATGTTTTTACCAGAGCGCGAAAAAAGTAAAAATTAAGCTCAATACCATCTTACTTTTTTTAACGAGCTCGAAGACAGGTGAAAAGAATGCTCATGGTATTTGTTTCATTTTTTAACAAGATTGCAACAAAAAATGAACTATGCTCGGTATAATTCCCATTGGCAGGTTTCTCCCCAACATGATACCCAGAGGTTGAAAGTTTGCTCCCAGCACAAGAAGCTGACGGCTTACCTCTAGTATGATTTCTAAAGGTTGGAGACATGCCCCCCAAGCTTCGTTTCGTTCGTCTACTCTTTTTCTTCATCCAATCAAACTCATGGTTACTAATAGGAATATGTTCACCATGGGAGGATGAAAAAATAGGATTAAATAGCATAGGCGAATGAAACGAAGGTTCAGATATTAAATCTGGCGAAAGTCTCGACTCAAGGGGAGGGGATTTGAGTGGACACGGGATTTGAGGGGATTTTTATGCCATCTTGAAACCAAAGGTAAACTAGGCTCAGGAATGGTTTCATTTTTACACAAGCTCAAAACCAAAGGTAAACTATGCTTGTAGGGGCATATTCCATTTTTTAACGAGCTTGGAATCAAAGACTAATCTATGCTCATGGGAACCTGTTTCATTTTTTAACGAGCTTGACACAGAATGTGAACTATGATCATGGTTAAGGTCCAGTGATTGGTTCCTTTCCAACATGATATCCAGAGGTTGGTAGATTCCCCCATCATGATTGCTAGCAGATTAACAAGATGCCCCCAACATGATTGCTAGCGGATTAACAAGATGCCCCCAACATGATTGCTAGCGGCTTAACATGCCCCCAAGATTCATTTTGTCTGACTATGCTTCTTCCTTACCTAATTAAAATCCTGGCTACTAATATGAATATGTTCACCAAGGGGGTAGGAAGAATGAGGTTCAAGTGACACAAGCAAATGAAATGAAGGTTCAAGTCCTAACTCTAGTGGGAGATTTGACTCAATGGGAGGAAGATCTATTTCATTTTTAAACAAGATTAAAATAGACAATAACTATGCTTGAAGGGACCCATTTTATTTTTTAACGAGCTTAAAACAGAAAGAAACTATGCTCATGATAGCCTGTTTCATTTTCTAACGAGTTTGACACAGAAAGGGAACTATGCTCATTGCTACGGTTTCATTTTTACACAAGCTCGAAACCAAAGGGAAACTATGCTTGGGATTGGTTTCATTTTACACAAGCTTGAAACCAAAGGTAAACTATGCTTGGGATTGTTTCCTACCCAAAATGATGTCCAGAGGTTGATAGTGTGCCCCCCAGCCTAAGAAGCCAGGGGGTAACTCCAACATGATCTCCAGAGGCTGGATACATGCCCCCCATCTCTAGGGGGAAGAAACCACTAAAACATGTGGGACATTCAGGGAATTATGATGACTAGGATTCATGAGATGAGTGGGTGTCACAAAGGAATGCTAATAAATGGTCACCATATTCCCATGATGAGGAAAATACATCACTTGAAAGAGTGAGGACACTAGAGATTTCATCACATAAACATAGTCTTGTCCAAGGAGTAGATTAAAGTCTAAGGGACCTTGGACTACCATAACATCAATTCAGACATTTTTCCCTCCTAAAGAAATGGGTAACTGAGGACGGATCCCTAAAGGTCCAGTATGCCTTCTATTAAAAGCCAATATCTGGTCAGTGACTGGCACAAGATGAGGGGAACCTATAGCTTACAAAGTAGTTGAGGATAAAATACTAACAAAAGCTCCATCATCCACTATAGTGAGAAATATTTCCTTATCAGAAACTCCTATAGATATCTGGAAAGGAACACTCGAAGGAAGACAAGATTCTGTTAAACCATTCCAATCAAAGGAAATGAACTCAATGCTTGGAGGGGGTCCTATGGGAATGGACAGGATTTCCCCTTTCCTAGAACAATCTGAACTGACTAGGAAAACATCAACGGTTTCCAATTCACTCTCAACTGGAAGAGTAGAATGCGACAAAGATTTTATCATGGTGACTACTTCAGTCTGGGCATTCTCCAATAAAAGAGTGGGATCTAGTGGAGGTGATATCGACTCGACTACTTCAACTTCACTCTTTGAAGAAAGAGTGGGATAGACTGAGGATGGGGTTGGATCGACCACTTCATCAACCAATGGGGGGTCAAAGGACAACTTATGATATTCATTCGGAAAGTATTTCTAAGATACAGTAATGTCTTCCAACAATTGTGAAGCTTCATCCATGCGCGGACAAAGGTAAGTAAGGTGCATGCCCTTGCATAACAAACAAGGATTCTTGACTTTACCTTTCTGACCCTTAACCATAGAGTCACTAGTTGATGGGGTATCACCAGTATGATGTCCAGAGGTTGATGATATAGGTGGTTTGGAGGCTTTAGACTACTCTTCTAATACATTGGAAAGACGAGGACAATCCTTGAGAAGGTGATCGCCCTTGCAAAGCTTGCAAGGGAACTTGGGTCTACGAGGTGTTCGAATAGGATGAGTTCCATCAGAGGCAACTGGTTGATGCTTGGTCTCTTTCTTATCCTTCTTCTTATTTATCTTCCTTTTCTTCTTCTTCTTATCCTCCTGATTACTAACACTATTGCTTTGATCAGGAAAGGAAGAAGAAATGGAAGAAGATGCATCTGATGAAGAAGGGGAAGGGTCATTTTGGGATGGACACTCTCATGGTGGAGAGTTAACATTTGAAACATTGGGTACAGCTGGAATCACCGGATTGAATAACCATACCGGTAATCCTATGGTTAATCCAGGAAAATTTAAAGTGGTAATAAAGGGAGGACCAATATCTCCAACCAGAGGAGACAAAAGGTACCCCTTGAAAAGGGGCCTCTTGATTGGTAGTCCCAGAAGAGGTTTCCTTATCTAAACTCTCTAAGTCCTTCTAATTATCATGCACAAGAATGCTACTCAAACTAAAAGCAACAAGCAAACTTGTGAAAAGGAGGGATGTAAAAGCCAGATCCTCACGGGTGTGTCAAGCTGTCACAACTCGCGATATACTGTAGGGTCCAACAGTTATACTCGGCCCAATTTCATAGCACTAACCAAGGAGGATTAGGACCGTACCCTTGGCCGTATAACCCGACTACCTAACAATACGTGTATAGTAATCTCCCTGAGTGCTATTCTCGGTGTATTGCGACAACAAAACGGTCAAAAGGTTTGCTTGGATGGTTCCAGGAATCCTAATGGGGTATCCCGATATACTCAAGGTATGTGGGATCATGTTAACAATCAAAATAGCACCCTCATCATGTGAAGAAAGATGCATATTTTTTCCATGCACTTGTAGAAGGAAGTCATAACACAGTTCATCCAAAGACAAATCCTCTCTGAGACATGCATTAAGATGCATTAATTGTGATTAAATAATTCTAAATGGTGCAAAAGGGCCTAAAAACTATTCAGAAGTGGGTTTTCACTGGAAAATAATTAAAATTGAGAAAAGTGACTAATCCCACATTCACTAGAAAGACCTAAGGCTCATTTCCCAATGCTATATAAGAATGGCATGGGAGGCATGGTAAAGGGTGATAAAAAAAGCAAAGGCATGCTGAGGAGATTCTGGAGGAGGAAGAAGAGCTTCAAGTCTTCAAGAGCAAAGGTGAAGGAAGGGAAGCTCATGACAATGGAGGAAGGGTTCACATCAAGCTTATTGGTAAAGTTGTACTTCTTCCTTGTTTCAATATGAAGTAATTCAAGTTTCTGCCATTATGGTGTTTAGACATTGCTTATATTGTGTGATTTAAACTGTTAAATTGTTGTAAATATGAAAGTTGCTTATCTTAAATGATGAATGAATTTAGATTTCGAAATAACTTGTATTAATTACTTCATTTCTGACGTAAGATCTCACCAATCTTTAGTAAGATAGTTAAGTTTGTGTAGACACATCCCTGCACAAATTACTGTTATCAGATCGCCAATTCGTAGTGTTGTTGTCTAATGCACAACCATACGACAAGAGCCTTCCGATATACTACTGAGTATGTGAAGTGCCTTTCGATATACCTAAGGGTACGTGAAAGAGCCTTCGATATACCGATTGGTACATGGAAGAACTGCAGGCCCCCGGGATGCAGTGCAGGAAAATAACGACAGCTTCCATGCTTAAAGACGTCGGAACACGTCTCTAACCTAACACACAAGTTGCTAAAAGTTTTTAACTTAAACTAGCGCTTGATTTTATCGTGTACGGTTAAGTGAATCCATGAAGTGAAGACATGGAATTTAAACAAGATGCAAATCTGATCTATTTGAAAATGCAAGTCTTTGTTTCTATGAAGTCCTACTTAAGAAAGAGAGAGAGATATGTTTTCTTCCCAAATGCACAACCCTATGAAAATGCAATTTTAACTCTTTTCAAAATGATAGAAAGAAGTAAAAGATACACCCAAAACTAACCCAAAGCGATAAAAGAGATCTTTTATGAACACCAAATGCAATAATTATAATCTGTTTCCTATCTCTTTACACTCCAAAAAGACACATCTAAGCTATGGAAAGAAAGATTTCACAAACGTTTCCAATCAAATGCAAGACAAAGAAAAGTACTTAATAATATTATCTAACTCAAATGCACACAAATCTGAAACAAGTCTTTCTTCTTCTTATGAGTGTAAGACCAAGAATGTCAAATGATCAAATTAAAGCAAGAAGAATGTTTATGCTTTCCAATTTGTGAATCTACCAAAAGAGGGACAAAATAAAGTTTTTCTTTGAACTAAAGTGGACACAAAGAATCAATCTTTTCCAACAATCATTAAATAGCTCAACATGTAAGGGAAACAAGATGCACAACCCAAGGAAAAGAGGCTAAAAAAGACATGGATATCCCACACTTTCCAAGTCTTTTAAAACAAGCTAATCCACACCAAACCAAAAGTTATCTTAAAACTTTAATATGGGTCAAAACGATTGTAGGATACACGATTCATGGCCCCCCTGACCATGAGGGGGAATTTTTTTCAAAAAACGCAAGCAAAACACTAGTTTTAACTCAAAGGGCCAAACATGGATCCAAATCTCAAAAGACCCCAAAAATGGAGGAAGATGATAGTATGTTGTGCCTAGGGGTTCTGTGACTGTATAATGCAGTACATAGATCTCAATGAATTAGACAAAATCACAAAAAAAGGAGAAAAGTGCTAAAAACCAAGCAACAGGTGCCGGCGCAGTCTGTCCTTGTGCACCAGAGCGCCCGGTGTAGGTTATGTGAAGGATAAGTGCGCCAATGGCGCAGGATGAACTCAGTAAATGTGAGCCGGTGGCGCGGGATGCTCAAGGACAGTGAGCGCCAGAAGCACGGTGGCATAGGGAATGTATTACCCAGGGGAGTCGGGCGAATAGCAAGTAACAAGAAAGCAAAGATATCCAAAAATATAAAGCAAAAGGTACAATGTTGATCCCAGATAGAGTCAGGGCAAGCCAATAGACTCTGAAATAGTGAAACTTCAAAGGTGGGAGGGGCTCAGGAGGCTAGAAAATGAACCAAAAGAAATCAATGGAAACAAACCAAATTGAAATCAAACTATGTTCTATTCCCCAGTATGGTCGCCATATTTGTTATCGGACAATCTACTCGAGCGGACGCGAGCTTGATCTCCCTAGTCCAAGTGGATCTAGAACAAATGGAAATAGAATATAACACTACTTTCCTAAATCAATTAGAGATCAAGGTAGATAGATTTCTTACCTTCATATTCGCAAATCCTTCTCCTCTTTATTGCTCCAAATTTGTGGTCGTCAGATCCGTAGCTGCAAGACCTGTAAAAGCATGTAGAGACAAACAAATAGTAAAAGCACAACTAAACACTAACTGATCTAAGCAAATAGTTAAGTAAGTAAGCTATAAACATCATAAATACAAATACATTTATGGAAACATATTATATTGTTGTAAATAAGTGGGAAATACATAGAAGAGTGGTGATTACAACCAAGCCTTAACGTTGTAATCTTCCTCCAAAAATTCCAAGACAAGCCTCCAAAAGGATGTGTATGCCTCTCAAGAGATGAATAGGGATCACCTAGGGTAATTTCACCAACATATAAGCGCCATAGTCCTTCCTCCCTTTGGAATGGGGAGGAGCTTCATATTTAAAGGACCAAGTGGAGAGAGTAGGTTGAGAAATGGTGGAAGAGGACTAAGGGATCCTCCCATTAGGTTAGGGAACCGAATGTCGGCTCACCTAGAAATTAGGGATGACCCTCCACCTCATGTAGCTTCAAGAAGTCGCTCAAAGGTTCCATTTATCCATTTTAACCAACCCCGGCGCATGCTGCATGAGGAAAATCTGCGCCAGGAAGGGGAAGGCGCAGGTTGCATGAAGGAAACCCGAGCCATCGGTGCAGGCTTCCAGATGGAATTCTGCGCCGAGCCTAGTCAGGTGCATCTTGCTGGAATACAAGCTGCTACGACCTAACTAGAAAACATGAACAAAGGGTCCACAACTTGCTCTAGATGACTCCAGGTCAAGGAAACTTTAGGGATCATGGCACTGAGTTAAAATGGGACTCATGATGACGAGATTTAGGTGTAAGACTCCCTAGACTGCCAGTCATAAACTTAAGCTAGGTAGAAGATACCAAGTCTACGAATATGAATAATAAGAGCATCTGAGAAAAAGTATAAATTTGAACCACCAATTAAGGGATCAAAGCCTATTTTTATGTCCCGTCTATTTCCTGGTTTCCAGCTTAGCCACTCTTTGATTAATCTTAGCGACCCGATCAAGCATCACCAAGAATTTGAACTACCCCTTGTAATGATTTGAGTTCTCCTTAACCAAACGAAGGAGGATAGATTAAATAAATATGTTTTATGCATTACATTGCTCCACAAGATGTCCCCAAAAAGGCAGCGCCACGTTCTCTTTGCAACCAAAGTTGTGCCAAAATCAGGAAGGTTTTTCAATCCCTAACCGCCGAGGTATTTTGGCTTGGTAATGTTTCCCACTTGACTAAGGGAATTTTGCATGACTCCCTGTTCCTTGACCACAATAAACGACAACAAAGTTGTCGAATTCGGTTTGTAATAGACTTGGGGATTTTTTCTAAGGTCATCCAGAAAAATGGAATGTTTTCCAGAACAGAGTTAATCAGAACAAGGCACCCACCCATAGAAATCCATCGATTTGACTAGCGTCCCAATCGCTTTTCTACTTTCTCTAACATCCACTTCTAGTCCTTATTTCTATAGTTATTAGGTTTCAATCGGAAGCCTAAATATTTCAAACCGATATCCATAGGTTCCACGGGACATGGAAGAATTTGATTCAGAGATTGATCGAAAGGTTCATCAGTGCCTATTGTTAAAAAAATGATTTCTCCACATTGGGAATGATATCGGTAGCTTCTGAGAAAGTGGCAATACAAGTTTTGAATTCATTCCATTCCCTTGTTATACCTTTTCCAAACACCAGAACGTCATCGACGAACAACAAATGAGTAATTTTGCACCCTTCTACAACCTGGATGTTGGAGATAAGACCCTCCTAATGAGCACTGTGGATTAATAAGCTTAGGCCTTCGACCATGAGTAGAAAAATCCAAGGGGACAATGGGAATCCTTGACGCAGTCCCTTGGTACTTCTGAAAAATGGAGAGGGTGTCCCATTGACAAAGACTGCAGAAGAAGCAGTTTCCATGCAGCCCATGATCCAATTGGTGGTTGCAAAAGAAAGACCGATCTGCAGAATCATTAATCTCAGGAAACCCAATAAACTATGTCATACGCTTTTGAGAGGTTGACCTTGAGTATTGTAGCTTTCAATTTCTTGGTCTTAATAGATTGCATACACTCTTGAGCGATGCCCACCGCATCAAATATTTGGCGATTGCTCAAGAACCCAAATTGTTCGTTTGACAAGAACTTAGACAGGATTGGTTTCAAGCGATTTGCTATGATTTTTGTGATTAGCTTATAAACCATATTACACAAGGAGATTGGACGATAATCGTCAAAGGTTTCCACGAAAGCCTTTTTTGGAATGAGCACCAAAAAGGTTGTGTTTACCGCACTTGGGATTTTTCCTGAGATTCTGGACTCTTCCACTGCCTCAAGAATCTCATGACCAATTAGGTCGAAAATTTCAATATAGAATTCGACCGACCAATTGTCCGGTCCAGGGCTCTTAGATTTCTCGAAGCATTTAAGGGTAGCCACAATATCCTGTAAAGTGACCGGTTCAATGATTTTTCGACAACATAAAAAAAAGAGATCAGATGAAAAATACAGAGGATAACGAGGTGGTATCAAGAACCGGCCATATCAAGAAGAGAAATCCGAGCCAAATAAAGAAACAAAATCGGGAGAGATAACACCATCAAGACTCTCCTCAAGCTGTACGATGCCCTCTGTAACACTCAGAGCATGCTTGGACAAGGAATCTGCCTCGACGTAAATATCCCAAAAAATATGATGAAAAGAGAGGATGCAGAAAGTTTCCTGCAATTTCTTGAATCATTGTTGCCACCACTTGAGTAACAAGACATCCATCTTGGATTTTCCTTTCTCCCTCTCAATGATAAGATTAGAATCCCCATACACCACAAGGGAATTAATATGCCTATACTTTGAAAATAAAATCAGCATTGTTAGAGCCAAGAGCTCACTGCGCATGTTAGAGTTTGGGCCGCACCCCAACTATCCACGTAAAAAATGTGCTCTAGATAAGAACGGGATGAACCCCGCTCCTAAGAGATTTCCAGAGTTCTGAGAGGCCCCGTCAAACATTCTGTAAGGCCAGGAATCAAATTGTGAAGGAAGAAAATCTCTTTCACGAGGCTATTTAGCAATTTTAAAATCGGCGCAATCCCAAAAAATGGCTTTCATAATATAAAACAACCTGAGAGAATGATTTTCAAAGATTTTAAGATTCCTTTGTTTCCACAATGTCCAGTAAATGTGAGCCGGGGTGAAAGCATGTCCTTTATTGACAGACAACCAGGATTTCATGCAAATCTCCACTGAAACCTCATGCCAATAATTCGTCAACTTTAAAGTCAGAGATACACATTGCCAAACAAGTTGATTTACCGAGCATGTGATGAATAAATGCGTCGTGGTTTCAATGTCATTTTTGCAGAAAACACAAATCCCCGGTCCCTGCCACCCTCGCTTAAGAAGGTTTTCCCAGGTTAGCACTATGTTCGCCATGAGTAGCCACAAGAAACATTTAGATCTCAGTGGACCATACCATTTCCAAAGTAGTGGATGCCACCATTTCATCTCATCGTTGTTTTTGTTTTCCATAATCGTCGAGTATGCTTACCTGACTGTAACTCCACTGGTCTCTGAATTCCAAGACTAGAGTAACTCATACGGCCTGTACTTGAGTTGTATCCCCATACTAGTGAGGCCGCGAACAAAACATTTCCATTATTCACGAAGAAGCCTCGGAAGATTTAAAGCTTGATTCAATCACCATCTGGGTTCCTCCCTGGACTACCAGTCATAAACTTGCACTAGGCAAAAGATACCAAGTCTACAAAAATGACTAATAAGAGCATCTGAGAAAAAGTAGAAATTTGAACCACCAATATTTATGGGATCAAGCCCTATTTTTAAGTCTTGTTTGTTTCCTGGTTTCTAGCTTAGCCAATCTTAGATTAATCTTAGAAACCCGATCAAGCATCGCCAAGAATTTGAACCGCCCCTTGGAATGATTTGAGTTCTCCCTAACCAAACGAAGGAGGGTAGAGTACATAAATATTTTTTCTGCATTACATTTCTCCACAAGACGTCCCCAAAAAGGCAATGCCACGTGCTCTTTGCAGCCAAAGTTGTGCCAAAATCAAGAAGGTTTTTCAATACCCAACCATCGAGGTATTTTGGCTTGGCTAATGTTTCCCACCTGGCCAAGGGAATTTTGCATGAGTCCTTGTTCCCTAACCACAATAAACGACACCAAATTTGTCGAATGCAGTTTGTAATAGACTTGGGGATTTTTGCTAAGGTCATCCAGAAAACTGGAATGTTTTCCAGAACATAGTTAAAAAGAAAGCCGTCAATTTGACCAGTGTCCCAATCGCTTTTCCACTTTCTCTAACATCCACTTCCTGTCCTGATTTATATAGTTATTAGGTTTCAACTGAAATCCTAAATATTTCAAACTGGTATCCATAGGTTCCACAGGACATGAAATAATTTGATTCAGAGATTGATTGAAAGGTTCATAAGTTCCTGCTGTTAAAAAATCGATTTCTCCACATTGGGAATGAGATCGGTAGCTTATTAGAAAGTGGCAATGCAAGTTTTGAATTCATTCCACTCCCTTGTTATACCTTTTCCAAACACCAGAACGTCATCGATGAACAACAAACGAGTAATTTTGCACCCTTCTACAACCTAGATGTTGGAGATACGACCCTCTTGACGAGCTCTGTGGATTAGTAGGCTTAGGCCTTCGACCATAAGTAGAAAAATCCAGGGGACAATGGGAAGCCTTGACGCAATCCCCTGGTACTTCTGAAAAATGGAGAGGGTGTCCCATTGACCAAGACTTCAAAAGAAGCAGTTTCCATGCAGCCCATGATCCAATTGGTGGTTGCAAAAGAAAGACCGATCTGCAGGAGCATTAATATTAGGAACCCCAATAAACTATGTCATACGCTTTTGAGAGGCCGACCTTGAGTATTGTAGCTTTCAATTTCTTGGTCTTAATAGAATGCATACATTCTTGAGCGATTCCCACCGCATCAAAGATTTGGTGATTGCTCAAGAACCCAAATTGTTCGTTTGACAAGAACTTAGACAGGACCGGTTTCAAGTGATTTTCTATGATTTTTGTGATTAGCTTATAAACCATATTACACAAGGAGATTGGACGATAATTGTCAAAGGTTTCTGGGAGATTCGTTTTTGGAATGAGCGCCAGAAAGGTCGTGTTACCACACTTGGGATATTTCATGAGAGTTTGGACTCTTCCACTGCCTCAAGAAGCGCATGATCAATTAGGGATTTTATATTTCTCGAAGCATTTAAGGGTATCCACAATATCCTGTAAAGTAATCGGTTCAATGATTTTATGAGTGTCCTCGGGATTGAAAAATCTAGGGTACCTTTGCAACAGCTCCATCTAGCTAAGCAGAACCGTGGCCCCATGAGACTTGAAAAGCTTCTGGAAATGGTGCTTTGCACCTTCTTCTACCTCGACTTGATTTTTTAAAAACACGCTCTATGTATTTCTCAGCTCCCATATGGCATTAAAGTTCTTTCTGTAATCAGCGTATCTATGAAAGAAAGCTGCATTTTTATCACCAAGGTTAATCCAATTTACCCTACTCTTGATTCGCCGAGTTTCTTCTTCATGAAGAAGGATGCTTTGTTTTTTGGCTTCCCATTCCTTGATAACCATCAACTCCACATCGAAAAATATACCCGAAGGTTTGAAAAGGTAGATGAGTTGGAGATTTTCTTCAGCATTTTTTAAGTCTGACCCGAGGTCCCTCTTCTTTTTCTTTTCCGAATCTAAAATTACTTCTTTTAAACCTTTCAATTTAAGAGCAAACTGTTCCAACCTTTCAATTTAAGAGCAAACTGTTCCAGCTTATTTCTAACACAAACAAGAGTGGAAGCATTCTAGTAGCTTGTTACAACATCAACAAAATCCTCTTTTAACAACCAAGAGTGATTGAACTTAAATGGATATAGGGGTTTCCTCATAACTGAGTCTAGTTGCAGCATAATGGCCTTCTGATCAGAAATGGAGTCGGGACAAGACCAAGCTCTGTATTGTTCTAGAGAATATTCTAGGTTAGCAAAGATAAGGAAGTGATTGATCCTTTTGGAAATCCCAAACTCACCACTTATTCCATTAAACTAAGTTTGCATTAAAGGTCTTGTAACAAGATCTGTAATATCTCGATTTTGACCCCATTGCATTAAAAATGTAAATCATGTAATATTGTTATAAAATAGTAGTGAGGAGCTCAATGCCAAGGCCCCACCATCGATTTAGTGTTAAAATTGATGCATATGGTTTGTGTGTTATCAAGGCACAATAGAAATTGTAAATATCATGTAAATATGCATTTTAATAAAATACCCACAACTAGCTATGCATTGCAATGCAACAAGAGTATGGGGGCATGATTTTTACAAGGAATAGGGAGGGGAAATATTCAAACCCTTGGATCCAATCAAGTCAAGCCAAGTGTCAATGAGAAAACCCATTAGCCTTCAACTACCCATGTTGAATTTTGTACCCAATCATTTATTTCTCCCAAGAATTGGTTGAAATAGTTATTATTTGGGGAAATGGAGAGGTATGGTTATCCAAATTCATGTATGGGCAAGCCACCATTTTTAGAAAAAATGTTTTGGATTCTTGGGAAATATAGGAGCCATGAAATTGTTCCCCAATCCATTATTTATCAACCAGTTTGGCTCTCTCACGAAGTTCTAGCTGGTGGGGCGTTTTCCCTCCATGTTTTTATGGTTTTTCCTTGGTTTCTAGCTGGGAGAAGGGCGTTTTTGTGATATAGAATAGTGGGGAAGAAGAGGAATCCTAGTTGGGGGTGCCGAGAGGTTTTTTCCATTGAAACCCATATATACCCGTGGGAGAAATCGATTTTGATCCATATGGTCATTTTTCCCTTCGCACGATCTGTTTTTGACTGGCCACGATTTGGGGAAAAACCCTTGGACATATTGCTTGTGAATCCCATAGCTAAAAACATTTTTCTGTGCCCAACATATGTGCTTGTTGTGATTTCTATGTGTGGGATAAATTGTTGTGGTTGGATTTATGTGTATCCATGGTTTTGGCTTGAGCTTGAGTGCAAGCATCCAAGAATAGAAGAGGGTTCAGTTTTGGCTTGATAAACCCCAACTGTGGACTAGATTGGCTTAGATGTGGTGTTCTTTTTGTTGTGCATCAGTTTCAATTTCCCTTTCCTTGTTGAAATCATGCCTAGCTCGGGGGTGGCAACTGTGTTGAGAGATTAATGAGCACAGTTGGCCTATGGTTGGGTGGAATGTTGTAGTTGCTTAGCTAGTTGCTTGGGGCAACCTTACAATCAAGCTAAGTATTTTCTATGTGTATTAAACTTTGCGATGTTTTTAATTTGATGATTATTATTGATATGATGAATGCATGTGAAATGTGTGTGGATAGTTTAATTCCGTTGTGCATTTTTATTTTGAATGGCATCTCCACACATGTGTTTTATTTGCTATGAATCTGTTCATAATGAATCGGGCTGAGTTTTTGTAAAAGCCTAGATTTTCAGTCATATTCCTTTCCATGAGTTGCAGCGATGGGAGGGGATGTGACAGTGTGGTATCAGAGCGTAGGTTGCAAAATTGGGCCAAATATGACCATTTGCAGAGGTCAGACCCCTTCCTGATCACCACTGATCATCAAGAAAATTTTCAAATTTTTCTAATTTTTTGAAGTTTTTGTCTAAGTGTATGTCGACGAAAAATTAAAAAGAGCGCCGAAACTATCGGCGAGAAATTGGGAAAGTCACCGTTACGTTTCGATGAGAAAGTAAAAAGGTTGTCGAAAAAGGTGTTTCGGAGCAAAAATAAAAAGTTCGTCGATTGGCAAGAAATTGGAAATGTCGCCGAAACGGTCGGCCAAAAGGCGGAAAGTGTACCGAAACGGATTGGCAAGAAATGGGAATTGCGCCAATGGGAGCAAAATTGAAAGTGCGTCGATCGACGACAAAATGAAAATCGTGCCGAAAAGGATTTCCGGAGCAAAATAGATTGTGCGTGGAAACAGGTCGGAGGAAAAGTGGAAATTGCATCGATCGGAAACAAAGTGAAAATGTCACTGAAACAAGTCGGCAGAAAATTGAAGTTGCGTCGATCAGCGAGAAACGGGAAGTGCATCGATCATGTTGGACCGTGCCAAAACAGAAAATGCTCCAATCGAAGACAAAATGGAATTGCCTCAAAAAGGATTTCGGAGAAAAATGGTAAAGTGTCGATCGGAAACATAATGATAAGTCCACCGATCAGAAACAAAATGATAAGTCCACAAGGGGGAAATCTCCCTTGACCCTTGTCGTCCCCCTAAGACATTATCGATTTTGAGAAATTTCTATGGTGATGACAAGACTCATATAAATGGAAATGTTGCATCATGATAATAGTTCATGGGACAATTTGGTAAGTTGTGGATTATAAAAAGGGTGATTCATATGCTTATGTAATTTGACAAAAGTTGGCAATTTTGAAGGGCTGCAGTTTTTGCTCAATAATCAGAAATAGGCATGCTCCTACTCTTTTCAAAGATTATCCATAGGACAATAAGATAGAATGATATTATTCTTAAAACATGTTTATAGCTATTTCATAAAGCAACCATGGTAAAAATGCTTGTTTTAGAAATGTAAAAGAATTGAATGAAGTATGGTTGGATGCTTAGTAACAAGGCAATATCGTTAATGAGCAAGGATACTCAACTGAGAGTATTATGGTAATTTACGTTAGAATGTGGAAAAACATGTTGAATGGATAATAATTACACTCTTGCATATTGTATTTTATAACCACGAGATGGAGTAAGGGAACTAAAAGGAAGTGATGTTCCTTAGCCAGAATGTATGAAATGAATTCTCTATGCTCAAAATGTGCAATATGAATTGCATAGAGGGGTTATGGAAGCCTTATTAAGAGTAATTGGTTGTAATATGAATTATGGAGGAGTGATAGTCATGTCTAATCATTGGAGGATGAAAGGGACCAATAATGGACATTGGTGCCTTGGATAAGAACGTATCCAATGTACTATTGTTAGTAATATATGCAATTTGAATTGCAAACAAGAGCCATGGGAGCTCTCGATTATCAAATATGGATATTATATTCCATGAAAGAATTCTCAACAAATAATGGAATATGTTATCAGGTAAGGGACATGTAACTTGTAAATATGATGGGTGAATCATCCTCGTGGGAAAGTGCATGTATGATAGGAGAAATTGCAAGATATGATTAAGTAATGAGAATGGCTAAGGAAATTCCATTATCCCAAAAGTTGTCACTCAGAAGAATAAGACATCCCAGTATGTGGAATTGGCATGTGGCTCATGATAGTGTCATGGTGGCCATTCAAAGGATGCTAATTGGGGAATGAGACATTCCCATGTGTAAATCAAGTGTATGGTTCAGCATTGTGGAAAATATTTCCATGAGAAAGGAGAGAAAGTATCAAAAATTAAATGAGGTACAAGGGCATATAATGGACCTTGAAAAGAATCCTTATGGAGTTGCAATTGAATCAATTGCAGTGTTGATTAGTGCTAGGAAGTTAAGAAAGGTCAAGTTGAACTTGGCCATAATTTTTGAAATCAATTGGAGCAATAAGGAAATGTTGATAAAGATGGAAATTTATCGCCTTAAACTATTTATGTTTATAACATAAGAATTGCATGCCTGAAAAGTAGCAAGTATGAATGTTATACACGTGTATATATATTGAATTGCTACTTGGTGAGAAGATCATAGCTAATAATTGCTTGTGTGCTTGGTAGAGAGGCCATAAAATTGGATCAGCTATGATGTGGAAGAGGAAATTCCATGCTATGATGAGGGATTGGAAAGGGATAATTCCTTAACTCCTCTCTTGCTATTGTATTTATATTTTATGAAATTTATATACAGAAAATTATGGCATACCAATGCTGAGAATGAAAGAGATTAGATAGATGAAATGAATACGCACTAGTGGGCATATTGTCAGATATTGCATAGTGCATGTGAATATGTTTGTGCATGTATATGATGTTGCATGTTAGTAAAGCTAGAGAAGTTTTACATATACAATGAGCCACTTAAGATAATTATTGTGGTTGTTAATAATTAGTGGTGTTTGCATTGTTTGTAGGACCAAAGACAATCGAAGCATGGCTAAAGATGTGGATGATGTTGTCACATGTGACCAACAACCTTATGAACAAAGGTTGGAGCAACAAATATATGATAATGAGGTTGGTGGAAGGATGGTGTAATCCTTTGCAGGAGACCAACTGATCAGGTAACATCAAAGATGTTAATGGAAGCCATGCAGGTAATGGTTTATTTATTATTGCATACAAAAAGGGGATTGGGTAAGAATCCCTTGAGCCATATTTAATAATCGTAAATTGGTATGTATGTGATGTTGAATGCATTTATGCGAACATTATCCCACCGGGTAC
This sequence comes from Larix kaempferi, assembly GCA_027924585.1. NCBI lineage: Eukaryota > Viridiplantae > Streptophyta > Pinopsida > Pinales > Pinaceae > Larix > Larix kaempferi. Next base: position 16,229,347 of record BSBM01000106.1, read on the forward strand.
GGTGAGGTATGTGGAAGTAAGGGAAATGATCCTTATACCATCTAGTTGTTTTGAATTGTAAATGCTTTCATATGAAAATATATCATGCCATTTGTGTATGTTGGTTATGAGTTTAATAGCCAAAGCAAGTGGGGACTTATGTTCTTTTTGTGATAGTGCATGCCATATGAGATACTCAAGGTTAAGGCCATAATGTGGTTGGAATGGTAATGCTATAGTGATAAACGAGTATCCCATGAACCCCCCTATTATTTTTAATTTGGGATGAAATTTCTTTTCCAACAACCAAGCAGTGAGTAAACTCTTGATGTGTTGTTAAGGCGGAGAAGGAAGGCACCTAGATAAGTTAACCAGGTGATTGGGGAGATGGTTGGATGATGTGTCAAGGCATTAGCTAGAACTTCCAACACATCATGGTGGAATGCATGACATAACATTATGGTATTCATGAATCAATGCATGGCGGAATTGAGTGGATATACATTAAAATATTTTGTAAACTTTGTGATTGTTTATGCATATTTGTGGGTACATATGATGAGAGGCATTGTGTGAATGCATGGTTGTGATATATATTTCATTGCAATTCATTAATACCTGAAATGATAGAATTATTGGCAATTATGAGATCATTTCATGAGTTGCTATGGATATAGGAAAATGATTGCATGAAGAAGGTAGTCATGTTTGGTGGGATACCAAGAATGCTCTGTTGGGAGGACAGAGTTGCTTGAATAGATATGATTTTGTAATCATGAGAATTGGAAGTTTTATTTAAATTGCATAGATAATGTGATTGTATCCTGCAATTTTATTGTGATAATGATGCACATAGAGTAAATGTATTTCATTGTATTTGAGATATTAGCAGTTGATAGTGTTTGAATTATTGAGTATTATAATTCCGAGATCACTTCAGTGACTGTTGTAATAATGAAAATATTATATGCATGGATACTCACAAAGTGTTTGATTGATTGAAAATTTCATATTACCGGTAGAATTGTCTTGGATATGGCAATGTGGGTAAGTACATAATAAAGATGGGAATCTACCCTGTACAAAAGTCAAAACTTATGAGAAGGGTCTCATGGTTGTGAAATTTAACTTATGTACGGAACATATGGTAAATTTCAGTTTTGAGATTTTGCTAATAATTACTAATGGTTGTTTGGATTATCTAGAATTGTGTTAAGAGGACTTGTTGTAGGTGGATGTTAATGTTATGGTAGCAAGTGTAAAACCATAATGGACAGTGCCATACCACTTACAAGATCCAAACAATATAAGGATGGTCTCATGGTTAAACAAATCTAATTTATGTAGGAGACAGAATTATAAATTCAGATTTGAATCTGATTATTAATGTCATTGATTAGTTGATTGTTTGTGAATTGTGTTAGGAGGACACATTGCAGGAAGACCATGTGTTATGGCATGCAATATCTAAACATCATGAGAAGGAACTCATGTTTTGGAAATCTAGTTTCTATATGAAACATATCTGAGAAATTCTAATTGAAATTATTATGATGACATCTCATGTGAACTGCATGATTGTATGTAATGCAGGTGAGATGGTGGAAATATGCCATTGGGGAAGATGTCGGTTGTTAAGGACAAGAATTTAAAATAATTCCAAGAGTGGCTTGGGTTTGATAAAACCCACAAAATTCCGTATGTGTGCTTGACTCTTTGCAGTGATGTTAAACCCATTAAGAGCATGGGTACTCAGGAGGCTTGCATGGGCATTGGTAGCCTTTCTACACTCACACTGAAGAGCACTGGTGGGATGGGTATGCCCAAGGGACTGTGTAGTAGAGAAGGGGTACCATCCTTGTGTTGTGTGAGTGGGTATTGTGGGGATGTGCTAGCCTGCAGTCAAGTGATTTACCTATGGAGTACCTGGAGGGAACCATTGGTTTTCATAGTACAAGGAGAAATGTAATGGTATTTTGTTGTTTTATTTCCTGATAAACCCAGTAGAGATATTGGCTTGGTAATGTTTTTTGAATGCTTGATAAACCGAGTCGAAGAACTATCTTATCATATCAAATGAGGAGTTATTGGACACTTGGACTAGATTCCCTAACCTTTATGACAACAATGATGAAGATGCTATGACACCTATGACAAATTGCAGACCTGATTGCTGACATATGACCATTATGACATGTCAGGCCTAAATATAGAATCCAAGAAGGTTCTCATGGGATTTGGGGAAGCTCAAGGGATTCCCATTCGAATTGGTGGAAGGTGGAAGGCTTGGAAAGGGAGGACACATGGAAAATCTGGAACCTCACCCTAATTCGAATTGGCTTGGAGTCTATGGATGGAATGGTAACCTTAGAAGGCTAAGGATGTTTATAAAATACAGGGATCAAGTAAGAGAAGGGATTTTGATCATTTTGAGAATTTGCATTTGTGAAGAGAGCTAGTGGAAAACGAGTCTACTTGCCCTATCCAATTTCGAGGGTGAAAGATTCTCGTCCTAGTTGGTGTGTGGAAAGGCCACTCAGACCTTTCATGGGATATTTAATGGAGTCTTTATTTGCAGGTGTAATCTACAGGTCAGCTCGTGGTTTCTTCTAGTGCAGCTCACTCCTCCAACCATTTCCAGTTTTCATTGCATATTCTTGATCCTTGAGGAGAGGCGCTTTTGGTGACCTATTGTACTCTTTGGGGGAGATTATAATGCCCCATTTATTTTGTAATAAGATGCATATACTATGTTATTCACACTCAGAAATGTATCAGGTCGAAAATCCAATTGGAATTATGTAAATCTGATTTTTAATGAACAAATGGTGCCGTTTCCCCACTATCTTGATGTATAGCAATGAAATATTGATGTATTAGAATGGAAGAGTATTTATATGATGTATTTATGACTAATGGATTGTCATTGATGATCTTCACAAGTTTCATGTTCAGTACTTAATCATTTGGATTCATCTTGCTTAGTTTTATACCATTTGAAGAAGATTTAATGCCATTTCCCCCAAGGTCGAAACTAGTGATTTTGTAGTTGTTGGAAGAGGGTTATAACAGACTTAACAAACTGAATAATGATTAACATGAGACCTTAATATTTTTCCTTATACATCCTCTTCATATGTCCAGAAATTCGAGTGGCTTTGGAAGCATTTGGAGATCCATATTCAGCATTTACCCTGGGGGATTTGAACCCCAAATTGCTAGTAAAATTCCATACATTGGCCAGAATCTTAAAGGGGTTTGCAGAAGTCTTTTGATGGTCCTAAATCATACCTGAACATCATAATCAATTCCTAATATCAATAATACACCTTCTTTGAATATTTGGGAGCATTTGGAGCAATTTGGAGACCTAGACCTCAAAACTAGTCAAAGGCGAACTAGGGAAAAAAGTTGAAAATTTCACTATTTTAATAAAAATAAAAATAAAGGGACATTACAAGTGGTATCAGAGCATGTTCTTGGCACCTGATGGTCTTGAAAAGGAGCCAAAGAAATAATCCACCACCCTTAGAACCTGAAGTTGAAGAGGTTTTTGTTGAAGATGAAGTAGTAGGAGAAGAAGAGTATATTGTTGAAACCATGCCTAAGGATGGAAAGGAAACCTCAAAACATGAGGAGGAATTTATTACAATCATAAAACCATTTTTTGAAAACATTATAGGTGGTATCAGATACATGAACAAACAAATTATGAAAGGATTTGAATTGATGGCTAGCCAACTTGGAGGCAAAGGAGTAATAGGAGGTAGCAGTAGTTCACATTCAGGAGAAAATAAGACAATGGGTGGGCATATTTTCTCAAGCACAGGACCCCATAATAGACCTAATGAATTTCAGATCACACCAAGGCCTACTGCACCTAAATTTCTTGTTCCCAAAGAAGATCTTAACACCCCATTTGACAGGGATGAAGTGGTAAAAGAATGGGAAAAGTTGAGTGAGGATTGTAGAAGGACTCTACCATTTGACCAATAATTTACTGTCAAAAACAAACTCAAGAAGAGGGAGGATAATAGGGCTCTATACCAAAACAAAGAATTAAATTGTTCTATTGGTAAAATGACACTTCCTACTTTTGATGGTTCCTCTCAAAGTTTTGCTAACACTCGGGTGCAAAAACTAGATATGTATTTTCAGTTGAATCCAATGGTGGAAGAGGATGCCTTAAAAATGACAATTTTCAATCTAGAAGGAGATGCCAATGAATGGTGGTTCCATGGTCTGAAAATTTTAGGACATGATCAAGTTACTACCTATGGAGAATTTTTTGACATGGTGTTAGAGAGATTTGAGCAAAAAGACCCAGAATTACCTTTCAAAGAACTAGCCCAATTGAAGCAAGTGGGAACTCCTGCTGATTATATGTTAGAATTTCAAAAATTATCAGTCAAGGTGGCTGATGTATCTATGAGAAGGTTAGTATTGTTGTTCACTGAAGGTTTGGATGAACCCTTAAAAGGTTTGGTTAAATCCCACAAACCAGCTACATTAAAGGATGTTATGAGCTTGACTAGAGACCTCCAAAATGTCCTTCCTAGAACTAGATTTCCTCCCAAGCCTAACTTCAGATTTAAAAAGAAGCCTTGGAAAAGAGATGCATTTGAAAAGAATCCTTGGAAAAGGGATACATTTGAAAATAATAATAAAGAGGGACTGAACAGGGAAGAACTTAGAAGAAAAAAATTGTGCTACACATGCTTTCAACCATGGGCACCGGGGCATAAATGTACTAAGGGAAAAGCTCAATACATTGAAGTATTTTCTGATAATGATGAGTATGAAGGGGGTATGGAGGAAGAAGGACATATTTCAGATCAAGAAGAGGATTATGATACAGTAGAAGAAGGGAAACAATAATAAAATCATCCCTCACCTTACAAAGTAAGAATGGCAGTACTTTTGGCAGTGCCTTGTTATCACACTATTCGATGCAAGGGTGTGGTACTAGGACAAAGGACCTAAGTTTTGGTAGATGGAGGAGCCACACATAAATTCATTGATGCAGACATGGTGGAGAGAAGTAAGATACCTACTGAACCATTTGATGGCTTCACAGTTTTCATTCTAGGTCACAACACAATGGAGTGCAAAACATGGGTTCCAAAGCTGCAAATCACCATAGCTAACTATACTTTTTTTGATAGATTTTATGTGGTTGATGTTGCTGATACTAATGTGGTTTTGGGAGTGAAATGGTTGTACTCTGTAGGGGAGCATACAATAAACTATCAAATTCTTGAAATGAAATTCCAAGATTCGAAAGGAATACTAAGGGTTGTGAGAGGGCGGCACACCTACCTGAATCAAGTGGTAACTTCACATAGTATGGGGTCTATATTGAGGCATGGAGATATTGAATGGGCTTCTGAATGTCACATAACCTCCCCCAATCCAAACATAAAGGTTTTTGAACACCCAAAGGAGATAGAGCAACTCCTACAAAAATATGAAAAAAAAAATAGAGATCTTCCACATGGTAGACCACCTGATAGAGGGGTTGAGCACAACATTGTTTTGGAGGAGGGTACTTCACCCATCCAAATACCACCCTATAGGAATCCAAAGAAATTCAAAGATTAAATTGAAAAGGCCGTCCAAGAACTCTTAGAATTGGGACTCATTAGACCAAGCTCTAGCCCTTATTCTTCTTCAGTAGTGTTGGTAAAGAAAAAAGATGGAACCTTGAGGATGTGCATAGATTTTAGAGCTTTGAACAAGAAGACAATAAAGAATAGGTATCCCATTCCTAGAATTGATGAGCTCATGGATGAGATATTTGGGGCAAAATATTTCTCTAAAATTGATCTTAGATCAGGTTATCATCAAATTCGAATGAAGGAAGAAGATGTGCAAAAGACTTCTTTTAGATGCCACTATGGACACTTTGAGTTTCTTGTTATTCCTTTTGGACTAACCAATGCTCCAGCCACATTTGAAGCATGCATGAATAATATTTTTTGCAAGCAACTCAGAAAATTTGTTTTGGTCTTATTTGATGACATTCTCATTTACAGCAAAACTTGGGAAGAGCATTTGCATCATTTAGAGGTTGTGTTGAAAATTTTGCATGAATAGTCCTTGTTTGCTAAGTTGTCTAAATGTGAATTTGGGATGAAGGAACTCTTGTATATTGGGTACATTATTGGACAAGAAGGAGTGAAAGTGCACATGGAAAATATAAGGGCCATCCTTGAATGGACATCACCAAAAAACATCACAGAATTAAGAGGATTCATTGGAATATGCACCTATTATAGGAAGTTTGTGAAAGGGTTCTCCAAATTAACTTCTCTACTCACTGATTTGACAAAGAAAGATGCTTTCAAGTGGGATGAGGAGGCTGAAAAGGTCTTCCAAAAAATGAAAGAGGTAATGAGTAATTGTCCAATACTTGCATTACCTGATTTTACTAAACCTTTTGCTTTGGAATGTGATGCTTCAGGTGAATGGATAGGGGTTGTCCTAAAGCAAGGCCAACACCCTATAGCCTTTGAGAGCAGAAATGTGTAGCCACATGAAAAGATTTACTCCATCTATGACAAAGAAATGTTGGCCATCATGCATGCATTAGCCAAGTTTAGACAATACTTGGTGGGAAACAAGTTTGTGGTGAAAACTGATAACGACAGTTTAAGGCACTTCCTCGCCCAAAAAGATCTTAATCAGAGGCAACAAAAGTGGGTAAGCAAAATTCAAGATTTTGATTTTGATATTGAATATATGAAAGGGAAGAATAACATTGTAGCTGATGCATTATCTAGAAGACCTTCATTTTCTCTCATGGACATTGCAAAATATTGGAAAAACATGCTAATGGTTGAATATGCCAAAGATAAATTTGCTTGTGATGTATTAGATGGGATCAATGGGGGATTATAACTACAGTATTTTTAATGGGCTGATATATTATAAGGGCATAATTTATTTGGTTCAAGATCGAAAACTCAAGTACAAAATTTTGCAAGAAGCACATGATTCCCCACTAGCTGGCCATCCAGAGATCTTCAAAACTTATAGGCAATGAAGGAAAAGGTTTTTTTGGAAGGGGCTAAAGGAAGATGTTCTGAAATATGTGAATGAATGTAAGGTATGTTAGCAAAACAAATATGAACTTACATGCCTAGTTGGTTTATTGCGACCATTGCCCATTCCAGAACAAAAATGGGAGAGTATTTCAATGGACTTCATCACAGGTTTGCCCAAATATTTGGGAAAGGATTGCATATATGTGGTAGTGGATAGGTTGACCAAATATGCTCATTTATTTGTTGTTACATCATCTTTTACTGCTGCACAAGTGGCTGATGTATTTTTTAAAGAAATCTTCAGATTGCATGGGCTCCCCAAGAGCATTGTAAGTGATAGAGATAGTAGATTCATGGGTGCTTTTTGGAAAGAACTTTTCAGATTGGTGGGCACTCAATTGACTCCAAGCACAAGCTATCATCCACAAATTAATGACCAAACAGAGAGGGTGAATCAATGGTTGGAAGGATACCTAAGGAACTATGTGGAAGAGCAACAAAAGACATGGGTAAAATGGCTACACTTGGGTGAGTTTTGCTACAACACCACTTTTCATATGTCAATAGGAATGTCTCCTTTCAAATAATTATATGGTTATGAAGCATTCACTTTTGCTAAGAATATATTTGGTGATAGTAGAGCCCCAAATGCTAAATATTGGGTGGAAGAGAGACAAGAAATTTTAAAGCTTTTGGAAGACAATTTGCAGGTTGCCCAAAATCAACAAAAGCAATATGCAGACCAACATAGGGAAGAAAGGACCTTTCAGGTCAATGATTTGGTATATTTGAGGTTGCATCCATATAAACAAACATCCTTGAAAAAGAAGGGAGCAGAAAAGTTAAAACCAAGATATTATGTCCCATACAAGGTAGTTCGGAAGGTTGGAGAGGTATCATATGAGTTAGAACTTCCTGAAGGAAGTAAAATCCACAATGTGTTTCATGTTTCATGTCTCAAGAAAGCTATTGTTCAACAAATTATTATTTCAGAAACACTCCCTCCTTTGGATGATGAAGGTCATCTCACACTTGTTCCAGAATTAATTTTGAAGACAAGGGAAAGATGATTAAGGAGCAGAATTATCAAAGAGTACTTGGTACAATGGAAGGATCTACCAAGTGAAGATTCCACTTGGGAATAAGAACAAATTTTGCAGCGTCCAAATCTGAAATTTCTTGATGACAATCAATATTGGGTGGGGAGGACTGTAATGTCCCCATCCCAATAAGTTCATGACAGGAAAATCCCATCAATCCTACTAGTTCCCTAGGTTGGATGGAGACATTGGGATTTGCAATAAGGGAGCTAATAAATGATGTTTAGACACTAGAATGCAATAAATATTTAATAAAGGAGCAAAGAAAATAAATACAAAAGAAAACCAAAGTGGCATTTGATCATGAAGACACATGGAGGTTGTGGGACCCACACATGCTAGAATTTTTGTGCCACATGGCATTCTCCTCTTGCAATTTCGAATCCATGGGAAGACTAATGTTCTTGGGATTAGTTAGATGGCTCATACACTTGGACATATGCATCATAGGTCGAATTTGGATGGAAGTGTAACTCCTATGGAGAAGGAAGAGTCAAATGAGGAGTTATTGGACACTTGGACTAGATTCCCTGACCTATATGACAACAATGATGAAGATGCTATGACACCTACGAAAAATTGCAGACCTGATTGCTGACATCTGGCCATTATGACATGCCAGGCCTAAATATAGCATCCAAGAAGGCGCTCATGGAGTTGGGGAAGCTCAAGGCATTCCCATTCGAATTGGTGGAAGGTGGAAGGCTTGGAAAGGGAGGACAAATGGCAAATCTTGAACCTCACCCTAATTCGAATTGGCTTGGAGTCTATGGATGGAATGGGAACCTTAGAAGGCTAAGGATGTTTATAAAATATAGGGATCAAGTAAGAGAAGTGCTTTTGATCATTTTGAGAATTTGCATTTGTGAAGAGAGCTAGTGGAAAACTAGTCTACTTGCCTTAGCCAATTTCGAGGGTGAAATATTCCCATCCTAGTTGGTGTGTGGAAAGACCACTCAGAACTTTCATGGGAGATTTAATGGAGTCTTTATTTTTAGTTGTAAGCTATAGGGAATCTCGTGGTTTCTTCTAGTACAGCTCACTCCTTCAACCATTTTCAGTTTTCATTGCATATTCTTGATCCTTGAGGAGAGGTGCTTTTGGTGAGATATTGTACTCTTTGGGGGAAATTCTAATACCCCATTTCTTTTGTAATAAGATGCATATACTTTGTTCTTCACACTCATAAATGTATCAGGTCGAAAATCCAATTGGAATGATGTAAATCTGAGACCTTAATATTGTCCCTTAAACATCCTATACCTCTTTTCATAAATTTGAGTGGGTTTGGAAGCATTTGGAGAGCCATATTTAGCATTTACCTTGGGGGGATTTGAACCCCAAATTGCTAGTAAAATTCCATACATTGGCTAGAATATTAAAGGGGTTTGCATAAGTCTTTTGATGGTCCTAAATCATCCCTGAATATCATAATCAAGTCCTAATATCATTCATACACGTTCTTTGAAGATTTGGGAGCATTTGGAGCAATTTGGAGACCTAGACCTCAAAACTAGTCAAAGGTCGAACTAGGAAAGAAAGTTGAAAATTTCACTATTTTAATAAAAATAAAAAAAATGGACATTACAGAGAAAACTGAGGATGGTGTTATTCCAAGGGGGAAGGGATTGTAATATCCCATTTTGACCCCATTGCATTAAAAATGTAAATGATGTAATATCATTATAAAATCGTGGCGAGGAGCTCAAGGCCAAGGCCCCACTATCGATTTAGTGTTAAAATTGATGCATATGGTTTGTGTGTTATCCAGGCACAATAGAAATTGTAAATATCATGTAAATATGCATTTTAATAAAATACCCACAACTAGTTATGCAATGCAACAAGAGTATGGGGCATAATTTTTACAAGGAATAGGGAAGAAAAATATTCAAACCCTTGGAGCCAATCAAGTCAAGCCAAGTTTCAATGAGAAAACCCATGAACCTTCAACTACCCATGTTGACTTTTGTACCCAATCATTTATTTATCCCGAGAATTGGTTGAAATAGTTATTATTTGGGGAAATGGAGAGGTATGACTATCCAAATTCGGATATGGGAAAGCCACCATTTTTGGAAAACGTGTTTTGGATTATTAGGAAAGAAAGGAGCCATGAAATTGTTCCCCAAGCCATTATTCATCAACCAGTTTGGCTCTCTCACAAAGTTCTAGCTGGTGGGGCATTTTCCCTCCACGTTTTTATGGTTTTTCCTTGGTTTCTAGCTGGGAGAAGGGCGTTTTGTGATATAGAACAGTGGGGAAGAAGAGGAATCCAAGTTGGGGGTCCTGGGAGGTCATTTTTTCCATTGAAACCCCTATATACCTGTGGGAGAAATCGATTTTGCTCCATATGGTAGATTTTCCCTTCCCACAATCTGTTTTTGACTGGCCACGATTTGGGGGAAAACCTTTGGACATATTGCTTATGAATCCCATAGCTAAAAACTTTTTTCTATGCCCAACATATGTGCTTGTTGTGCTTTTTGTGTGTGGGAGAAATTGTTGTGGTTGGATTTATGTGTATCTATGGTTTTGGCTTGAGCTTGAGTGCAAGCATCCAAGAATAGAAGAGGGTTCATTTTTGGCTTGATAAACCCCAACTGTGGACTGGATTGGCTTAGATGTGTTGTTCTTTTTGTTGTGCATAAGTTGCAAGTTCTCTTTCCTTGTAGAAATCATTCCCATCTCAGAGGTGGCAACTGTGATGAGATATTAATGAGCACAGTTGGCCTATGGTTGGGTGGAACGTTGGAGTTGCGTAGCTAGTTTCTTCGGGCAACTTCACAATCAAGATAAGTATTCTCTATGTGCATTAAACTCTGCAATGTTTTTAATTTCATTATTGTTATTGATATGTTGAATTCATGTTAAATGTGTGTGGGTAGTTTAATTCTGTTGTGCATGTTTATTTTGAATGGCATTTGCACACATGTGTTTTATTTTCTATTAATTTGTTCATAATGAATGGGGCTGAGTTTTTGTAAAATCCTATATTTTAAGTCATGTTTCCTTCCTTGAGTTGGAGCGATGGGAGGGGACGTCACAAGGTGGTATCAGAGCATAGGTTTCAACATTGGGCATGCATGGTCCAAATCTGACCATTTGCAGAGGTAAGACCCCTTCCTGATCACCACTGATCATCAAGAAAAATTTCAAAATTTTCAAAAAAAATGTAAGTTTTTTGAACTTTCTGTCTAAGTGTATGTCGGCGCAAAATTGAAAAGAGCGTAGAAACTATCGGCGAGAAATTGGGAAATTCGCCGATACGTTTCAGTGAGAGTAAAAACGTTGTCGAAAAAGGCATTTCGGCGTAAAAATAGAAAGTCTGTCGATCTAAGAGAAATTGGAAATGTCGTCGAAACAGTCGGTGGAAAAGTGGAAAGTGTGCTAAAACGGATCGGAAAGAAATGGGAATTGCGTCGATTGGAGGAAAATTGAAAGTGTGTTGATTGGCGACAAAATGAAAATCGTGCCGAAAAGGATTTTCAGATCAAAATAAATTGTGCGCCGAAACAGGTCGGCAGAAAAGTGGAAATTGCGTCGATCGGCGACAAAGTGAAAAGGTCGTTGAAACAAGTCGATAGAAAATTGAAGTTGCATCGATCGACGAGAAACTGGAAGTGCGTCGATCAGGTCGGCGACAAAACAGAAAATGCGTCAATCGGAGACAAAATGGAATTGCACCAAAAAGGATTTCGGAGCAAAATGGAAAAGTGTGTCGATCGGAAATAGAATGATAAGTCCACCATCGGAAACAAAATTATAAGTCCACAGGGGGGCAAGCCCTTTGACCCCCGTCGTCCCCCTAAGACATTATCAATTTTGAGAAATTTCTATGGTGATGACAAGACTCATAGAAATGGAAATGTTGCATCATGATAATAGTTCATGGGACAATTTGGCAAGTTGTGGATTATAAAAAGGGTGATTCATATGCTTATGTAATTTGACAAAAGTTGTCAATTTTGAAGGGCTGCATTTTTTGCTCAATAATCAGAAATAGGCATGCTCCTACTCTTTTCAAAGCTTATCCATAGGAGGATAAGATAGAATGATCTTATTCTTAAAACATGTTTCTATCTATTTCATAAAGCAATCATGGTAAAAATGCTTGTTTGTTAGAAATGTAAAAGAATTGAACCAAGTATGGTTGGATGTTTGGTAACAAGGCAATATCATTAATGAGCGAGGATACTCAATTGAGAGTATTATGGTAATTTATGTTAACATGTGGAAAAACACGTTGAATGGATAAGAATTACACTCTTACATATTGTATTTTATAAGTACGGGATGGAGTAAGCGAACTAAAAGGAAGTGATGTTCCTTAGCCAGAATGTATGAAATGCATTCTATATGCTCAGAATGTGCAATATGAATTGCATAGAGGGGTTGTGGAAGCCTTATTCAAAGTAATTGGTTGTAATATGCATTATGGAGGATTTATAGTCATGTCTAATCATTGGAGGATGGAAATGTACCAATAATGGACATTGGTGCCTTGGATAAGAACGCATCCAGTACTATTTTAGTAATATATGCAATTTGAATTGCGAACAAGAGCCATGGGAGAGCTTGATTATCAAAGATGGATATTATATTCCATGAAATAATTCTCAACAAGTGATGGAATAGGTTATCAGGTAAGGGAAGTTTAACTTGTAAATATGATGGGTGAATCATCCTTGTGGGCAAGTGCATGTATGATAAGATAAGTTGCAAGATATGATTAAGTAATGAGAATGGCTAAGGCAATTCCATTATCCCAAAAGTTGTCACTCATAAGAATAAGACATTCAAGTATGTGGAATTGGAATGTGGCTCATGATAGTGACATGGTGGTCATGCAAAGGATACTAATTGGGGAATAAGACATTCCCATGTGTGAATCAATTGTAAGGTTCAGCATTGTGGCAAATATTTCCATGAGAAATGAGAGAAAGTATCATAATTAAATGAGGTACAAGGGAATATAATGGACCTTGAAAATACTCCTTATGGAGTTGCAATTAACAATTGCAGTGTTGATTGGTGCTAGGAAGTTAAGAAAGGTCAAGTTGAACTTGGCCATAATTTCCGAAAGCAATTGGAGCAATAAGGCAATGTTGATAAAGAGGGAAATTTCTCACCTTAAACTATTTATGTTTATAACATAAGAAGTTCAAGCTTGGAAAGTAGCAAGTATGAATGTTATACACATGTATATATATTGAATTGCTACTTGGTGAGAAGATCATAGCTAATAATTGCTTGTGTGCTTGGTAGAGAGGCCATGAAATTAGATCAGCTATGATTTGGAAGAGGAAATTCCATGCTATGATGAGGGATTAGAAAGGGAGAATTCCTTAACTCCTCTCTTGCTATTGTATTTATATTTTATGAGCTTTATATACAGAAAATTATGGCATAGGAATGCTGAGAATGCCGGAGATTAGATAGATGAAATGAATACGCACTAGTGGGCATATTGCCATATATTGCATAGTGCATGTGAAGATGTTTGTGCATGTATATGATGTTGCATGTTGGTAAAGCTAGCGAAGTTTTACATATGAAATGAGCCACTTAAGATAATTATTGTGGTTTGTAATAATTAGTGGTGTTTTCATTGGTTGTGGGACCAAAGACAACCAAATCATGGCTAAAGATGTGGATGATGTTTTCGCATGTGATCAACAACCTTATGAAGAAAGGTTGGGGCAAAAAATCTATGATCACGAGGTTGGTGGAAGGATGGTGTAATCCTTTGCAGGAGACCAACTGATCAGGTAACATCAAAGATGTTAATGGAATCCATGCAAGTAATGGTTTATTTATGATTGCATACCGAAAAAGGGGATTGGGTAAGAATCCCTTGAGCCATATTTAATAATCGTAAATTGGTATGTATGTGATGTTGAATGCATTTATACGAACATTATCCCACCGGGTACGGTGAGGTATGTGGTAGTAAGGGAAATGATCCTTATAGCATCTAGCTATTTTGAATTGTAAATGCTTTCATATGAAAATATATTATGCCATTTGTGTATGTTGGTTATGAGTTTAATAACCAAAGCAAGTGGGGACTTATGGTCATGTTGTGATAGTGCATGCCATATGAGATATTCATTAAGGCCATAATTTGGTTGGAATGGTAATTCTATAGTGCTACAAAAGTATCCCATGAACCCCCCTATTAGTGTTAATTTGCATAAAAGTTGACAAGGTGATTGGGGAGATGGTTGGGTGATGTGTCAAGGCATTGGCTAGACCTTCCAACACATCATGGTGGAATGCATGACATAGCATTATGGTATTCATGAATCAATGCAAGGCGACATTGAGTGGATATACATTAAAATATTATGTAAACTTTGTGATTGTTTATGCATATGTGTGGGTACATATGTTGAGAGGCATTGTGTGAATGCATGGCTGTGATATATATTTCATTGCAACTCATTAATAACTGAAATGATAGAATTATTGGCAATTATGAGATCATTTCATGACCTGCTATGTATGCAGGAAAATGATTGCATGAAGAAGGTAGTCAAGTTTGATGGGCTACCAAGAATGCTCTGTTGGGAGGACAGAGTTGCATGAATGGATATGATTGTGTCATCATGAGAATTGACAGTTTTATTTAAATTGCGTAGATAATGTGATTGCATCCTGCAATTTTATTGTGATAATGATGCACATAAAGTAAATGTATTTCATTGTCTTTGAGATATTAGCAGCTGATAGTGTTTGAATTATTGAGTATTGTAATTCAGAGATCACTTTAGCGATTGTTGTAACAATGAAAATATTATACACATGGATACTCACAATGTGTTTGACTGATTGAAAATTTCATATTACCGGTAGAATTGTATTGGATATGGAAATGTGGGTAAGTCCATAATAAAGACTGGAATCTACCCTGTACAAAAGCCAAAAATTATGAAAAGGGTCTCATGGTTGTGAACTTTAACTTATGTAGGGAACATATGGTAAATTCCAGTTTTGAGATTTTGCTAATAATTAGTAATGGTTGTTTGGCTTATCTAGAATTGTATCAAGAGGACTTGTTGTAGGTGGATGTTCATGTTATGGTAGCAAGTGTAAAACCATAATGGACAAAGTGATACCACTTACAAGATCCAAACAATATAAGGATGGTCTCATGGTTAAAAAAATCTACTTTTTGTATGAGACAGAATTATAAATTCATATTTGAATCTGATTATTAATGTCATTGATTGGTTGATTGTTTGTGGATTGTGTTAGGAGGACACATTGCAGGAAGACTATGTGTTATGGCCTGCAATATCTAAACATCATGAGAAGGAATTGGAAATCTATTTTATGTATGAAACATATTTGAGAAATTCTAATTGAAATTATTATGATGACATCTCATGTGAACTGCATGATTGTATGTAATGCAGGTGAGATGGTGGAAATATGCCATTAGGGCAGATGTTGGTTTTTAAGGACAAGAATGTAAAAGAATGCCAAGAGTGGCTTGGGTTTGAGAAAACCTACAAAATTCTGTGTGTGCTTGACTATGTTCAATGTTGTTAAAACCCTCAAGAGCATGGGTACTTAGGAGGCTTGCATGGGAATTGGTATCCTTCCCACACTCACACTGAAGAGCACTGGAGGGATGGGTATGCCTGAGGAACTTTGTAGCAGAGAAGGGGTACCATCCTTGTGTTGTGTGAGTGGGTATTGTGGGGTCATGCTAGCCTACAGTCAAGTGAGTTACCTATGGATTTCTTGTAGGGAACCACTAGTTTGCATAGGAGAAGGAGTCACGTAATCGTATTATGTTGTTTTATTTCCTGATAAACCCAGTAGAGACGTTGGCTTGACAATGGGTTTTGTATGGGTCTTATCATATTGTTTAATGGAATTCCCGATAAACCCAGTCGACGTACTAGCTTGGCATTGATTATTTGAATGATGTGGTGCAACCAGTGTGTTGGCATAACATTTGGTTTATACATATGCACAGGTGATCCGAGGCTTGCAGAAACTTGGTTACCTTTCGATGCACACCCTGAAGAGAACTGGAAGGGGTGGGTACGCTCGAGGGACTGTGTAGCAGAGAAGAGGTACCATCCTTTTGTTGGGTGGGGCAGGTCTTGTGGGTGCCATAGTTGTTTGAGGTCAATGCGGGATACCTGTGGAGCTGAAGGTAGATGCTCATGCAAATAAGGGACTCAAACCGAGAGTGACCAAAAAGGGACTCTGGGGATTCATCGGAATCCATGACAATAACAATAATTTTGATTGTAAGCTCATTATTTTAATATATGGTTTAAAGTTAGGATGCTATGTAATTATGATATTTTATTACTATATTTCTACAATGTCATTTTCGTTCAAATAAGACCTAATAGTTCATTAGTGCATTTGGAATTAAATATGCTAAAGGGTCTAATTACCCCCATAAAGTTTGATTTAACCACAAGTATAGATAGACTAATATGAAGGGAGAGGAATCTTATTTGCAAAGAAAGAGAGTGAAACGCTTACTTGTGATTAAAGTGCATGCACACAAACACATTAATGGAGATTTGTTGGACATCAAAGTTGCATCCCACAAATGTTGCATTGGTTGTTTGAAGAATTTTGTTTATAAGTTGGACTTCTTTAATGATTTTTTAATTGATAGGCACATTTATTTATGGTTAAATTGTAGAAATTTCACTAGGAATGTATTGCCTGGATTGCCTTCTTGATTTTTTAATTTGAGGGGTCCTTTTCCAAGTCTAAGTAATTTGGATTCATCTTCTCCTACACATTGAGTCTTTAAAATAAGACAATGTAGTCCTTATTATTCCTACTTTGTCTCTTTAAATTGTCCAAATGTCTTGGTAATATGTTTATATTTTTCCCTTTATATTCTCTTAATTTTCAACTAGGTCATTATTAATAGTTCCTAGGACAAGATATAGATTACCAAGACATTTTGGCTTTGATATAGGTCTCCTAATTCTAAGTGTGATTTTCTCTCTTCCCACATATCTTTGTCCATATGACACCTTTTTTATTGTCTTCAATGTTTAAACTAAATTTATTTGTTGAACTACTTATTATACCTACTCAATGCTTTGATCTTTAGCCATCTTAATACTCTTCTACCTACCAAAGGATGAAGACTTATTTTGGAATTATTCTATATATTATACTATATATGTTTGACCACTATATTATTGTATTCATCCACAACATGCCATTCAATAACAATAACTTTACAGATGAGTTGGATTACTTTGTCTGTTCACATGTTACATTTTTTTTTGAGCTTTTAATCACCTTATATAACAAGAACCTTCTTAGGATCCAATGCATAAGGACTAACCTAGACTCATGAAGAATACATTTCTCTTCCTTTGTTATGCTTGCACATGTAGTGTTCTATTACTATTATGAATTAATGGTTGTGGACTCAAGATGATATATAAACAAGGATTTGTCTACATAGCTTTTCATGTCACTCATACATTGTCTCCATATCTTCCTTACGTAGATATCTTTACTGCCCTAAAATCCCCATTTCTTGGAACTTTTACATGCCTCAAGCACAAATATTAACAAATTAAGTCTTGCACCAACATTGGGTTCTTGAGCCTTACCTCAGTTGCCTATCCCATCTCTTTGGTCTTTCTAAATTCCCTCCTAGGTGGCTTGGGTTTGGACTATTGCAGAGGTTGTTCTTTTGTCACATCCATTAATGACCTTGACCTAAATGTCCCTGTTAGCAAAATAATTTCAATTTAGGCCACTATTGGACCATGATGAAAGAATTGTTGTGGTACAAATTGCTTCTGGCTCCTTAAAGCTTGCACAACTCGAAATGGATCAAGTAATAGGTAACTCATCTTTTGTTGAACATCTGTTATGTTTACAAGGGCATATTTACAGCATCACCCCTAGAGGATTTTGAACCCAAGTCTCCACATTAGTACAAGCCCAATCACCTCATTGACGCTCATTAGACCACACTCATGTAGACATAATAAGCAATTCTTACATTGTGGTCTATTACATGATACCCCTAAAAGGAATCCATTCATGATCAATGTCTATCTTTGAGATCATCATGTCATTTGGGATCATGTGGTCTTTCATAGTATTCCTTGCAACTCCATTTCCATGCATATTGGAGCAACTTCATTCTCTATTTTTCGTAACTTTATAATTTCTAAAAGATGCAAGTGAACATAATTTGAAAACATATTTCAATAGTTTATATAGTTTTCTTTCTTGGGAACTACTTGTCTTCAAATACATAAATCCTATAAAACACTAAGATATTCCTTCTCCTTGCTTTTGGGTCACTTTGTCTCAAAAAAAAAATTACCTTCTTCATCATAGCATCTTTCCACCAAGCCTCATAATTCCTCTCACTTAACTATGTAAAGCTCTCAACATTCACAACTAGTCACCTACAAAAGGTATTCTTGCCTTAAAGAAAATCTTCACCTACCCATAAAATGAATGCATACTCCACTCTTAATTTATGACACTAACTTTTGGATAAAGGGCAATAAATATAACATATAACAATACGAAAGCTCTCAACATTCACAACTAGTCACCTACAAAAGGTATTCTTGCCTAAAAGAAAATCTTCACCTACCCATAAAATGAATGCATACTCCACTCTTAATTTATGACACTAATTTTTGGATAAAGGGCAATAAATATAACATATAACAATATGAGGAATAAAGTTAGGATAACCGTTGCTTTGCAATAAAACAAAACCCCATAAATTTATGACACTATTTTTGGATAAAGGGGTAATAAATATAGCATAAAACAAAAAGGAATAAATCTAGGATAAAGAGGTCATAACTTAAAAAATATATCAGTCCTTCGCTACCACAAGAATCGAACACTAGCACATCCCACAACTAGTATGCAAAGGTCTTCTAATGCATAAAATGCATGTCATCAATCTATAATGCAAACAAAACAAGCATATCCTCGTGCAACTTAGGCATAAACCATCATGTAATATCTATGAAGCAAACAAGGACAATACACATGTCACACACGCAACATTGAGTCGTGACACATGACATACTAATCATAGGGCCTATTAAAGGGTTTCACATATGCCAACTAGATAATATAACCAGTTCCCACTAAAGCAAATTAGTGACTCAACTCACTAACACAAACAACATAATTATCACTACTTCCAATCTCTCAAGTCTCGCTCAGCACCATGGCAGAGGTCATTCCACTACCAAAAAATACACGAGAAGTCCAAGCAAAGTCAATGCATCATGCAACAAGCATTTGGTAGTGACCATCGCCGCCCAAAGAATGGGGCAATAAATCACACACCCTATTCCAAGTGTTGGAAAGATGGTCAATGGGAATCACCTAAATCCTTCTTATAGGTCCGAGGTCACTGCAACCTAATTCAAGCCATAACAATTGTTGTGCAACACTCACTTCTTGAGCCAAATCATAATGAACACCACATGGCCAAGCCTTGCGCCCTACAAGAAACATGTTTGCCCACCACCACCAATAATAACACATGTCATCATAAACGTAATAAAATGTCTATAGCTTCCAACAATCTCTATGATGGTTGACATTCGATCATTCGATATTTTCACAACCCTTGAAGCATACATATTAACTATCCAACCTATATATGCATAATCATCTTGTCACACATTCACATATAAGAATCTTATACAACTAGATCTTAACATTGGATATCACATACATCTTTAGAAATAAAATTTGAATTTATGAATCTAAAAATCTCATCACTAAAATGCATAATCGAAAATCATAAGTCAATAACATAAATCTCATCACAAAAATGCATAATCGAAAATCATAAGCCAATAACATAAGCATAAATACTAACCGAACCATATGTCAAAAGAATTTCAAATAGTTTAACATGGCAATCAATCCCATTGAATGGGTAAAAACTTTAATCAAAATTGGACGTCTAGTGTAAGCAAAATTAAATCAAATCAATTGTTCGTGGAGTGTTTCTATTAGGGCTTACTTTTCAACATTTGTCATCTTTCCTACTTGAATTAAGACAAAGTAATGGATATCATACTAAATAGTTCCAAAGTAACGTGGGCAGCCATGCATTTTCACATATAAGTGCAAAAATGCAAACTCTAAATCTACGTATCCAAAAAAGGCAAAGAACAAACATAAAACAGAATATGCACCTCCTATATCACAAAAATATATGATACTCATGGGAAATTATATTATCACTCAATGCACAAAACACAATAACGGAAGTGCTGTTTCCCATCAATTGTATCTCAAAGATGTACACAGCAACACAGTAACCTAGACAAAATGGAAACAGGCTGTAGATTCTCCTGATAGTTGTTACTCATTGTATACTGCATGCAAATTATTTATATAACTCTCTACGAAAGCTTCATCTCCCGGCAAAGAGCTTGAAAAAGATCCTTGACAATATAGAAAGTCAGGAATATCACAAGTTTTCTTCTAAACGCATGAAAATTTGTTGTTAATGACTAATCAATAAACTGAGCCGTTTGCTTTGTTCCAAAAGCATGTACAAGTATACTAACCTAACAGGCACTTCAATGAGATTAACAGTGATTGATTGGTCATTTTAGATGACGCCCAAATTTCCCATCAATAAAAGCAACACGTGGATGCAGTTAGCAGGCATTTCAATCCAGAGATATTGCCAAACACGAAAGGGGAAAGATAGTCAGGAATATCACAAATTTTCTTCTAAACGCATGAAAATTTGTTGTTAATGACTATCAATAAACTGAGAGCCGTTTGCTTTCTTCCAAAAGCATGTACAAGTATACTAACTTTACAGGCACTTCAATAAGATTAACTACAGTGATTGATTGGTCATTTTAGATAAGGCCCAAAATTTCCCATCAATAAAAGCAACACGTGGATGCAGTTAGCAGGCATATCGATCCAGAGATATTGCCAAACACAAAAGAGGAAAGATCTGTAGAATCTTCCGATAGTTGTTTCTCATTGCATGCTGCATGTAAATGCTTTGTATAATTATCTTGGAAGCTTCATCTCCATGGCAAAGAGCTTGCAAATGATCTCAAAAAGTCCACCTAAATCTATAAACTTTGCTAATCAACGTCCAATAGGTTTCTTTACAGTTGAACATTCATATAGCTCAAATGGGCTCATTATATAATTTTAAACAGTGATCCTTGACAAATTGGCTTCAAAAACTGATAAAATTACCATCAATTTACATAATGAGTATCACAGGTTTTCTTTTGAACACATGCAAATTTGTTTTGATTGACTAATCAATAAGCTGACGGCCATTCGCTTTCTTCCAGAAGAGTGTTCAAGTATATTAACTTAATATCCATGTGTCCACTTGCACTTTCAATAAGATTAACAATAATTGATTCATCATTTCATACTCCTAGGACCCAAAATGTCCCATCAATAAAAGCTACACTTGATATAGTTAGCCAACTATCAATTGCAGAGATCTTGCCAAACACACTGAAATAAGGAACCAGGGTGGTCCGTATATAAAAAAAAATAGCACGGATTCTAAAACTGCATGCAACGAATTCTGGTTGCACATAATATTCAAAAAATCCTTTCACAAAGTCAGAAGTATTAGATAGAAAGTTCATCATAAAATTGAAAAATATTGTATCATTCAATTTTAAGTTGAATAACAACCAAAAAACTCGTTCAAACAAGAACATTTAATATCCATGTGTCCACTTGCACATTCAATAAGATTAACAATAATTGATTGATCATTTCATACTCCTAGGACCCAAAATGTCCCATCAATAAAAGCTACACTTGATATAGTTAGCCAACTATCAATTGCAGAGATCTTGCCAAACACACTGAAATAACGAACCAAGGTCCGTATACAAAAAAAAATAGCACGGATTCTAAAACTGCATGCAACGAATTCTGGTTGCACATAATATTCAAAAAATCCTTTCACAAAGTCAGAAGTATTAGATAGAAAGTTCATCATAAAATTGAAAAATATTGTATCATTCAATTTTAAGTTGAATAACAACCAAAAGACTCGTTCAAACAAGAACATTTAATATCCATGTGTCCACTTGCACATTCAATAAGATTAACAATAATTGATTGATCATTTCATACTCCTAGGACCCAAAATGTCCCATCAATAAAAGCTACACTTGATATAGTTAGCCAACTATCAATTGCAGAGATCTTGCCAAACACACTGAAATAACGAACCAAGGTCCGTATACAAAAAAAAATAGCACGGATTCTAAAACTGCATGCAACGAATTCTGGTTGCACATAATATTCAAAAAATCCTTTCACAAAGTCAGAAGTATTAGATAGAAAGTTCATCATAAAATTGAAAAATATTGTATCATTCAATTTTAAGTTGAATAACAACCAAAAGACTCGTTCAAACAAGAACATTTTGCATTTTAACGTGCCAAAAATAAGCCAGCCTTTCCATAAGAAAAGCTGACATGATGGCTTGTTGAGAAACTAAGCCTGCAATTACTATTGTACATGTGAATTCAATTATTTCAAGGGCCCTGTATGCCTTCCAAAGCTCAGTCTAGTTAATATTTTAACTTTGGAGCGCTCAGCCAATCTCATTGTTAAAAAACCCTGCTTCCTATGAAGTGAGCTGGATTTCAAGACTATGATCATCGAACAACAGTTGCCACAAATCTCATGGCCCAGTTAGGTAATTGGTACAGTCCTATGATACGATGACATAACATATCGAAATCATTCCCAGCCCAGCCAATGAGCCAAATACATAAATAACTTCATCCACGATAGCAGAAGCAACGCATATTCTAACTTTTGGATCCTTGCAATGCCTGAACAAATCAACCATGTTATATCAATGAAAAATCAAGAATTAAATAACATCTTACTGGAGATGCTAAAATTGTACTGAGAAGGAAAATACAAAACATGTAATGTAATGGATCGTTACCCCTTGTACCCCTCCCCTATGGGCTACAAGGGGAGGGGTACAAGCCAAAATCATCAAATTTTTTGTGCATGTACTGCCGATAAACCAGTTTTTTACTTTTTACACATTTTGAAACTTTTGCACAGAACTCAAGGCACCTTTATACCACCCATTCTCCAAATTGTACTGAGAAGGAAAATAAAAAACATGTAATGTAATGGATCATTACCCCTTGTACCCCTCCCCTATGGGCTACAAGGGGAGGGGTACAAGCCAAAATCATCAAATTTTTTGTGCATGTACTGCCGATAAACCAGTTTTTACTTTTTACACATTTTGAAACTTTTGCACAGAACTCAAGGCACCTTTATACCACCCATTCTCCAAATTAAATTGAACTGCCATAAGATTAACTCTGAGAAGAACTGCCATAAAGTACAAATATATACAAGAAACCAATACAATGCTTCTGTAAATGCTTTTCCAAGGAACTACAAGACACGTGATGATAATAAGGAAATATCAGATTACACACCTTGCGAGGCGGGGTGCCTGGTCTAGATAAATTGGAACTACCAAATCCAAGTTTCCCTTTTTTTTCAGCCGGTTTTAGAATTTGAAAGGAACACATCAATGTTTCATCAACACTCATAAGAGCTCCAGCGTTGTCAAACTCTCCACAATAATTTGGAGCAGAAAATATCGTGACCAGTTGCCTTTTTGCAAAAAACTCATATCCATCCTCCACAACCTGCCAATGCAAGTTCAGATTTCTTTTTAATATGATTTTACAGCAAGATAATAGAAAATAAGTTACTCTTAGGAAATCACAAGTACACACCTGGTGAGCTCGACAAATAAGGTCCAGGTCATGTTTCTGTAAAAATTCAGTGACCTTATCTGGTCCAAAGGTGTATGATACACCTCTGTCATTCTCACCCCAACCTTCAATATCCTTATCTGGGTCAGCCCAAAGAAGATCACATAGAAGACCCTGGTCGGGAACATCTGTAGGCCTCGCAATGTTTCTGATCTGATCCAAGTTATGCAAATCAGGAGAAAGGCCACCATGCATACAAAGAATCTTTTCATCGATAAGTGCGGCAACAGGCAAACAGTTGAAACAATCTGTAAAAACCTTCCATAGACGCACATTGAACCGCCGCTTGCATTCATCATAGAAACCATATATTCTGTTGATTGAAGCACATTCATGGTTTCCCCTTAAAAGAAAAAAGTTTTCTGGGTATTTAATCTTGTAGGCAAGGAGAAGGCATATTGTCTCTAAGCTCTGCTTGCCACGATCCACATAATCACCCAGAAACAAATAATTTGCTTGTGGTGGAAAGCCACCATACTCAAACAGCCTTAATAGGTCAGAATATTGTCCGTGAATATCACCTATTGTGCAAACAAGTCCAGTATATAAGAGAAATGGCTTGCTATTTTTCAAAACGTTAGAGAAAACTTAAAACATAAAATGGTAAAGTACTGCCTGCTTGACTAATTTCAGTCCAGTAAAATGTCAACAATCTTCTTGCCACAAATGAAAAGATAAAACTTGCACTAACTTCCATAATGGTAAGAGACAGAGAGCACAAATGGTAACATAAAACAGCATTGATGTTGTACCTGGAATACACCTTATCTGCCACACTAGAAAAAAAAATCATAAAATATAACCATAACAGCTGAAAGATCACAAGGCTCATCAACATGACAGGTATTACAATCATAGTTACTGGAGCTCCACCATACTCAAATTCTCAATTCTAAATCAAAATTTATGTTGGCTTGTACTTTATTTTCAAATAATTAGATGTTCATCATGCTGCTATCCAGGTGGTACAAGCATTGTTACTTAAGCATGCCCAGAATTTCAATTGAACATGCAAAATGCCATTTTGAAATATAACCTGGATAAAGGACTTGAATATCAATATATATTTCAATTATTAAATTTAACAACATTAGCCAGATATAAATTTTCCTTTTTTGCAGTGAATAATCGAGCATAATTCTAGTCATTTGCTTTAGTTATCAGTCATGGTAGACTATGTGTTTTAACTCCATTATATTTAAACAACTGAGTTAAAAATCATGATACAAGCATTATGCAGCAAATAAACTACTATGGGGTTCCACAAAGCCTTTATCCACTCCAAATCAGTTTGGAGATGACATCACAAAGCCTTTATCCACACCTTAAGGTAGCCATGGGGGCACCTAGACATAAGGGCTGAAATTTATGAAACCTAGAGATGGTCACCAGTGACCACATGACCATATTATAGACCCAGGCCCACCCCCATGTTCTCCTTAACACCTGCAACCAATTGACAACCCAACAAGCATGGGAGTAACACACAGCCTTTACCCCTTTACCCACCACCTTAAGGTAGCCATGAGGTCACTTGGATATAGGGGTTGAATTTATGGTACCTGGAGATGGGCACCACATGACCATATAATGGAACCCAGCCCCCTCACATGTTCTCCTGAATGTCTCCCACTTTAGAGAAGTCAAACAAGTTGTGGTCAAATGGTTAGGTCAAAGCATTTTCAATGCTTAGACCAGGGTTCAAACCTCCAGCCAAAAGACATGTCATCATGTTCCTACAACTAATGGAGATAACTACCTAGATATGAGCACCATGTGAACATAATATGGACCAAAGCCCACTCCAACTTCTCCTCCAGGCTTCCAGCCCTGACATTCTAGACATGTCAAGCAGATTGTGGACAAGTGGTTAAGTCAGACCCAAGTTCAAGCCCCAGCCAAAGACATGTTGTCACTTTCCTACAACCAGCAGAGCTAACTACTGCATCTGAGACCAGGTGAAAGTCCCAGCAACCTTGAAAGCTCATAAATGCAGCATATCTCAATCCTTAACAGGTAAGGCTATGTGCAAGTCTTGGGTTAATTTGACATAATAGATACCCCCCAATTTTCACATCAAAACCAAAGATAGAGATCAATTAGTTAACAAAGGCCATTTACCAACCAAAAAAATAGCATTGCCCAAGAATCCCTTTCATGCTTTTAAGGTGTTGTTAGCAAAGCTTAGCAGATTTTCTTCACCTCTTGAGACAATGGGGGCATGGCAGTCTAAGAAAAGAACACTGCTATAAATGTTAAGAGATGCTCTAAAAGTTCTGAACTTGTACATCCTGTGTAAACTTAATTCAGGAATAGTAGCACCAATTCATACTGTTTTGACCAGCCATAAAACTTTAAAAGCTCCATATTGTATTCTGACATGATAAAAACAGACAAGGCATAAACTTGGAGAGGTGCCTGTACTAATTGGCCCTATACAAAAGAACATCCAATTCCTAAATTGTTTGAAACTTTCCCTGGGAGCCATTTTCATCATGTGAAGGAATTATTTAGGATACACAGATTCTTTTCACACAATTCTTGTGACGAGGAAGGTAATAATAATAAAACAACATCAATCAACTCTTTAAAATGTTTTGAAACCATATTGTGTTTAATTTAAAATTTATTTCTTGAATATTTGCTTCCGTTCATGCCTTGACCAAGTTTTAAAGTATAAATGGTAGATTCGAAACAAGCCAACAGAAGATAAAACAAAAATTTAAGAGTTGCATGCATTTTAAACGTCCAAAAAATACTATGCAAAAGGGGCGTTGAAAGAGTTTCAAGTTATGAAGCTTGGTAAATAACTGGTAATAAGAATTGGGAAAATGGAGAATTGCTAGAAAAGGTTAGTGACCATACTTTTAATAGTTTATAGCGGTTACTTCACTTCAGTTAAACAAGGAAATCACAGGCAAAGTTTTTGGGAACTGACTAAAGCCCAAAAATTAGAATGATATAAAACCTAGAGAATAGGAACCAAAATACACAATATACATTGGGACGAGGGGTGGGATCAAGTTTCTTATCCCATGAAACCCTTTAGCACTCTTTCTTGTTTTGTTTGCTATTCTCATTCCCTTTTTCCAGCAACAGGACCGGAAAGCACTATTCAGAAGAAATACGAACCAAAGCTGCAGAGAGCTCGTGAACTGTCATTTATGAAGGACATCCAAAAAGACCCAAGTTCACTACCATCTAAAAACCAGCATCTACATTATGTACATGCAGATGGAAGGAGTAGCAAGTCTTTCAAAGGAGCAAAAGAAGGTAACTCGCAATGTGACCTACCATTGCAAAAGACTTTTGGGAACATTTCTGTTGCCAAACTACAGTGGGTTTCTGATTTTGGGGTGAGATGGCTGGTAAATCTCAGGGCTTAAATATAACTCCATGTTTATTGGACACCAACAATATCTTTGAGGCTTAGGACGTCTGCACCTTCTGGCTGCAGATTTTTTATCATTGTAGTTTATTTGCTCCCTAATGAAATTTTGGATCATCCCAAACCCATAAACAGTAAAATCCCATCAGTTCGCCTGTGCATTTCCACTAAGCAGAGTACATAGACAAACAGATATCAGAGATAAAAGGCTACGACAAAGACAAAAGAAAAAGTGGGCACGGATGTGAGAATCGAACCCTAAACAAAACCCTTGTCCACCAGAAAGAAAATCTTAACTAAGCAAACCAATAAAAAGAGAGAAAGGAAAAAAACTAACCACAGATCTTGATTGGGGCTTCAAGCTCGAGCAAATTGGGCTGAGAGATGAAAATATCCTTGGCGGTCAGGCAGAGTTGTCGGATCTCGGCCTCAGAGAGTTGGACTTGTTTGGCTGATCTGCTATCTCTCGCATCCAGCAACCGCCCGATTATGTCGTCCACCAGGCTCTGGTCCATCGCACCCACCGAAAACAACCAACGCATTCACAGACAAGAACCAATAATAATGCCCCAAACCAAACTCAAATTTCTTGCTTCTTCTTCTATTTGGGTCAGAAACGGGCCTTCAAATAGAGATCCTCGTCTGCGACGTCCGGCTCGTGAACAAATCTTGGATGGGGAGCGAGGGGGCAGCCGAAGTTATTCCGTAACTTGTAACAGAGCCGTAGCTGTCTAGTGCAGTGACCAGATTGGTTTGTTACCGATATCCAAATGCCTAAAGGGGGAAGTCAATGCCGGTTTTGTATGAATCGAGAGGTTGTGGGTTCAAACGACGAGGAGGAAGAGGACTATGGCACAGTCGGCGACCATGGGTTCGGATGGGTATAGATTTGTTTTTCTTGATTTTTTTAATTGAAACAGTTTGTGTTTTGGCTTTTCGATATTGTTGGGATGTTCCTGCCACGCCAAACGGGACCACGAATAGGTCGTGGCCTGCCACGTCAGCTGGGCATGGCAATTTTGGGTTGGCAATTATGTAGGGGAGTACCAAGGGAATAATTCATATAGCCCTGGTCACATAGGGTTTTATGCTTTTATTTAGATAGGTGAATTAGGGTTTTATGTAGATAGGTAAATCAAGACTATGGGTGGTTAGTGATAAAATGGGGTCATTAGAGAATATTTATTTTTATTGATTCCATTTTTGGAAAATGATAACATTATTGTTGAACAGAATTTTATTATAAAAATGTATTATTTTAGTAATAGTTTGTAAATATGGACATCACGTAAATAACAACTACAAGTTTTGTAAAATATGATATTGAAAATGTAGATGATGTTATTGTTGGAAAAGGAAGACTTGCACCCTAAAACCAACTTTTAAAAGAAACCTAATGACCTTAGTTATAGGGTTTTTAAGTTATTTTGTTCATAGATGAATCCACAATGACCCTAGTCATGGGCTTTTTAAGTTATTTTGTCCATAGATGAATCCACTATCAAAGATGAATGGTTATAAAATGGTTTGACTAGTAACACTTTTACTCTATGGTTTGACTAGTAACACTTTTACTCTAGTTCCTTCCCCCACACTCCATAGTTTTTCACTAAGCCTTATTGAAACCATTCTTGAAAAAAGGAGATCATTAATGTGGAATGAATTTCCATCATAGGGATGTGTCATTATTGTAGTAATTGCTTATAAATATGGATGTTACATAGATGTCAGCCACAAACAAGAAAAAGGACCCACAAGACATGACACCAACGTGGTGATGTCACTATTGGAACTAGGGAGGATGCTTTACCTTGGACAAGTGGAATCAAAAGCAAACTTCCAAAAGAGACTTGCACAAGAGAAGCCACATGCACTCTATAGCCTAATTTGAATGAGGTGTCATGTGAGAGTTGGTGAGTAAATCTAATAAGTTAAAATGGAAAAGAATTAATGTCTAACATCCAATATAGGAAAAGACAATAAAAACATTAATATAAAAGGAGCACTTAAGTGGGTTTAATGGTTAAGAACATGTGTTATCTCCGAGGAGGTCACAAGTTCAAAACCGGCGGGGGGTAGGGTTGCTCATTGGCCCGTTGTGATAAGGCTTGAAGGGTAGGCGACCCCTGGGATAGAGGCTCTTCCCTGGGATAAAGGGTCTCGGGACGTCTCGGCCCCTGCTGAGTCACAAGTTTCTGGTATATCTGGCTTGCAGGCTGTTGGATATACCCTTGGGAGGTTGTTGTTCTCATGGTTAAAAAAAAAACATTTATATAAAAGAAAGAAAAAATAAACTAGCATATATTCATCTTAACTTTATATTTCTTTTTTAAAGTGGGCTAGTCCACCGGAAGAAATGCCAACACCTGCTATTCAAGGAGAGAATCAAGGTATGGCCAAAAATACAATCATTACAATAGGGGCTCAACAAGAGCATCATGTCACTTATAAGAATTGAACCTGGGTGGGGAGGGCAACAATCATTCCTCCCAACCACCCAAGCAAAGATTGGAGCTTCAATTTTTTTTTTATCCTTTCAATGTTTAATATATCCCAATTTAACATGAATATTTTATAGCACTCTACAATATTGCAATAGGCCCACGGGACGTAGAATAGACGGTGAATGGGTGTATTGTTAAGGCACTCTGTGGATACTAACTTACAAAAAAAAAATATCTTCCATAATAATTAGTTGTGATAAAACAATATCAAAATAAAGTAGTCTCAATTTTTCTCAACAAAGATGTAATGTATACAGTGAATTATATAAAAGAAAT
This sequence comes from Larix kaempferi, assembly GCA_027924585.1. NCBI lineage: Eukaryota > Viridiplantae > Streptophyta > Pinopsida > Pinales > Pinaceae > Larix > Larix kaempferi. Next base: position 16,259,476 of record BSBM01000106.1, read on the forward strand.
CAAGCTCGTTCAAGTTCGTTTGAGCCATGAAGTTGCCCTAATCCCTAAAAAAAATGCATCTATGTTTGGCATCAAAGAGGTGGAGTTCTATGATGAAGGAGGGGTTTTTATATTGAAGGGTTGCTTCTCTATCAATATTAATCCATTTTTATGTGTAAATGTCGATAGTTTAGTAGATTTTTTTGTTTATTTATTTTTAATCCCTTGAAATATATATTTTCAAGGAAATTTGTCGCATTTCCCATCATTCCAACGATGGCGCCTAGGGTAAATTGGATTATGTAAAAGCTTGGAGTTTTGTTAGCACAAGGCTCAAGGTCATTACAACAAACTCAACAATATCAAATCATGAAGAGCTACATGTTACAAATAAATATTTGAACTTAGATGGGGAGGATAACAATTTTTCTTCTCAACCACTCTAGCTAAACCCCCTTGACCATTTTTTTGTGAAATAGACATCTTGAGGAAAGCCACCAAGCACTTCTCCTCATTCCAAGGATGTTACCTAGGGTGATTCCACAAAAGCTTGAGGCTTTGTCAACATAGGGCTCAAGGCCAGTACATCAATATACTCATTAAGAACTCAACATTTCACTTGTGGAAATTGAAGTTGATTAGGGAGGATAACACTCCTTTCAATTGCCCAAGCTAAAGCCATTTGACAAGATTAGCAAAGTTATGAACCCCAACTCCACATTAATGTGGAATTAATACTATGGGGGAAAGAGATTTGAATCTTGCACATCTTCCATGTAAGTGCAAAGACTTTCGAATTAATCATAGGGTCATTCCCTACAAAAATAAACTCGTATTTATATGGGCCTAAAATACTACACTCTAAAAGAGAATTTGGACTTGGTTACCACATGAAAATCTACATGTTTTTAGAAGACAATTATATCGAGGGGATTTGTGCCCTATAAGATATAAATACAATCCCATCCCCATACCCTTCAAGTTTAAGTTAAAGGGGAGTAGCTCAGGTGGTTACATGGAGGAAGTAAGTTCCTCCCCAACTAGGTCCAAATCTTGTAAATGACATGTTGGTCATTTAGAGGAAAATGACCACATTGGCCCATCGTAGCTTAACATAAAGGTAGGTGCCCTATTGTTTGGACATCTTAGCTCTAGGTTGAGTTATGAGTCAGTGCAGGGAAAATTTTAAGGGTCCATAATTTTCTTAAAGTGTAGAAACCTTTGCGAATCTTACTAATTATCAAATTTCCAACTATAAAATGTTTGGCAATATTTTTTTAAAAATATTCAAATTTTGTAAGGATTTATATAGTTTTTGGACAATTTCGGTGATGTTTAGAGTAAAAAAAATTAATCCTATGGAATTTGGGTGAATCATATTAGAAAAAAATGGAAATTAACAAATCTTTTTTTGGAAAAAAACCTCAAAAACTAGCATATGGGCTAAATTTCACCCCCAAAATTTTCTCTCTTAGTTACTGAAATATGTGGCTTGTGAGTTGTTGCATATATCAAGGAGGTTGCTTAGTTCCCTTTAGCAATTTAAACTAAATGAAATAAAGAGTGCAACTAGTTCAACATACAACAATTATGAGATAAAGGATTTGTAATGCTTTGTCTACATCAAAATCATTTGCCAATTCAAACATTAGCTTTGCGTGCAAGTTTTTGGTTTAATGCAAGGTATTTTTTAAGGATTATAAAAGTATACTTAAGTATAGTATTCTAGGCGATTATTTTGGATCGAAAAAAACATATATATAGATTGATAGGCGAATATTAAATATGAAACATACAATTTACCACCAAAACTTCTAAATTTTGGCGAATGTTATGATAAAAAAACATATTTTATGTAAGTGATATTAGAGACTAAAAATGACCAAATAGCGAATTTATTTTTTGAAAAAAGGGTCCAAAAATAGCCAATTGGCGAAATTTCGCCCCTAAAAATTTCCCCGGTTTAATGTGATAACATCCTCCCTTAATCGAGTACTAAAATCACTTATGATTTCAATCTTATGCGTTGCACATTCTCTTTAGCTTGCCATTATTATCTTTGTGATGTTACATAATATCTTGTCACATTAGCATATCCCTATGTTGAGGTTTAGTCCCACAATACACAGTGTTGCAGAGGAGGGTAGATGCACAGCTGGGGTTTATCTGATTATGAACAAATATCATTATGTCAAATTCAAACTGAATTGTGGAAATATTGGAACTAATTCAAAAGTTGAGATCCTAGCATTATGGTGTTTATTGAAAGTTGCAGTCTCTTTTGGGATTGACACTCTGAGGATTTTCAGTGATTCCTTGATTGTTATCAAATGGGTCAAAAAAAAATTTAAGATTAAGGCAATCTCAGTCCAACACTGGTGCAACAGAATTGGATCTCTTCTGAAGTCAGTTCGTGATTGGACAATTGACCATATATATCGTGAACTCAATGTTGTTGCGGATGCTCTGTCCAAGGAAGCACTTAATGCAAAGGAAGGCATTCTTATATGGGAAGAATGGATTGAAGATACTCTTCAAGATGAAGGTTCTTTTTTCTTTTTTTGAGGATTAGTTCCTCTTGTTGTTTTTCTGAGAATGAATTGGTTTTTTGTTTTTGTTGTTACAGATTTATATATATGGTCTTTCTTACGGAAGATTATGTCTTGTTAAGTCTAGTTTTTTGGTCCCGATCTGCACAGTATTTTGATGATATGGATGCAAAGGAGGAGTACTTTTTTATTATAAATAATAGAAAAAGTACAGTTTTTTTCTTCTTGAAAAAAATAACACTCATCTTTCAAGTTTTATGATAAGTTGTTAAATTAACATTTATTTTATCTCTTAAGAGTAATGGTTGTCATCAGTGTTGAAATTTGATGGATAAATAGCCGTCATTTGCCATTTTACATATAAAAATACTACCACTTCATAAAATTAAACGTCATTAATGAAGTGTGAATTGTAATTTTACATGTCATTTTGAAGTGCATTTTTATTTTTACACGTTATTAATATCTATATCCCAAGGGCATATATATATATATATATATATATATATAATTTTTATATCATTTCATTTCATTATATTTCTATTTCTAATATGGAAATTTTGATTTTGTCATGGTCTCGTTGTCTCCCCTTGTTAGGTAGACTTGACTTTGTCGTGGATTTTTGGGACCATGCTAATGGTTCATTGCATTGCTTGTGAAGAAGCCTATTTAAATGTTTTGAGGATAAACCATCTTTGTCATTATTTGTGTGCTTGGTTTAATCATTATGTTTATTATTTTCTTTTTTAATTATATTTTCGTAAACTTCTTTTTTGTATTATCAAGGTAAGATATGAGAATTCATATAGTTATTATAAATGTTATTTAAAAAAAAATCAACTATTATAATGACGGGTAAAATTCAGATTTAAACGTCAAATGAAAGGCAATGTTAAAATTAAAACGTCATATAAAAATTTCTTGGCGTACAAGATAGGACATCAAATTTCAACCTCGGCTATCATAAACATATTTAAAAAGGAAGTCAACCTATTATTTGTTTATCAAATTTTACTTAAACAAAAATGTATGAAATTAATTTTAATAAAGCGAAGTCAACCATCTATTTCCTTATCATCAGCCATGGGATAACAAAATATTCAATAATTGATAATAACATTGAATGCAAAAGTATATAATGTAAATTCACAACTAATAAAATATTATAATTAATTGTAAGTCTCTAACTATTATTTTAACGTTTTAATTTAAATGATAATTAATTAAAATAATAATTATATGTCATTTAAATAATAATCAATTAAATTCATAATTATCACAAGAATGTCAAATTCAATAGCGTTTGAATACAACTTTAACATGTACACAATGTCTAACTAACACATAATATTTCCAAAAGATTGAACACTTTGAGTAGGCACTCACACAAACAGATCATAGATCAACACACTGAGTTTTTATGTGGTTAAAACCCTCGAAGAGAGAAACAGTCCATTGCCCCAACCAAATAGCTACTTGAGGCAATATTATTATGCAAAAGAAAAAGAATGTTACAATGAGTTTCTCATAATCGATCATCAAGCAAATGACCCTCCATGCTCTTTTAATAGAGATCGTGGACCATCCAGGTGTTAAGCCATGGATCAATGGTTGTTAAAATCGAGGTGAGAATGAACCATCGGATCACTCTATGTCTAGAACATATTGTGACCATCGGATTACATGTGTACAAATGCATATTAGTGCATAATAAAGAAACATTATTTTCCTAAAGATGCAAGTTTATCTTAAATAACTCCTAAGTGTCTTAATTATCCTAACACCCCCCCTTAAGAAGAATTTGGGATAGGATTGAAGGATTTACAAAAGTGACATTATATGAGAAGGAAGGAGGCATTAAATCCTACCCCCCTTAATGACAAATTCATAAACTCCTAACGCAGATCGGAGTTTAGGAAACTTCACTTTTGTAAGAGACTTTGTGAAGATGTATGAACTTGATCATCTATAGGGAAAAAGAGAACTTCAAGAATGCAAACATGAACAAGTTTTCTGATGAAGTGCATATGCAGCTCAATGTGTTTGTTGTGCTGATGTTGAACTAGATCTTTGGCGAGCTTGATGGCACTTTGATTGTCACACCAAAGAGTAGTCGGATGTTGCTACTTGAATCCAAACTATGAAAGGATCTGTTGAAGCCACACAGCTTCCTAACTTGCATTAATTGAGGCTCAATACTTTGCTTCTACTAAAGAAAGAGAAAGAGCTTGTTTTTTTTTACAAGCCCAAGTGATAGGTCCGGAACCAAGGCTAAAAACATAACCTGCAGTAGACTTTTGATCATCAGTGTCTTTGCCCCAATTTGAATCAGTGAAACCAACCAACAAGGGATTCTCCCCTAAACTATAATGAATCCCAAACTGAACGGTACCCCAGATATACCAAGGTATCCTTTTAGTTTCTTTCCAATGGCTTTTGTGGGGTGTTTGCATATAGCGGGAAACAAGACCAAAAACAAAGGAAATATTAGGACAAGTATGAGTCAAGTATAAGAGACTACCAACAAGCTGACGATATAGGGTGGCATCTACTTCGAGTGAAGAGCAAGTGGCAGAAAGTTTGACTCCATACTGGAAGAGTGATGGGGTTGGTTTGCAATATTACATGTGAAAGCGACGAAGAAAGTCACAAGCATACTTGGACTAAGAAATAAAGATTATTTATTTGGTTTGCAAGACTTGGAGGCTAAGAAAATAATGCAAATGTCCTAATTCTTCCATTTCAAATTTCTTCTTAAGGCTTGATTTCACATGGGTTAAAAGTTTATGGTCATTACCAATAAGAATAAGGTTATCAACATAAATAACAAGGATGATGAGATGGTTTCCTACTTTCTTGGTATAGAAATTGGGGTCAGAATGACATCTAGAAAAACCATTGTAAAGGAGAAAGCTATCCATTTTGGCATACCGGGCTTGAGGAGCTTTCTTAAGGCCATATAGGGATTTCTTAAGGTGACAAACAAGACTAGAGTCATCCGGAACATAGCTAGGAGGTTGGTCCATGTAAATTTATTCATGTGAATCCCATGCAAGAAGGCGTACTTGACATCCATTTGATGTACCCCCCATTTATGTAAGGTAGCAAGGGAAATAACAAGGCCCATGAAGATCATTTTGGCGATAGGGGCAAAAGTTTCATTGTAGTCAATTCCTTCAAATTGGGAAAATCCTTTGGAAACTAACCTTGCCTTAAGTCTTTCAACACTTCCATCAAATGCATACTTAGTTCAATATACCCACTTACATCTGACAAGTTTTCTTTCTTTCAAAAGAGGTACAAGATCCCAAGTATAACTCGCCATTAAGGAACGATATTCTTCATCCATAGTTGCGTCCCAATCTAAATTACCTGAAGCTTCTGCAAATGTCTCTAGATTGTGATTCTCTGAAACTTGAGCTAAAAGAGAAGTGGCTCGCTATAATTAAGAACATGTTCGGCATTGATCCGTGGGATCACCAACAAGATCACCAATGGCTTCGCATGTTGAACATACCCATAGAGGAAGTGATTGTGCTGGTGAAACTGGAGGAAAATGAGCAAGCGGAGGTGGATTTTCACCCTCATTATCATCATCAGAATTCGGAGTAGTAACACTATTAAGGAAGTTTGGAGTATAATATGGCACAAGCATTGAAGATGACTCATAGGCCACATATGGCACAAACAATTAGGCTCACAGGCAGAGATATTTTCATCAAACTCTTCTAATAATTATATCATGGGAATGTGGTTGGAGAAGTCTATAACCTTTTACATCTTCGGAATACCCAATAAATAAGCACTTTTCACTCTTAGGTTGCAATGCTTTCCATTTTTCACCAGGGATATGAGCCCATGCTTCACTACCAAACACACAAAAGTGGTTGACATATGGTTTAATGTTACTCCATGCTTCTTCCGGTGTTATATATTTTAGAGCCTTGGTGGGAGTGTGATTAACTATGTAATTTTCACAATTAATGGCTTCAACCCAAAATTGAAGACTTAGTCCCTTGGCTTGGAGCATACAATTAGTCATTTCTTTTATTGTGCAGTTATTTCTCTTAGCAACACCATTTTGTTGTGGTGTATATAGAACAATATGTTGCATTTGAATGTGCAGTAAGTAGTAAATTTGTTGTTTACATATTTTCCTCCATTATATGTTCTTAACTTGTGTATTTGATGACCAAATTGTTTCTCTTCAAGGGCCTTCCAGGCCAAAAACCTGTCAAAAACTTCAATTAAGTTTTAAGAAATAAACTCAAATGTGTCTGGAGAAGTCATCAATGAAAGTTACCTTCGGTGTGCTTCTTTGGGGAAAAGGCCCGTAAACATCGCTCGGCTAAAGCGATCAAGGTCAGGGAGGGGCTGGCTCGCTTCCATATTTCACAGGAGACCAACTTAGACCGTATTGAGATGCTTTCTTCTCGTGCTGTGGTGGGTAGGCTTGAATACACTGCTGGGGATCGGAAGGATTTGGTGGAGTGGGTAAGAAAGCATTGGTTACCGTTGGTGGGGGATATGTCGAGGGTGATACAACTCTTAAACGGGTGATTGATGTTCATTTTTTCAAAGTCTGACCATGTTGGGATTATTTTGAAGAGATTTTGGTGCTTCAAAGACGGGTCCTTCTGCTTGAAGCGTTGGCACTTGGCCTTCGACCCTTTAACAGAAAAGCAGTGCTTCTGCCATCTTTGGCTTCTCATTCCTAGACTGCCGATTGAGTTATGGTTGGAGAATATCTTGATGGGCATAGCAAACTCTGTGGGGCGCTTTGTGAGACTTGATAATTCCTCACTTTTTGGTTTTGACCATAGAGCTGCTAGGGTTATGGTGGAATTTGAAATGGCCCATGGGCATCTTGATGAAATTGAGCTGGTTTGGGGGTCGCGGGTGTGGCGTCAGCTGTTGGACTATTTTAAGATCCCATTTCGGTGCTATCTCTGCCAGCAAACGGGACACAATCGGTTACAGTGTCCATAATTTCTGTCTCTTTGTCCTTCCTCACATTCTCCTTCGCCTGTATTGGCTGTGGCTACTTCTACGAAGGTCCAGGCTGAGGTTTTGGAGACGTGTCCTGGTAAGTCTATTATTCCTAATTTGCCATTATCTCAGGTTATTTCTAATGCTGAATTTGAGGGTATGTGGGATGCGGCTGCGTCTTTAGATAAAAGGATTTCTGCTGGGGTTTTTGGTCTGCCTAATGATATTCCTGTGAAGAATTTACAAGGTTCTGGAGGTGAGATTGCTTGCTCTAGGCCGAATGCCTATAGGGATATTTTTAGGGAGGGCTCTTTGTCGACTCTAAAGGGTTTATCCTGTCATGGTCTTTCTCCCATGGGCCAGGGTGATGATTCTATTGGGAGTTTACTCTCTAGGGGTACTGATATTCATCCGATTGATTTGGAGTGTGGCAATGCCACTGTTGGGGAGTCTTTGTCTGTGGGGGATGCCGGTGTTGAAATTTTGGATTGTGGTGGGACTGTCACTCCTCTTCCGATATTCTCTAAAAAACCTACCCCTAATCCATTGGTTCAATCTGTAAGGCTTTGGATTCTTCTGAAAGTGAGGTCCCTATCTCTATTTCTTCCAGAATTGATTTAGGAGTGGGGGGATTGGATTCTTCTGTGAGTTGTGGGAGCCTTAGAGCAGCATCCTCCCCTTCTAGGGTTCCCTAATGTCTATTTGTTCTCTTAACATTCGAGGTTTGGGAAGGGTGTCGCGGGTTAGGGCCCTTACCAACCTTATTGCTACTACCTGCCCTAGTGTTCTATTATTGCAGGAGACTATGTGTGAAGATGTTCAAGCGATTTCTAAGTTTGTCAGCATTCTTGGTGGTTGGGAGGTTTCAACCATCAGTTCGACGGGATTGTCGGGGGGTCTTTTGGTGGCTTGGGATCCGAGATATTATGTTTTTTCTGTGTTTCAAACTCCATGGGGTATCTTGTTGAAAGGTGTTTGCAGATTCTCGAATTTTCAGTTATCTATTTTGAATTGCTATGCTCCCTATAAGAATAGGGAGGGATTCTGGCTTGGTCTACAATCATCTCATATTCTTGACCTGGACTTAAATTTTACTAGACTTGCTCAGGAAATTTGGGGTCAGAAAGTTCAAATGGATGTTTTAGCTTCTTTCTTCTCGGAGTTGCTTATCACTAATGACTTAATTGATGTCTGCATAGGGGTTCCTGTACCCACTTGGTATAATGGAAGGGGTGGTGCCGACGACATTTATAAGAGATTAGATAAGTTTTTGGTTAAATCTTCATTGTTGGATGATTGTGCTCGGTATCGTTCATGGGTGGGAGAGTCGAAGATCTCTGACCATTGGCCGATCTTCTTGCAACTGGAGGAGGGTATTATGTGGAGTAATTACCCCTTCAAATTCGATTGCTCGTGGTTGGATCATCTGGAATTTGAAACTTTTATAAAGGATGTATGGTTGAATTGTAGTATTTCTCAGATCTCAATCCTGTGGACCAACTGTGTGGAAAGCTTAATGTTTTAAAAAGGAATGCCTCTAATTGGATACACCAGAGAAAACTGTTGGATAAACAGTCATTGTTAGTGGTGGAAAAGCATCTTCATGAGCTATATGTTCAGAATCTAGAATTTCCATTAGACAGTCAGGGGTTGGAGCGTCTCAAGAAACTTGAAGCCGAAAAGGAAGGATTTTACTTAAAAGAGGAGCAGGAGTGGCGACTGAAGAGTCGGGCACTTTGGGTTAACTATGGAGATAAAAATACTCATTTCTTTCATAAATTTGCCTCCGCCCGAAGGAACAACAACACCATCTGGCGCATGTCAAATGAGGAGGGGATGTTATTCTATGGCGAAGGGGATCTACAGGATTTGGCCATGAAATATTTCAGGAAAATATACTCGGATGATAAGGGTTGTGATTTACTATCACATCTACAGGTGGCTTGCCTCTACCCTAGATTTTTTGATGATGTGGAGGCTGGGGAGCTGTGCAAAGAGGTATCTTTAGATGAAGTGGAGGGGATCCTTAAATCTTTTGCAAAAGAGAAGAGTCCTGGGCCAGATGGCTGGACTGTTGAGTTGTTCTTGCATTTTTTTGAGATTATGGGTGAGGATATTTTAAGGATGGAGGAGTATACTAGACAGAGGGGATATGTGTCTGGGGCACTTAACTCAACCTTCATCACGCTTATTCCAAAATTTGGTGACCCAAATACATTTGGGGACTTTAGACCCGTTGCCCTCTGTAATTTGGTGTATAGGATTGTTTCAAAGATTATTGCGAGCAGACTTAAGCCTATTTTCTCAAAATTTATTTCTCCTGAACAGTTTGGATTTTTACAGGATCGTCAAATCCATGATGTTGTTGGTATAACACAGGAAGTCCTTCATTCAATTAAAAGCAGGAAGAAAAAATCCATTCTGTTAAAGATGGATTTAGAGAAGGCTTATGACCGTGTTAGCTGGGATTTCCTTAGGATTGTCATGATTCAGAATGGTGTGCCTGCACTTGCCATTAACTAGATCATGGCATGTGTGTGCACTATGAGCATTTATGTCCTTGTGAATGGGGCACCTACTTCCTTTTTTAGTTGCTCTCGAGGCATTAGACAGGGTTTCTCTATGTCATCGCTTCTATTCCTATTGGTCATTGATGGGTTAAGCAGGTTGATCACTCAGGCACAGTCGGAAGGTCGGTTAAAGGGACTGAAAATTACTAAGGATCTATATCTTACACATGTTCTTTTTGTGGACGATGTCCTGATTATGGGCAGTGATTCGGTGGAGGACTGGAGGGTTTACAAGGATATTATTGAATTGTTTTGTAAGGCCTCTGGTATGCGAGTAAGCTTGAGAAAGTCATGCTTGTTTGAAAACTTGGTTGAGGTGAATCGGATGTTGGACATTCAGGCTTTTCTGCCATATCAGTGTCATAAGGTTATTGAGGGATTTACTTATCTTGGTTTTAGACTTAAACCAAATGGTTATCTTATCCAGGACTGGCAGTGGTTGATAAAGAAGTTTGAAGCTCGGATTTCTCATTGAACGTATTGGCTCCTGTCCATTGGTGGCAAGCTCACGCTGGCAAAGTCTGTCCTTGTTGGAACCCCTGTCTATTGGTTCTCCTTGCTTCTTGTTCCCTACTCGGTCATTAATTCCTTGAGAAGATTATTGTTCAACTTTCTATGGACTGGAGGATTGAAGAAAACAGGTTTATCCATGGTTGGGTGGGAGAAGATATCACTTCCAACTACTTCTGGTGGTTGGGGAGTTCTGGATGTTACTGTCTTTAGTGAGGCTCTTCGGCTGAAAAGTCTCTGGAGGGCTATTACTGGCACCTCTCTTTGGACAAAGGTCATCCATGGAAAATATATTAAATGTGAAATCTCTCATTGGTTAAGGAAACCTCAGAAATTGGTTCGGGGTGTCTCTCCGATCTGGAATGGTTTTATGAAAGTTTATTATTGGTTAGCTTTGGAGTTGTGCTAGAAAATCGGTAATGGTTGAGAAGTGGCTATTGGTATTGACCCTATCATGGGATTGTCTGCTAATTATAATTTATCTTCTAATTTATTATTGAGACTGAAATCTGCCAGGAAGATTACGTTGGACACTATTGTTAAGGATAACAGACAGGGATACTGGCAGGATTCTGGAGATTTACATCTGACCCGCGAAGTTGTTGATGAGTGGGATGCATATCTTAGGGCACTAAACTTTGCGGGGGTTCATATTAGCCATGATAGGGATGAGCTTGTGTGGGATGGTAATTTGACCACAGGACAGGTGACCGCAAGCTCTGTCTATAAGTGTATCATCAAACACAGGTGTATTTTTCCTTCTCAGTGGTGGCATTAGGTACTTTGGAAATGGTCCATTCCTCAAAAAATTAAGTGTTTCACTTGGTTTTTGTTGCTTGATAGGTTAAAAACGTGGAATAATCTCACCTTGATGGGATGGAATGGTCCCAGTCAGTGTATCTTGTGTAAATGTTCTTCTGAAACTACTGTGCATTTATTTGTGGACTATTCATTTACGTGTAGTCTGTGGGAGAGATTTTCTTCTATCTTTGGTCTTTCTGGGCATTGGGGTGGGGGGAATGTGGATTTTTCTCTGAAATCATGGATTAGGACTTCAAATCTCATGCCACATTACCTATTTTTGTGTGCTGGACTGTTTGGTGAATGAGGAACAAGGCAACGTTTGAAGAGACTTCTCCAAGTCTGGACTGTGCTTATAACTCAGCTTTGGGTCATTATTTGAATTTTCAGTCTGATCACAAAGTTCCAGGCCTGCGTAATATTGGGAGCTTTCACTTTAGGATTGATGATCTTGTTCTTTTTTTTATGGTGCGGCTAATTTGGGTGTTTGTGGCCCCAACGGGGTTATTTATATTAGTATGGATCATTATTTCACTCTAAGAATGAACTGTGGAAGGGGTACCAACATGAAGGCAGAACTCTTGGCATTGTGGTGTGTTTCTTGAGTGGTCAATCTCTTTGGTCTTTGGAAGGTGAATATATATGGTGACTCTAGAGTCACTATAAAATGGGCAAGAGGCGAATTTGCCATGAATGTTCTGAATCTGACATACCGGTGCAACCGAATTAAAACTGAACTTGGTATGTTTATCACAGTCACATTAGACCATATTTTCCGAGAACATAACTCCTAGGCTGATTTTCTATCAAAAGCGGCATTGGATAGTGATGTTGGCTACTTATACTGGGATGAGTACTTTGCTGATGAGAGGATTGATTCTGGCCATATGTATTTTCTGGATTAGCCTTCAAAAGCTACTCTAGTTAGGATTTGGGTTGCTATAATATTTTGATAGACTACATGGGGGAGGATTTTACTGAACAATGGCATACGTGTTTATCTATGTGCGACAGTGTTACTTTTGATCATCTTTTGATCTTATCATGTACTATTTGATTCAGCATTGAATATCAATAGTATGTTTTTTTCGCGGGAAAAAAAATGAAAGTTAAGAAATACTTGAAGCCAGAGAAAGAAGTAGCAGGAAGCGAACCACGCAAATCACTAAAAACAAGCTACAAGGGGCCAAGGTGTGCCAAGATGCATGTTTTTCAAAATTGTCATGATGATGTTTGCCAAGAACACACCTAAGACAAACATCATCTCTGCAAGAGACAAGAGGAAGACCAGTCACCATTTTATGATTACATAGTTGATGCAATGAGCAATAGTTTAAATGAGCAAATCGCTCATGCCAAAGTTTGCTCAAGTCATCATTGTGAGCAATAAAAACTGAGGGAAAAGTTGGTGACCCCAAGTTGTTGAATTTGTACAACATGGTAATATCATCAATAATTCTAGTAGCTAGGACATGCTTAGGAACTTTGAAATCATTGTTTAAAACTTGGTGAGGTGTAAGCGTTACATTCTTACCTTCACCAAAATGAGTGATTTGATAGACTGACAACAAATTGCAGGAAATTCTTGGAACATATAATACATCATGAACTGACCATCATCTACCTCAATTGTTCTATATCCTATAAAATTAAGATATCTATCATCACCAACAAATATTAGTTTGGTGTTACATTCATTTAGAGTAGAAAATATGGCTTTATCCTTAGCCGTATGATAAGATGCTCTAAAATCAATGAGCTACTCATTAGAAGAAGAGGAGGAAGATGCATTAAAGGAAAAAACAAAAGCACAAAGTGCATGTCCTCGAGTTGTATAGTCAAAAGACTAATCACGGTTGATGTTGTGCTTCTTCATTATTGTTTCCAAGGCTGTCATCTTCTTGAAACACTTAGATTCCACATGACCATGTTTCCCACAGTAGTTGCAATGACGCTCAATCTTCTTACCTTTTCACTTGGTTCCTTTGTCATCATTGGAAGGATGAGCTGGTTGAGAGGGTTTGGGACCCTTGTTTTACTTATTATTGTGAGGATGTTGCTTCTTGGGGTTCTTGGTTTTGTTCTTCCGTTGTGCCTCTAAGGCTTTGATAGATGTATCTGCATTGCTAATTACTCCAATATGTATGAGCTTATATTGCTCTCAAATCAAGGAATCACAAAAAGATTCAAGAGTGGGTTCTACAGAGTGAGCCCCCAAAGATTCTTCCATGGAGTAAAATGTAGATACAAAATAGAATATGCAAGACCAAGCTTGGAAAGAATATGAAAAATATTATGTTTGTCTTCCATTTTTATGTTGCATTCTTCAACTAAGAGTCTAAGGGTTTTGTACTTAGATAAATAGTCTTGAATGCAAGAGAAATCACTTAGATTTAAAGAAACCAATTCATTTCCAAGATGGTGACCTCAAATCTCATTGTGTTTAGCAAACCTAGTTTCCAATTGTTTATAAGCGTTATCTGATTCATTAATTCCTTGAAGGTGGAATCGTATCTCATTAAAAATTGACATCTCGATTAATCCACGAGATTCATCACATTTATTGGCCCATTTTATTTTTTTATCAACATTAGTGGGTTTAATTTCTTTCGCCAAGGTAATCTGGTAAAGTCCCTTACTTCACTGGACATCCTCCATACAGTCTTTCCATGAGAAGTAGTTGGTACTTGTAAGTAGAATATCACATGGAGTGGCCATATTGTAATGTGTAGGTAATATGGCTTGAAAAATAGAAACTAATTGTCTAGATGCAAAGATCTCTAAAAAGTAGGCAGTTTCACAAAAAATGGCACAAAAAACGAACTCTAGATGCCAAAGTTATGCTTGTTTGAAAACGATGAAGTTGACTCTAAATGGACATGTGGCAGGTAAAAAATTGACCCACATGGCAAAACAAATCCCATCTTCCCTACCTTATCTATTAACTGCACTTTACAATAATGTTGTTTAAAGTGACCCACTTTTATAATATAGGTGCATGTCACTTTTATAATAAAATTACTTTAAATATTGCATGCAAAAACTGAAAGACTTTACAATTTTAAGTGACTAATTTTTTTTTTTAGAAGAAAAAATAGTTTCTTGCTATTCATAGTGTGAATCAAAGAAAATACAATGTGTGCTTATCCCATGGATAGTGGAAAGTAAGTTACTGCAAATCATCATCCTTTTAATGACTGTTACATCCGATGCTTACTACAAAACCCAAAGTCCATCTGTTACAAAAACTCAGAGCTAGTATCCAAATATAGCCTTTTATATAAATTATTAAGGTCATTCCTACTAATACTTCTCTATTTATCTATAAACATTGATCTCATAATATCATCTTGCCAAAAATATTCAAAATATGGAAAAGTAATAAAAAGTCGTAGTATAATCGGAGCAAACTATCTTCCATCTGAATATGATTGTGGAAGCCCCTAATATGAACCCATCCTTCCTCCATAGCGAGCCCCAATTTTGATAGACCATATGCCCTCTGATTGTAGGTTCTAGTGATATGAGTGAAACTGATAGCCGCAAAAAAAGGAAGAAATTAATGTATTTGGCCTTTCCAGTTTTCCAGAATAGAGATTTGTAAATTTCGGTTTCCAACAATCCAAGTGACTCACTTTTATAAAAACAAGTGAGGTGCACTTCTACAATAATGTAACTTAAAATAGAAGTTACATGTGCCTTTTAGAAAAATTAACTACAAAATATAAGACTTGAACACAAGACCTCTTATTTAATAAAGCAACTTTCAACCAAGTGAGCTAATACAAAAGATATACAAAAGTTGGAAGGAAGAAAGGGTTTTTTTACTCTTATGCCTTGAAGTGCGTGCTTACCCCAAAACCTTTTTTTTTCGGCCTGCAAGAAACTACACAACCACAAAAAAGCAAAAAAATAAAATTATGAAACAATTTTTTTTTCGAAATGGGGGTTATACCTTGGTTAGTGTACTTGAAAAGTGTAAGTTTTCCCATTGTTTCTGGTTTACCGAGTTCTCACAAAGCACACGGCAAGGAGCATATGCATTAAAGAAAACACTTTCTGCTCCATTTCTGATTTGTCAAATTCACACAGAGTGCATGGAAAAAAGCATATGCAAATTGAAAAGGTAACACATTGGAAATAAAACAAAAACCAAGCTAAAATATGAAAGAATATGAGAACAAATTTTAAAAATGCATAATTGTAAACAATATACCTCTGGATTTAGTAAAATAATCATATCTTGGGCAAAATAGAAACCCTTTTCAGTGAAACGAAAAGCACTTCCAACTGAAAGCAGTGCTCTAGATGCAATTGAACACCTCACTCGGCCCAGAAATGCACATAAATATCAGAAACCATAAATCCTTTTATGCATACGACATCACCAGTTCAAGACCTCAATCATCAGCGGAAGCAAAAATTCATAAGAGCTCTGATACCATGTTTGACTAACACAAGATATTTCCAAAATATTCAACACCTTGAATATTCCTTACATAAATAGATCACATATCATCACACTGGGTGTTTACGTGGTTGAAACCCTTGAATTGGGAAATAGTCCACAGCCCCATCCACATAGCTAGTTGAGGAAATATTATTATGCAAAAGAAAAATAATGTTTCATTGAGTTTTTCATAATCAATCATCAAGCAAATGACCCTCCATGATCTTTAAATTATTAAGATCATGGACCAATCGGGTGTTAAACCACTAATCAATGACCATTAAGATCGAGGTGAGAATGAACTGTCGGATCACTCTATGTCTAGAGTGTGTCTAGAACATATCGTGACCGTCAGATTACATATGTAAACATGCATACTAAAAGAACACACTTTTCCTAAAGATACAAGTTGATCTTAACTAACTCTTAAGTGTCTTAATTATCCTAACACACAAATTCAACTTACAAACTCCTCAACGATTAAGTATGCACACTGTGTGGCTTCTATGGGCCAACTTAACTCTATGCACATAGTTAATGTTGTTTTGTATTAATTCTTGTAATTCTTATTTGGTTCAACTTGAGCAAATTTTATGGTTTGTATTTTTTTTAATATAATCAAATCCCTGTAAAATATTTATATCCATTTATTTTTATTTTTTAGGGTTTGATTTTTAAATATTCAATTTTAAATTTTTCTAATTGAGTTTGTGTAATTGAGAATCATTATGACCATTGTTTGAAATAAATTATCATGTTTCTCTATATTTACATTTTTTGTTCGAGTTATTTCTAACTATGGTCCAATTAACCCAAGATTGTTGACTATTAATGTATCTATTGCCATTAATGGCTTCTTTGCATTTACTAAAGACAAAGCAAGTAAATCACTTTCCTACATTAGTGACTTCTTTGTATCGATTAAAGACAACAAAAGTAAATCACTTTTTTAATATGAAGATTCTGATTCATGTATTCTCTTTCCCATTCCAAAGCAACTATCATACATGGGAATCAATGAAAGGGGAGTTGCCATGACTTCTCCACCGTCAAGCACTAAAGCAGTTACAATGGCTAAAAGAATAAGCAATGAGCTTTGAGAAATCTTAATTGGATCTACCTAAGGATTACCAGTTTCATGTGTAGATCATAGTTGAAATGTACTATCTACATCTAGTTGATGGAGATGTTAATTTTGGTTGCGATCTATATAAAAACATGTGTTTTTTTTAAGAAAAGAACGGTTATAGAATATATTAAAAATAAAAAAACAAAGGATTACAACATCTGGTTTCGTATCTGCCAGAGATATCAATTCCCAGACGTCCAGGTTCAACTACAGCTGACAAATTTTAGAGATGGAAATAAGAGATAACATCCAATCTGTTGGGAGATTTCTTGAATCGGATTTGCTTCACGATCGTTGAACTTGATTCCAAAATTGGCTTCTCTTTTTTGTTTTTGTTTTTGCACATATTGTCAATTTGGTGACTTTACCAATTTCGATCCAGCTCCTTCTTCCACTCATTCTTGTCAGTTTTGGTGGATTTGTTAGCAATGATCCTTATCTACAAGAGACTCCACAGAACTTACCACCCGTCCCTTCAAGCTGACAGCTAATCCCACAACGCTTCTTCTTTTCCAGTGAATTAGTTCCTTTCCACTTGCCATGCAGGAGCTGCACAGGACACCGCCGCTTAGGGAGGGAAGGCTGAGTTGTGTTGGTGATTGATATATAGTTCATTAATGTTCAGTGTTGTCGCTTTGTTTGCTGCATGATCATCCTTGGAGTTCATTTCACGGAGAACGTGGCAGTAATCAAGCTTTCGAAATGATTTTGAGATTGACTGAATTCTTTGGAGCAGTCTAGATAGCCTTGTGTTATGACAATGGCTAGTGTCGTTCATAGCCTGGATTATTAGTCGAGAGTCTCCAAGAATAATGGCTTCATCAACCCCCATAGCTTCCAATTGCTTAAGCCCTTGCCATCATAAGCTTCTGCCATGTTGTTTGTATAAGTTCCTATATTCCAGTAATATTCATATTTAATATTTCCTTCAGGGCAAATGATGATCCCACCCCCTCCTGCCATACCAGGGTTCCCTTTCAAAGCTCCATCAAAAAGGAGTTTGAAGATTTTCCTCTCCTTCATCCAATTTTCAAACAGAGTGAGATCCATTCTGATTTCCCAGACTTCCAGCGGTCTTCTAGCCATAGCTGTGTCTAGAGCATATATGTTGAAGGATTGCAACCAGTTGGTCTTTTCAGGCAATAGATCCACCTTATTTTTAGGCAGTATAGAAGCTCTTAGAGTTTCTCCCATAAGAACTTGAATTTTAGCAGCGATATGTTATGGAGTTTGTGCCTTATCCTTGAAAATTCTTTGATTGCGCTCGAGCCAGATTTTCCAAAAGGTAAACTTTGGAAGTGTCAACCAATAGTTTTTAAGACCTGCTTTTTGATCCAAGTTTCCTTGATACACACGGTCCCAGTTAGCAATAGTCTGGTGGATATTTCCAGGAAGGTCCAATTTGCCAAACCAGATCAGAAGGTCCTAGACTTTACGGGAAAAAGGGGCAATTTAAAAACAGGTGTTGAATAGTTTCTTTATTATTATTGCAGAGAGGGCAGCGAAACGGTCCAATGAAGCCTCTTCTTTCAATATTCTCTCTGGTTAGGATGCTTCCATGCACAAGAGTCCAGAGGAACATGTCGATTTTAGGTAAGCTTTTAACATTCTAGTTTCTTTTACAAATCAAAGGATTGTTGGGGACATTTGGATAAGCAGAGAAAAGGTTGTAACCTTGAGAAGAGGAATATTCCCTAGATGTAAATCCCCAGCCACGTTTATCTTTAACTCCTCTAGCCATTGGGGCTAGTCCCGTTAGATAGGAAAGGAAGCTTCGTTTTTCAATTTCGAGCTCTTTAGGGCAGTTAGGTAGAGACCAATTGTTCCATTAATGAGGTGGTTCGTCCTCCCAGCTGGAGATATCCCAAAGAGTTGTTAGTCCTTGACTGTCTAGCCATATTCTTAAATTACGAATTGATAGGGAGGAGAGGATAGGCTTTCCCAATATGGAATCCTACCAAAGTCTCACGTGCTTACCATTTCCAGGAATCCAGAAAAGTTCATCTTTGAAGCGGGGCAGGGATTTCTTGTAGAGGGAGAAAATGGGGGATCCTTGCCTCACCAAAGGTTTAGGGTCCAGGCACCGTAACCTTGGGCCGAGAAAGTACTTGTGTCTGAGAACCTGACTACTCCAAGTAGATTTCATCCCAATCAGATTCCAAAGAATTTTTGCTCCCATGGCCAATTTTTGGTATTTTAAATCTCTAACATGGAGACCTCCTTCCAACCAAGGCAATTTAATTTTATTCCAGCTAATAAGGGAGAACTTCTTTCCACCATTGTTTTTCCTTCCTTGCCAAAGGAAGGTTCGCAACATGCCTTCGCTAGTGGCTAGTGTTCTGGCTGGAGCCAACAAAATGGGGCATTGGTATAGAGGATAACTATTTAGGACAGACTTTATTAGGACCAACTTCCCTGCCAGATTTAACCAAACCGTTCCCCAGGAAGGATTTTTTTCCTTATTTGATCAATAAAAGGATTCCAGTCTGAAGTTTTTGGTTTGCTTTTGTAGATTGGAACACCCATATACTTAAAGTGATCCCAATTGGTAACTCCCTCAATTCCTAGAATTCGAGCAATATCAGACATCTCCCTTGGATTAATGTTCCAGCTATAAATTGTTAAAATTCAATATGCTAAGAAAGAAAATAGCAGCATTACATTCCATTTCACAATAATAGCATATACAGGATCACTGAAGAAACAACAAGCACAGCATAAACACAAGAGACAGAGATTTATCCTGGGAAACCCTCATGGGGTAGAAAACCCAGCAAAGCTTCCTCAATATAGATGACCAGAAATATACAAAGATGAAACCCTGAGACATGATCTCCTCCTCCACAATAGAAGACCTCTCCTCCACAAGTGTGCTATCCTCAAGTGAGTGAATGTGTATAATGAGGAACACACCTCCTCTATTTATACACTACTCTGATATGTGTTTTACACAAGTACATGTAGGCTCATATTTAACCATTAGGTTAAATACCCCATTATAACTGACTGGGCCGACCCCTCTAGGGTGGTCTAATAACCCTTTGACCCACATAACACATACAGGGCCGACCCCCACTAGGGAAGTCTAATAACCCAAGTTACCACATTCCGACGGAGGAATAAACATCTCCGGATATACAATAAGATCTTCACGGAGGAATGAATCATCTCCGGAATAATAAAGTACAAATATAATATTCTTTGAAGTTACAATATCTCAACACTCCCCCTTAACGAGAAGGATATTATAACAGCATCTGCACGAGCAAGGAGTCATCAACATCATACATGATACATCTATAAATCATTGGAAGCTTTCTCAACATCATCAGTAACTCAACCAGTTACTGGAATATCTTCAATACTGGAACATCAACATCTTCAGTACTGAGTCTTTATCTTCTGCAGCACTCAAACAGCTACAGCAACATCAATATCTGAATCCTCACGATTGTCAGCATCGCCATCACACGATCATCAGCATCGTCATCACATGATCAACAACATCGTCATCTCACTATCATCAACATCGTCATCACACGATCATCAACATCGTCATCTCACGATCATCAGTATCGTCATCACACGATCATCAGCATCGTCATCTCACGATCATCAGCATCGTCATCATACGATCATCAGCATCGTCATCTCACGATCATCAGCATCGTCATCTCACGATCATCAGCATCGTCATCATACGATCATCAGCATCGTCATCTCACGATCATCAGCATCGTCATCACACGATCATT
Source organism: Larix kaempferi (assembly GCA_027924585.1). Lineage (NCBI taxonomy): Eukaryota > Viridiplantae > Streptophyta > Pinopsida > Pinales > Pinaceae > Larix > Larix kaempferi. The sequence continues at coordinate 16,280,208 of BSBM01000106.1, forward strand.
AGCATCGTCATCTTACGATCATCCGCATCGTTATCTCACAATTATCAGCATTGTCATATCATCTCGATCTACAGCATCTGGATCATCTCGATCTACAGCATCTGGATCATCACGATCTACAACATCTAGATCATCTCGATCTACAGCATCTGGATCATCTCGATCTATAACATCTGGATCATCTCGATCTACAGCATCTGGATCATCTCATCTACACCATCTGGATCATCTCGATCTACACCATCTGGATCATCTCGATCTACAGCATCTGGATCATCTCGATCTACAGCATCTGGATCATCACGATCTACAGCATCTGGATCATCTCGATCTACAGCATAAGTATCCTCAACCATACAAGTACATTAATCAATACATGTATCATCAAAAGTATGTATTCTCACCAATACATCTATCATCAAAACATGTATTCTTACTAATACATCTATCATCAAAAGCATGTATTCTCACTAATACATCTATCATCAAAAGCATGTATTCTCACTAATACATCTATCATCAAAAGCATGTATTCTCACTAATACATCTATCATCAAAAGCATGTATTCGTACTAATACATCTATCAATACAAGTATCCACACTGATACAAGTATACACAACAACAGCATACCCTGCAACACACATGATCCAATTACGGGATGGTCAATCCCTCTCACTTTAGGACATAGGTCCAAGGATGATACAATCTTGATCCACTTATGGGATGATCAATCCCTCTCAGTTTAAGACATCTCTCATGTCTATGGATGATGCAATCCAGATCAACTTACAGGATGATCAATCCTTATCCTTTTAAGACACCTCACCATGTCTAAGGATGATGCAATCCCGAATCAACTTACAAGATGATTAGTCCTTATCACTTTAAGACACCTTACCATGTCTAGGGACGATGCAATCCCAATCTACTTACAGGATGATTAGTCCTTATCACTTTAAGACACCTCACCATGTCTAGGGATGATGCAATCCCAATCTACTTACAGGATGATTAGTCCTTATCACTTTAAGACACCTCACCATGTCTAGGGACGATGCAATCCCAATCTACTTATAGGATGATTAGTCCTTATCACTTTAAGACACCTCACCATGTCTAGGGATGATGCAATCCCAATCTACTTACAGGATGATTAGTCCTTATCACTTTAAGACACCTCACCATGTCTAGGGACGATGCAATCCCAATCTACTTACAAGATGATTAGTCCTTATCACTTTAAGACACCTCACCATGTCTAGGGACGATGCAATCCCAATCTACTTACAGGATGATTAGTCCTTATCACTTTAAGACACTTCACCATGTCTAGGGACGATGCAATCCCAATCTACTTACAGGAGGATTAGTCCTTATCACTTTAAGACACCTCACCATGTCTAGGGACGATGCAATCCCAATCTACTTACAGGATGATTAGTCCTTATCACTTTAAGACAAGTCTCATGTCTAGGGACGATGCAATCCCATCACGTACATTTTGAACCTAGTTCATGGACGATGCAGTCCTCACGTACATTTTGAACCCAGTTCATGGACGATGCAGTCCTCACGTACATTTTGAACCCAGTTCATGGACGATGCAGTCCTCACGTACATTTTGAACCCAGTTCATGGACGATGCAGTCCTCACGTACATTTTGAACCAGTGGTTCCGGGATGATGCAATCCCCATCACTTTATTCTCGAAGACCATACGTCTACGGATCAATTCAGGGACCAAGGTCCGGGGATGATACAATCCCCACTTCTCGGAGACCTTACGTCTACGGCTCTCTTTAGGACTGAAAGTCCAGGGATGATCCAATCCCCTCAACTGTCCACTAAGGACTTCATTCTCGGAGACCTCACGTCTACGGCTCTCTTTAGGACTGAAAGTCCAGGGATGATCCAATCCCCTCAACTGTCCACTAAGGACTTCATTCTCGGAGACCTCACGTCTACGGTTCTCTTTAGGACTGAAAGTCCAGGGATGATCCAATCCCCTCAACTGTCCACTAAGGACTTCATTCTCGGAGACCTCACGTCTACGGCTCTCTTTAGGACTGAAAGTCCAGGGATGATCCAATCCCCTCAACTGTCCACTAAGGACTTCATTCTCGGAGACCTCATGTCTACGGCTCTATTTAGGACTGAAAGTCCAGGGATGATCCAATCCCCTCAACTGTCCACTAAGGACTTCATTCTCGGAGACCTCACGTCTACGGCTCCCTTTAGGACTGAAAGTCCAGGGATGAACCAATCCCCTCAACTGTCCACTAAGGACTTCATTTTCGGAGACCATACGTCTACGGATCTATTCAGGGACCGAAGTCCAGGGATGATACAATCCCTACCTGTCCACTAAGGACTTCATTTTCGGAGACCATACGTCTACGGCTCACTTTAGAACATGTGTTCAAGGATGATACAATCCCCACATGTATTCTCATCAATATACTATCGATCCTGGGAACCCATACAGAACCTGATTCACACTTCTTCTTTAATTGTACCATTAAGAGAATGGTCTTGTCTAGCCACTTGGAGCAAACATCTCATCATGATTCTCTTCCTCTTTCTAAGAGAATCTTCTAGCCACAAGCCTTCTATATTTTTTTGATTTGTAAATCTTCTTGTTGAACATCCATCACTTGTTCGGTGTTCATTATTCTTCATGATCTTTCCTACAAAACAAAATTAAGTACATGATTAGTAATCCTTCATAATCATGAAATCATGATAACCTATTATGCATACAGATATCATTTACATAGTTATGCAACTATCTTGACCAATACTTTGGCACAACACTTTCCCATATCCTGTATGCATACAGTGGCTATCTAGATGCCTTCCATCTCTACCAGAACATACTATTGAGAGTGTGCACAGCTCTCAGCATGTCAGCAAAGAGGTTTCATTCTAGACAAGCAACAATGGAATGTTTGTCCAACTTACCAATCATATGCATATTAGTAGTATAATGTTCAATGCTCTACTCAGCATGATATGTTTTAGGAATACAAATATGCATACAAGAAATATCATTTACTATTTCAAATAACAACTCAAATACTTATCTTTTATGTTTGTGTGGTTGCCTCCCGCTTGATCTTCTATATGTCCTTTGAACTTCTATTCATTCTGTACCACTGTGCATGCTCAAGTGTGCACTAGTGTCATCCTCATGATCTCATACACAAACATTCATTCATTAGTATATTCTCAAAACATTCTAATTCTAAATAATCTTGAATATGTATAGTCATGATCATTAGTATTCAAGATTTCAGGGAAGTCTTCTTTTACTCATGCATATCATCAATCAAGATAAAATATATAATATGCATAATCCCTTGATTACTAACTTTATGAATAAGCATAACCAATCATTCCAAGTATACTTATATAAGGGATCCTAACACAAGGTAAGATTCATGGGAAACATACCTGGATTAGTATACCTACTTGGTTATGTACAACATACTTAAACAATCTCTTCAATGATTTAGAGATCCTGAGCTAGAACCTGCATGTCTCATAGGTTAAGCATAATATAACAAAGTCATACATACCTCGTAAGTAGAAGAAAGATTATGGACGAGTCTTTGTCTTCATGTTTTCATGGTCATGGAGCCTGATTTGTCTTTTGAGATGTACCTGTGTCTTGTTAGCAGACAACATCAACCTCACACAACATCATAATGCATTAGTACAATCATAAGTGTCAACACTCTAACCAATGAATATCTTCTATGATGCATTCATAATTTTGTCAAGGTGATACAACAAATCTAAAATCAAGATTGTACTAACCGTAATAACATGAAGACAAACATACCATAAACTTAATCATGAACAAATCTCAAAACATACCTCGATGAGTCATACCTATCGAGATCGCTTGTAATCTCCTTATGTAAAGCCTTAGCCTCATCTCCTTTTGAAACAGGAACTCCTTCACTTATGCAGGTGACCAATCCATCTTCTTCTAGGATTAGCCCTATCAACTTGATTTGCAAGAACTGGACCTGGAGCTGGATATGGGTTTGTCAGAGAAACCCAAAAATTCAAACTTTGAATTTCAAACTTCCGAAAGGATAGAAATATGCGCCTTGATGAGCTGATCAAACTGATATATTCAGAATTTGAAAACTGCAAAGTTTCACTCCTCAATTTTGCCTTTGAATCTCCCGGATTCACTGGACGTGACCCTGAACTGGGGTTTGGTGAATCCCACTCTTCTGCCCAATCAAAATGTTTGATCCAAAGCTCTAAGCTTCTATTTTTCTGAGGATCTTCCAGCCATGGTCATAGATTTCAAAAAATTCCCATTTTTACAGAAGCCCTAATTTTCCACTTTTCTGATCAAAGTCCCGAACTAGGGTCTAATCAAACCCGGCCTTCTGCCCAACCAAAAATTCTGATCTTGGTCTCTAAATTTCTATTTTGATGAGTAGCATCCAGCCGTGGTCTCCGATTACAAAAATTCCAACTTTCTCCAAAGCCCTAAATTCTGGAAGCCATGAATGAAGGTACCAAAAAATAATTCTGTTTTGACAGAAATATGTACCTGATTGTTTCTGGTGTAACTCCAAAATTTTTGATCCACAGGGTATGAAAAGGTTTCCTGAGATAGCCTGATCTGTTATCTTTCCATCCTGACAGGTCTGACCTCAATTGGATTCTCTGAAAGAGAGTTATGCCAAATGTCGCAACGTGACCTGTTTTGGGATAAAACAGGAGAGCGAACTTGTACGGCGTGCCACGTGTCACTGTTTTAACTTCGGCCTCTGAAAAAGTTTTCGGAGATAGCTCTGCCTGTTACCTTTCCATCCTGACAGGTCTGACCTCAATTGGACTCTCTGAGAGAGATTTATGCCAAATGTTGCAACGTGACCTGTTTATGGGATAATACAGGAGAGCGCACTTGTACGGAGTGCCACGTGTCACTGGTTCAACTTCGGCCTCTGAAAACGTTTTTTGAGATAGTACAAACTGTGTACTACCTTTCACTTTTTACGAAATTTCATTTGGAGCTTCCTAGCCCCAGATATGACCTTTTTCCCAAGGTCACCTGATTTTGACTCAGATCTGGAAGAGGCAGAAACCCTATATTGTACAGATCATAAATCACAAATTACAATGAATTAGAGGTTGTCCTTTGGACACAAGGTACCTGGAGATTTAATATTCGTCCTGTAACAATTTCAGATCCGAAAACTTCGCCAAAATGGATTTATAGCGAAAGTGCTACGATGACTGGTTTTTGCTATGTAAAACCCTAACCTTCAAATTGTCGTAACTAAGCAAGTGTCTTTAGTGCCATACCTTGGCTTCCTTCAGGTTAGCTCTGATACCATGTTAAAATTCAATATGCTAAGAAAGAAAATAGCAGCATTACATTCCATTTCACAATAATAGCATATACAGGATCACTGAAGAAACAACAAGCACAGCATAAACACAAGAGACAGAGATTTATCCTGGGAAACCCTCATGGGGTAGAAAACCCAGCAAAGCTTCCTCAATATAGATGACCAGAAATATACAAAGATGAAACCCTGAGACATGATCTCCTCCTCCACAATAGAAGACCTCTCCTCCACAAGTGTGCTATCCTCAAGTGAGTGAATGTGTATAATGAGGAACACACCTCCTCTATTTATACACTACTCTGATATGTGTTTTACACAAGTACATGTAGGCTCATATTTAACCATTAGGTTAAATACCCCATTATAACTGACTGGGCCGACCCCTCTAGGGTGGTCTAATAACCCTTTGACCCACATAACACATACAGGGCCGACCCCCACTAGGGAAGTCTAATAACCCAAGTTACCACATTCCGACGGAGGAATAAACATCTCCGGATATACAATAAGATCTTCACGGAGGAATGAATCATCTCCGGAATAATAAAGTACAAATATAATATTCTTTGAAGTTACAATATCTCAACATAAATCCTACTCTTTCTGAGATTTAAATTGCTTCCAGAGAGTTTGCAGAAGGAGTACAGTTCAAACTTGAACCTTCTCGCTATATGATGGCTGGATCCTCCTAGCAATATAGTATCGTCCACGAATTATGCGTGGTTAATGTTTTTAGTTCCATGGGCCATTATGAGGCCAATTAATTCTTGATCCTTCCTGGCTTGTTTGAGTTGAAAACTTAGCACCGAGGCTTGGATTGCATAGAGTAGGGGGGAGAGAGGGAAACCTTGCCTAAGGCCTAGAGAGGCCTGAAAGAATGTTGCCGCTCTTCCGTTTACTAGGGGGGCAATCCATGGCTCACTTATACAGTCTTTGACCCATCGGATGAAACTAGGATCAAAGCCAAACCTTAGCATCACCTGTAAGAGAAAGGAGTGACAGACTCTGTCAAAAGCGTTAGCTAAGTCTAATTTCACCACCATGCCTCTTTCACGGTTCTTTAGGCTGGAGTGGATTGCCTCTTGAACCAAAATAATATTGTCCCAAATTTTCCTGCCTTTGATGAAGCCTCCTTGATTCTCTGGAATGATGCGATGCAAGATGTCTTTTAATCTCTTAGCCATGATTTTGGTGATAATTTTATAGCCGATATTACATAAAGAGATGGGCCTAAATCTGTCGAAAGAGACTGCATCTTTTTCCTTGGGGATGAGAGCTAGGAAGGCTGAGTTGGTGCTACCTCCGATTTTATCACATTGCTGAGATTTTAACACCATTTTATACAAGTCCTTATGAACGATATCCCAACAAACCTTAATGAACCTAGCGCTAAATCCGTCAGGGCCTGACGCTTTATCTTCTTCCATGTCATCGACTGCAGATTTTAGTTCTTTTAGCGTGATCCTTTGAGTAAGATTCTTGTTATCCTTTCTCTTGACCAACCTAGGAACCAAATCTAGCAGATCAGGACTAGACGGATTTGTAACAGGATCTGCAGAGTATATAGTGTTGAAGTGACGAGTTGCTTCCTCTTTTATTTTATCAAATTCTGTGACAACTTGGTCTTGGGAGTGAATCTCTTGAATTGTTTTATAATTCTTCCTTGCCTCTGCTTGTTTATGGAAAAAGGCGATGTTTCGGTCCCCGGATTTAAGCCAGAGACTTCGTGATTTTTGTCTCCAAAGCTCTTCTTCTTACCTACAAGCAACATGTAAATTTTGCTGGAGCGTTACTTCCTTTTCTAAAACTTCTTTTGTAATCAGAGCTACCTCCATGGACATCTGATGAGCCTCTAAATCAAACAGGACTTTGGATTTACTTTGAGCAGGGGACGGAGCAGATTTGGCCCACAGTTTGAGGGCTCTTTTAACTCTTCTCAACTTTTCTTCCTAGACGTAGAAGGGTGAGCCCGAGACAGGAGTTGACCAGGTTTCAGTAATAAGTCCCAAGAAGTTGTTGTGAGAGGCCCATAGGGGGCTAAATCGAAAAGGGATAGGCCCTGGATTCTGGTCTTTTTTAACCTCTAGAAGGATTGGTTTATGATCCGAACCCCCAAAAGGCAGAATTTTAGAGGAGGGATTTAGAACAAGCAGCAGAAAGGAGTCTTGGATCAGAAATATATCTAATCTGGCTGCTATATGCCCTGGACCCATCCTCCTATTAGCTCAGGTATACTTTCCCTTAGGTGGGATGACATCAGAGAGGTCCCAATCTAAGATAAGCTCATCAACTAGCTCCCTTATGGGATCTCTGACTAAAGACCCTCCTCTTTTTTCAACTTGATTTAGAATGATATTTAGATCGCCAGCTAGAATGACATTTTCCAGCGTTGTATTACTTCTTACTTCCCTCAAGAGATTCCAGCAATCTTTTTTTTCAGCAAAAAAGGAAGGTACATAAATATTAAAAAGATTTACCTAGATGTTAGAGACTTTGTGTAGTAGTTTAGTGAAAATCTAGTGGGCACATTGCTTGGTTTTGATCAAATCAAATTTCTGATCATCCCATAGCGTTCCAATTCCTCCAGAGGCTCCCCTGGAACTGACAGCGAGTCCTCTTCCTTTTTTCCAAAATTTTGTACTTAGCTTGAGAAATGCATCTTCCTCCATCTTTGTCTCCTGGATCAGTAAAAGGTCTGGTTGGGAGATTTGGATCAAATTTGTCATAAAATCTACCTTAACTTTACTTCCAAGCCCTCTACAATTCCAGGAGAGAGCCTTCATTGCTTACTTTTGATAGAGGAAGGGATCCCTTTCTGGGATTGCCCTTGTTGACGGGTATTTCTGGGATTTCGGAGGAGTTTTTCCAAGGTTTGCTGGGAACCTTGAAGCTTGTCCTTCTACGTGGCTTGCTCCCTTACTTCTTTAGTCAATTTCCTTCCTCTAGTTTTCTTCTTACGAGGTGTAACCAGCTCGAATTCCCCTTCCTCTTCTTCCCTTTCATCAGAGTCAATTTCGTCTTCTATAATATCCTGATATCCTCCTTCCTTTTCCATCGTTTCCCTTGACTCTGAGTGGTTCGAAGGAGTGGCATATTTCTCGGATTGGGTTGACGGAGCTACTTCTTTTTCAGGATCTTTGATTTCCTCATTGTTAGTTTCCTCTATGATAACCAGAGGTTCAAAGCTATTCCCTTTGGCTTTCTGGGATTTAGGGTTTTCTTCCAAAGAGGATTTCCCCTACTCATTCTTTTTTATTTCTTTTCTTGGTGCTTGCTTGCCCTTAGTGTTCGACTTGGTTTTCTTTACTGCTTGCCACCCTTCTTCCTTTTCCTGTTGAGCTTCCCGTTTCTGAGGGCAGTTGCAGAGAAAGTGCCCATATTCGTGACAACGTCTACACTTGAAAGGCAGCTATTCATAATCCAACTTTTGAAAATGATACTAGGTTCCGACTGTGATTTTGATGGCCTCAGGTAAACCAGCTTCAAGATCTACCTGCACACAAATCCAAGCACAGACATATTGTTCTTTGGGGCTTGCCATGTCAATAAATCTTCCCAAGGCGTTTCTGATTTTTTTAGAGATTCTGGGTTCCAGCAATGCATTGGCAGGCTTGGGAGCTTGACCCAGACTGGGACGGATTTTGGGATAGCTGCCTCAGGATCAAAATCCGGCGTCCAACTGTTCAAATAAAGACCTTGCAGCCCCATGAAGTAAGGCCCATTGTGGAAGATTAAGTCCCTATCTTCCTTCGACTCAAAGTCGAACAAAAAAGACCCTCGACCTACTGAGTATGAGGCTACATTTTTGGTAATCAAAGGCCTCCAGTTCCTCTGAAACCAACTTTTGGTGGATCTTGGGGACGACCAAAGGCCGGTGAATTGCCCTATCAGAGCTCGATCTGCCAATGAAAGAGCAACCCGAATGGTATCCTCCAGTGGAATGGAAACCACAGGCACATCTTCTAACCTTTTGACAAACTTCGGGGGGGATCCACTCGTTGCTTTCTTGATTAGCGAAGAGACTAATCGGGTAAACGCGTCAACATCAGTTGGGATAGCTGAGGAGGACGGCACCGATCCACCTTCACTAGTTGCCATGGGGATCTACGAAAATAACAGGTTGTCAGAGGTCAACCTTCAGGTTCTTTCAACGTAGCCCTCGATAACATCTGCGTACATGAGGGGGGCGGCGTGTTCTAGTTCGACTTCACTCACCGATCGCAGCATCCTCTGCGCTCACAGAAAGCTTATTCTCGGGTGCACCGATACACCATCTTAAATGATCATTTATATAAAACATGTGTTGCTTATATCATGGTGTGTTTTATGTTTTTGTGTTACCTTTATTTTCCATAATCTCTCTAGGATTACCTTGTTTTAAGTTTAACTAGATTGATGCACAATTTTAATTATCTTAATATTTGTAAATATTTTAAGTACATATTACACATTAATGTCTGTCGTATTATAAACATTCTACAAATTTGTTTTTTTTTTGCTCTTTAGAATAATAAGAAGGGAAACCAATATTTTTCGTCTTAAAATTCAACGAAAATTACTTTGGATTGATGGAATTACATATATTATAAGTTAACATTGCATAATTTAGTAACGATAGGGATATTCAAGAGCGTTGAATCCATTTTCATTAAAAACAACAATTTTATCAATTCAAAATTATAATTTTAACAAGTAAAAAATATACTAAAAGCAATCAATTTTTTTTTTAATATTTAAATTTAATGTTAGAAAAACCTATCTTTAAATGTATTAGTGTTTTCTAAAAATAACATGAACAAAGTATACTTTGTATTTACATAGAATATAAAATATAATAACAAGAAAAGCTTTACAATATGATTGAAAGTGGATGTGATTATTTTACATTAATATGAAATTTATTGAGGTATTTACATGTGGTGTAAGCAACAACCATATATTTTTGTTTCTTTACTTGGAAAGTCTATCTTGAAAAAGTAGTATAAGCATAACAAGTATTCTCAGTGGTACATACAAGCAGAAGGATCTGTCATCACTTAAAACAAACAACAAGCATAGCATACTTGGTAATAATATAGAATATGATACCAAGAAAAGCTTTGCAATATGATTGAAAGTGGATGTGTTTATTTTTATCTCAAGGGCGTTCATATGTCAAGTGTCAGCCATCCATATCCATAACCTATAAATATCCATAATTTACATGGTATCAGATGCCATGCTTGCTTGGATTTTTCTTGGACTATTTTACATGGTATCAGATTCCATGCTCGTTTTTTGGATTTGTTTGGGCTCAACTATAAATATCAATAAAAATAATAATTTTATTCATCATTAACAAAATTCATAAAAATGAATCCAAGCATCATAGATATTATTAATAATGTTTTTCATTATAAAATAATTCATAAAAAATAATTAAGCATCGCCTTTAGCATCCACGTGTAATATTGGATTATAATTTTTTATTAGTTTTAAATTTTTTTAAATATAATTTTAATTATTTGTATTTTAAAAGATTTTATTATTATTTTAATTGTACAATTTTAATTATTTGTGTTTTAAAATATTTTATTATTATTATTTTAATTTTACAATTTTGAGGAATTTATAAATACATAATTTTGGAAGAGGGATGTATTGACCTTTTCATTAATCCATTGTTTGATATTTCAATTCTAATTATCATGTTTAATATAATAATTTCAATTTTAGGGAGAGTGTTGAATTTCCAAATCCATTTATGGATTTTATAGATTTAGAAAATAATTAGAAATATTATTGTTATATTGATGAAGTTTGATCTAAGTTGGGGTGGTAGGAGTGGGTAGGATCATATTCAATCCTAGAGGAATGTTGAAAGTTAAATTCACGTGGGGAATAAGAAATTCCACAAATAATTTGGCAAAGATTCTTGCCTTGCTCAAAGGGATCAAAATCTTAGCTAGGAATGAGATGAAAAATCCAATTACTATCGGAGACCCCCATATCATTGTTGAAGCCTTTATCTCCTCTAGGCCTCCATCAAACCTCAGTTCGACTAGAATTTATTCAAGGGTCCGAAAGATCCTTGAATCCTTGGGAAACAATGACATAGGAGCATTAACACCCCCTAAATCATTGTTGAAATCCGAGTTGACAAGAAGGAAAATCGGGGCAAAAGGACGTGATTTCCTCGGGTAATTATGTAAACACGCATTTAAAAAGGATAAGGTTTATTAGTTTGTTGGCATATTCTTTCAATTATTATAATATTTTCTCAACTACTCTTCCCATATCCTCTCATTTATACTAATTTTCATAACAATTTCTTTACCTTGGTTTTTTGGATTTTGAATCTAATAACTATAGTTTCCTTGCCTTGGTCTTATCTAATTTGAATATATTAATTTTAATTGGTTTTCTCAATATTAATTATTATTATAATTATTTCAATATTTAATTAATCATCCTTCCCTCAATTCTGATAATTCTAATATTTATTTATTTTTCTTTATATTGTCTAATTGTTTTCTATTAGTTATTAAAATAAAAAATTGTTAACCTTCCCCCCTTAATTAGTTTAAACTAATTCAACTAATTATTGTTTTTAGTCTTAACCCTAATCCTCCCTCTAGTTTATTTTAAAGTTGACTTTAATCATTTTGTCATTACCTTTCTTATTATTTGTAACTTAACTTCATGGTTTTTCTCTTTTAACCTAACCCTAATTCTAATGTGTTAGATTTTAAGATAGCAGCAATATATTTCAATTATATGCAACGGAAATAAATAGGATCACTGAAAGATAAACCATGCACATAAACAAATAGTTTTATACTGAGATCAGAGCTACATCTTTCTTATTACTTCATTGTAGTAGAGAGATAAATGAATGATTCGCTTGGTTGAATTAATGGCAAGTTCATGACTTTCACTTTATAGTGAATGAAGTGAAAGGACACATCTCTTTATTGCTTAATGCCATTTCATAATAAATATCATTATTAAATATTATTAATGCCTTTAAATATATTGAATATTATTTCTTTTTGTTGGGCTGACTTGGGAGGATACCTCCCGATGCTTCCAACATCAACACTCCCTCTTAGCCAGGGAGATATCATCATGCTGGAACATATCTAGGTCATGGCTTGTCTTGAACATCTTGTCATCATAAGGAAGGTCTTCAAAACAACTCAGTCTGTCGAGAAGTGTCAATCTCTCTCTCTCTCTCTCTCCCTCTCAAGAGAGAGTCACATCAATGTCTTATCGATGTTGCAATCATCAGCACTCCCTCTCAATGAGGGGTGCATTCTCATGAATACATCTTGAAGAATCAACGTATTCTTCTTGTACTTGAGAGGTAGTTCATAAGCTTGCATAAGTGATGAGTGAGCATCTAGGGACTAATCTCTCCACCCCACTTGGTGTCCAAGAGAAGGCACTGCCTCGCTCTGAGCATTTAGGGACTAATCTCTCCACCCCACTTGGTGTCCGAGAGAAGGCACTACCCCATTCTAATTCGTCTTAGGGACTAATCTCTCCACCCCGTCACAGGGTGTCTAAGAGAAGGCACTATCCCACTTGACCCACCCCTAACCAAGTCTCATGGCCAACACTGGGGAAATGCTCGATGCTTGACCTCTAAAAGGATAGTGTGTGCAACTGAGGGCTAATATTCCCACCCCATCACAGGATGTTTGGAAGAGGGCACTGCCCCACTCTAAGCCATTCATCCCTAGCCAAGTCACATGGCTAATACTAGGAGAACACCTACTCGATGCATCAACACTACTCATCAAGGGCCAGTCTCCCCACCCCATCACAGGGTGGCTGAGAGCTAATATTTCCTTGTCTCTGGGCCATTCACCCCTAGCCAAGTCACATGGATAATACTGGGGGAATGTCTGCCTGATGCTGCAAACATCTGTCTTCAATCTCATCACGTCTTCCTCTGTGCTGGAGCGACCTACTCTCTCTGCATCTGAGCATCCTGCTTGCTCTGTATCTGAGCATATTGATCGCTCTGCATCGGAGCATCTTTCTCCCTTTGCATCTGAGCATCTTGCTTGCTCTGCATTTAAGCACCATGCTCGTGCTGCATCTGAGCATCTTTCTCCCTTAGCATATGAACATCTTGCTTGCTCTGCATTTGAGCATCTTGCTCCCTCTGCCTCTGAGCATCCTGCTTGCTCTACATCTGAGCATCTTGCTCCCTCTGCCTTTGAGCATCTTGTTCCCCTTGGACCTGAAGCTAGCTCCTCTTGACAATCATCAATCCTAAAGTACTAGACTCCTTTTGTCAATCATCAATCTTGGAGTATGTATAAGATCTGCAAATATGGGATGTCTTCCCATTTATCACAAGGCCTTAAGATTGCTCCCTCTTTGTCATGGAAGCAATCCTTCTTTCCTTTTGTGTATTTCGACTCCTACTGAGTCTTGACACTTTTTCCTGAATCAAAAGAAACTAAAACAAATCTTTTGGGATCTCGTACAAGGGAAAGTTGCCAATTAAAATAATGACCTAACAATTAATATTTCAAATGCAAAACCATACCATGGCTTGCATGTATCCATAATAAATATGGAAATATCTATCACCAAGTGCCACTTAACATGAATGGCAACTAATACAAGGCTAGGTTTTAAACATGGTTCACATGACAAAAAAAAAACTCCGAGCACATATGCAATAAACTAGCCCTCGGGTAAGAAGGAAGTTATCGTGTATTTCTAAATAATATATTAGCTAGATTTGACTTCCTTAGCATAAAAATCACCAACCAATTGGAAAAACCATGTGTTGGGAAAAAACCATGTTCATACATGAAATTCCACACACAAAACCTATCCATAGTAAATAGAAATTAGTAAATACCATATACTAATGAAATACCATGGGTTGGAAAGGAATACCATGGGCCAATACCCCCACAACTTCAAACCATGAACCAAGACACCACATCTAATGAGAATATGGAAAATACCCCAGTAATTAGTTTCTGACAATGGTTTCTTTCAACACTGTCCTGATACCATGTTAGATTTTAAGGTAGCAACAATATATTTCAATTATATGCAACCGAAATAAATAGGGTCACTAGAAGATAAACCATGCACATAAACAAATAGTTTTATAATGAGATAAGAGCTACATCCTTCTTATTACTTCATTGTAGTGGAGAGATAGATGAATATTTGCTTGGTTGAATTAATGGCAAGTTCATGACTTTCACTTTATATGAATGAAGTGAAAGGATGCATCTCTTTATTGCTTGCCGAAATGTCATTTCATAATAAATATTATTATTAAATATTAATAATAATATTATTAATGCCTTTAAGTATATTAAATATTATTTCTTTTTGTTGGGCCGACTTGGGAGGATACCTCCCAATGCTACCAACACCTACATAATGGATAGTCTTCTCCTCCTACTATATATACTATTGAATTCTTTTCTTTTATACCAAAGCTTCCTATGATCCCAATGATGGGTGGAGTGTCCACCCAAAACGCGTAGGTCTATCTAAATTACTACACAGTAATATTCCAGAATTCTACACAAAATGTAGATAAGGTCAAATATAGGCCAGGGCCAGAGAAACGCCCAAAAACGATGTAATCAGGTTGAGAGGTCAAGCTCAATTAAAATATGTGTGTTTACAAAATATATATTGTGGGTGAATGCCCTTGATATTATATATGTATAATTCTTATTTATGTGTTTGATTCCTGTAACACATGAATTCTTGTGTCTGCTTATGGATTTTGGTAATGCTAAAGCAATTCTTGTAATACATGTTAAATTGTTGTCATAATCGTGATTGAGTAAGATTGTGGGCCCTAAACCATAGGTATGAGGATCAAAATCACAAGTAAATCGATCTTCACCCATTAGGAGTCAATCTTCATCAATAGGTGAAGAATTGATTTCATCAAACAACCAATTTTACCATATTCTACAGGAAAATAATAAGAAGCCGGGACATGAAGAACAACATAAGGCAGAATGGAGGAATAGCAGAACACCTGTGGACAGTTAGTCATCGTCGTGTGGGTACAATGTAGAATGAAGACTGGAGAGAGGAGGATTGCAGTGTCTCCCATGGCCTACACAGGCTAAGACAAAGTCACAAAAGTTTGAAACACAAGGTCCACAATCTCAACCTAGATTTGAGGACCATGGACAGATGCAACGGGTAGAGACATGAGATTGAGGAGCAGGAACTCCTTGTAGAAAGGGGGGATACCAACTATTGGATTGCAATTATGGGCAATGAAGTGGAGAACCAACAACTTAGGATTGAGGCCCTAGACAATCGTGTTGCCCATGCGGAAGCAACCATTGCCTGCAACGAGGTTCTGGAAAATCGAGTTTCTCACTTGGAAGCGGTCCTGCTCCACATGTAGCTCAAGATGAATGAGATGGAAGCGGCTAGAAGCTCATCCACGCGTCAGCCAACGGTGAAGAAGGAAGACCGGGTTCTCTAGAAGCATGAATAAATTCTGTAATAGATTTTTTTGCATCTTTTTGCTTAATCAATTTATTAGAGTCTACAGGTATCAGTTCAGGTGTATTAAAAAATATAGTAAACATAATTTTTTGTTGTTTAAATATTGTAAGGACAATAAAAAATTGATCTCTTAGTCCAATGGCCATTTTTGTTTTTTGGAAAACTTTTGTGACGGGAGGGATTCTTCCCTCCCCTTTTATAAATAAAATTTCTACCCATTTTCGTCGAAAAAATAATTGACCTAAGTTAAATTGAAAAGGAAATTATTACATATGTTCAAATTTGGTATTACAATTAAAAACCCTCAAGGGTAATGAATGGGTATGAATCAAACAAGTTAGATTAAAAACAGGGAAACATCACTTTTGATTATATCATAGGAAATCCAACCATTGGTTTTACTGGAGCCTCTATTAGCCTCAAATGTCAAATCAATCATTTGAGTGAAAACAAATTAGGAAGAAAAGAGGATAAATATAAGTGTGTGAACATTCAAGATCCCCACAAAAGCATAAAAGGATAAAGATAAACACGTGAACATTCAAGATGAGAAAATATAAAATAATTGGATTAAAAGATGGAGCTAATTGACCATAGTTGTAATAATAAGCTATTCAAATTTGCAAATGTAATTAATTAAAAATTAAATATCGAATCTCTTATTAAGTTTATAGAAATTCAAAGATCCAAATTTCAAAATAAATAATAATTATATGTTAAAACAAATCCCCAAAATAAATAATTATGCATATAAATTTCTTATTCAAATGGAATTAAAAATTGAATATCAAATCTTGGGAGTAAGTTAATTGGTGAAACGAGTTAACTATTTTTTATTAATATTCTTTCTTAAATCCTATAAGAATTTTATTATAAGTTATAATTCCATGTGATTATTTTGTCATTAAAATTTTGGTCCATTTTAAAACAATTTATATAATTAAAATTTTGAAAAAATAATAAATTAAGAAAAATACTTTATATTTATAAAAAAATTAAAATTATCTATATATTAACTCCAAAAATATATAAAAAATAAAAATTTAAGATCCCATTCTTAATATAAATAAGTATCTATATAAATCTTCTATTTTAAAATATAATTTATAAAATCTTTATTTAAAAAAATTCCTATATTATTCATATAAATTTTTCATTTGAAAATATCATTTTTTTTTCACCCAAGGAAAAAGACTGCTACTTTGCTATTCAAGAATATGAATAAAAAATAACAATACAAAACCAGGTTCACAACCTCTAAACCATCATCATGATAACACTATCTTCTGATGTGCATATCGATTGTCTCCCAATATATATTGTCCGAAACATGTAAGAAACTATCATTTTTCCATGTCCGATCTTACAAGAAAAATACATTCTATCATATTGTTGTGTTTAGAAAACTTATAACTAAAAAATTTACATAACTTTTGAAAATTAGGACAAAAAGATGTAGACCAAAAGAGTGTGAGGAAAGCACTTGGAACTATCTGAAAAATACACTCATTGGAGAATCTAGTACAATCCCACCTTAGCCAAATGATTATCTCGATATTCTTCATGATGGAAAAGTCCCAATTGATAATCTAGTGCCCTCTTCGACAGTTTGTTTGATATGTTGTTGTGCTCCCTCAAAATATGCATGAAATAAACTGTGTGGAAGCCATCAATTAAACCTCGGATCTTGTCCTTACAATGGTCTAGAATCAACACATGAAGCTGAGTATTGTTATTTACCTAGTCAATTACAATGTGCAAGTCACCAAAGACACGCAATTGTGTGAAATTATTCTTCTTTGTGAACTGTAGGAGGCCCCATAGCGCAACCATTTCTACCTTAGTATTTGTACAAACACCCAAGTTCATCCAACAACGATAATAATGGTTATCCGCTACCTTAAGAAAAAATCCAGCTGCTCCCATATTTGCCTAAGCCGCGCCATCGAACCATCCGATAGGATAAGAGGAAGGTTCGGGAGGAGGCATAGACTGTGGATTTACTGCACCCGAGTGGATATGAAAATGAAGAAAATGCTCCACAATCTTTGCAATTTTGGAGGGAAAATATACGGAACATCCTTCAAATATAACAACGTTTCTCCAGAGCCAAATGCCCCATAAAATGAAGCTCGAGAGATTCCCATAGGATGGATGGGACGAGCACCAACTAGATAGACATGCTTCTAATGAATTTCCAGGCCAAGAACCCAATATCTGCAAAGCCAATAGAATTTCCTTCCAAATATTCTGACTGAAGTGACAATGGATGAACAAATGCTTGAAGTCCTCCTCATCATCCAAACATAACATACATATATTTGGGCTAGAGAAAGCACATTTTATCAGATTATCCAATGTTAAAATCTTATTCTCTAGTGTTAACCAAGAAAAAAGTTTGACCTTCAGAGGAGCGTCCCATTTCCAAACCTTGGAATTCCACCATCTTGAAACTGCGTCACCAGAAGAATAAACATATGCTTCATATGCCATATTTGTAGAGACCATTCCCGTCTCTACGTTCCAAGACCAACAAATCGTATTTGAAGCTTGATTTAGTGTAATCCTAGCCATACATAAAGTCCTAGTTTAAGTTTCCCACTCCATCACAACATCTGCTTGAAGACCCAGTGTATTCAAAGAGATCCACATAGCAGACAAGGCAGGAGTCAGATGTATGAATAGCTGAGAAAGGAAATATATCCCTCTATAATGAGGAGACTGTAAAAGATCGTGAGACAATATGTAATCTTGATTGCAACCAATAAAAGGGTCAACACTAGCCTCCACCTAAGCACCATTCCCAATCTTCCACGCCAACCAAGCTTTCATCATAGGAGGAGAGTTACACAACACCCTCCACATATTTGATGCCACAAACTGTCCAAGGGAATGTCCATGAAGCCATTCAATAACCGAGGTTATTTTCAAGTATTTTTCCCTCATGATTTGACTCCACAAGCCTTCCCAAAACAAAGCTCTCCATAATCTTTTCATGGCTAAGCTCTTGGAAAACCTCCATAGGTTTTTGATCCCCCAACCCCCAAAATCATGTGGTAAGCATAATCTCAACCAATTTACAAGGTGGTACTTGAAATGATTTCAGCCCCCATCCATAAGAAATTAGAAAGTCCTTGATTTAAAAGCATGATGATGGATGAAGGCACTTTAGCCAATGTAAACCAATATACTTGTTAATTTTTTAGAATTTACTTCAATATGATCTAGGATCTTAACTGAGAGAATAACATGTACAACATATCTACAGCATATTAATCATGGACACAATAATGCAAGCACACAAGAGACACAGAGTTTACTTGGGGAAAACCATAAAGGTGAAAAACCCCAATAGCTTCCTCAGAGATAGATAGAGCAATGATACAACCCAAGCATAAGAGATAGACATCTCCTAGCAGTAGCTTCTCCTCCTCCACAAGTGTGCCACTCTCCCGAGAGTGTGAGAGAGAATAGAATGATGAAATAGAGTGCCTCCCGCACTCTATTTATACTTGACTTGACTTGCCTAATAACCTTTACTAGGTCGGCCTTAACTTAACCACATAACATAATGCTGACTGGGATGACACCCAATAGGGTGGTCTAATAACCCTTTGACCCACATGGCCGGCCCCCAATAGGGTGGTCTAATAACCCTTCGACCCACATGACTTATACAGGGCCGACCCCAACAAGGTGGTCTAGTAACCCATCAAGTATAAGTTACGACACTTATAATATAAATGACGACACTTCCGTATAGAGGAATAATAACATCTCTATAGGAATACAAACACTTCCGTATAGAGGAATAATACCATCTCTATAGGAGTACAATATACATATATGAAATACATTTCGAAGTTACATATACATCAACACTCCCTCTTAACTAGGAAGGTATTTCTCGTCACAGGTCTTCTAGCACAAGTCTTCTTCTTTGGATCATCGTTACTAGATAATCGCCATCGTCACTGTTGCTGCTATCTCAATCAATCTTTGAATCTACTCATCATAGGAAGTTCTACAAAGCCAGTCCTTTTTCATACTAGATGTAGGCCCACCACCCGCAGGTCTTCATCATCAATGGCCATACTGTGGATCCCAGGACTGATTACGTGCGTCAACAAAACCTGGCGCAGACTATAGGTTCTTTTACATGTTGACCTTCACAAAACCTACTCAGATCATCCCAAGATGTTACGAGCACATAGCTCTACCTGTCTGGATATCGATAGAGCATCCCCAGATGTTACGAGCACACCGCTCTACCTGTCTGAATTTTAAAGGATCTTTTCTATGTGAACTTTTGCAAAACCTACTCAGAGCATCCTAGCGCAGACTATAGGATCTCGATAGAGCAACCCAGGATGTTACGAGCACACTGCTCTACCTGTCCAGTTTTTAAAGGATCTTTTCTATGCGAAACTGTAGCAAAACCTACTCAGAGCATCCTAGCGCGGACTATAGGATCTCGATAGAGCAACCTAGGATGTTACGAGCACATTGCTCTACCTGTCCGGTTTTTAAAGGATCTTTTCTAAGCTACCTGTAGAAAAACCTCAAAAGAGCATCCTAGCGCAGACTATAGGATCTCCCAGGATCTTTTCTATGCTACCTGCACAACCTGTCCACGGCCATAGAGTATCAAACCGATACTCACCATACATCATCCTGATGTACATCATCACATGATCAACCTGATCATCATCATAGCATCAACCTGATGCGTATAATCTGGAGCAACATCCTGAAGCTCATCATCTGTGATCATCCCGATCATCATAGCATCAACCTGATGCATATCATCTGGAGCAACATCCTGAAGCTTGTCATCTGTGATCACCCTGATCAAACAATATATCCATCTATACACAGTATCTACCTGATACATATCATGCATGATCCACCTGATCATGCATGATCCACCTGATCATACAATGCATCCATCTAATATACATAATGCATCCACCTGATACATACATAAGTACATGATTACACTGATCATACAAGTATCCACCTGATACATACATAAGTACATGATCACACTGATCATACAAGTATCCACAAGATACATATACAAATACATGATCTACCTGATCATATCCAGCATCAACATGATGCGTACATACATACATATAAATGATCCAACTGATCATATCCAGCATCCAACATGATGCATACAGACCAGTAACTGGAGTATCATCCTGATGCTCATCATCCAGCGCTTACATCCACATCCATGTGAAGGATGCTCCTTCCAACATGCTTGGAATGGCTTCAGCAAATGTCTCCATCACTTCTTCCTCGAAGTGTCGTCAATATGAAGAACACCAAAACTCTCTCTGAAGTACTTGAACTTCACTCTGGCTAGTGGCTTCGTCAGTACATCTACAATCTGCTCATCCATCGCAACATACAGGAGCTTCACTGCTCCTTTCTGCACCATATCCCTGATATAGTGATATTTGATCTCTATGTGTTTCGACCTGTCGTGGAACACCGATTTCTCAGACAGCTTCACACAACTCTGGTTGTCACAAAAGATACCAGTAGCCTCCAGCGGGAGATCAAATAACTCAGACAGTAGCTTCCGAAGCTATACTGCCTCACAACTAGCCGAATAGGCTGCAACATACTCTGCCTCAATTGTACTCAGTGCTACGCAGAACTGCTTCCTGCTAAACCAAGAGATCACACCTGATCCCATACTAAAGCAACACCTAGATGTGCTCTTCCTATCTGTAGCACTACCTGCCCAATCTGAATCAACATAACCCTGCAGGTTAAACTTTTGATTCGCTTCATACTTGAGCCCATAATCAACTGTACCCTTTAGGTACCTCAGAATATGCTTTACAGCAACCAGGTGAACACTCCTTGGATCCGTCAGGAACTGGCTCAATGTGTTCACCGCAAAGTAAATATCTGGTCTCGTGTTCGTCAGGTACATCAAGGACCCAATCATCTGACAATACATAGTGACATCAACCGGCTCAGATGAAGCATCACACAAAAGCTTTAGGTTTGATGCCATAGGTGTGGCCATGGCCTTGCAGTCCATCATCCCGAACCTCTTTAGGATCTCTACTACATACTTCCCTTGTCCAAGGAAGATTCCATCTACACTCTGCCACACCTCCATACCTAGAAAATAGTGCATCATCCACAAGTTCTTCATCTCGAACTTGGAAGCAAGCTTCCACTGCGTGTCGGAAATCAATCTATCTTCACCTGTAATAAACAGGTCATCCATATACAAAAGTAGTGTCACTGGATTTCCTTCCTCAACCTTGTAGTAAAGGTTGGAATCCACTTTACTCTTGGTAAAGCCCAAACTGGATAGAAAGCTGTCTATTCTACCATACCAAGTTCTGCACGTATATGACTCCCTGTCATGTGTCTCAGAACCAAGTGGCTGCTCCACATACACTTCTTCTTCAACTACACCATTCAAGAAAGCTGTCTTGAAATCCATCTGGTGTATCTTCCATTTTATCACTGCAGCCAGAGCAAGTATGGATCTAATGGAAGTGTATCTGTCTACAGGAGCAAAAGTCTCTATGCTACCACCTGCAGCATGCTTGATCTTGTAGATCCTCTTGGAAGTCACTACAGACTCCCCTTCAGGTCTTGGGACTGCATCCCAAACATCTTCATGATCGACTGGTACTCCTCGATCATGGTATTCTTCCCAGATCCCGGGAACTTCAATATCTTCAATATTTTCAATAGATAACTTTGTTGCTGAACAAATGTTGTAGTCCTTCTTTTGTAGGTGATGGTATACGATCTTTCCTACACAACAAGTTAAATTGCATGATTAGAAAACATCTCATAGTTTTTAGAACAAATTCTTACACATAAAGAAATATGTCATACAGTCATGCAATTATCTTAGCCAATGCTTCAATACAACATTTATCCATATCCTGTAACTTTCTAGATGCCTTCCAATCTCTACCAGAACATTGTTAAGAGTGTGCACAACTCCCAACATGTCAGCAAAGAGGTTTCATTCTAGATAAGTAGCAATGGAATGTTGTACAGTGCCATAGGCCACTTACCCATGTATATTAGTAGTATACTGTTCATCAATGCAACTATTCTAATATGCATAATACACAACCTAATTCTAGGAACATGAGTATATACATTATTGAACAATATTATTTAAACAATAAAATATGCAAGGAATGATAATTCAAATACTTATCTTTGTTTGTTTGTTGGGTTGACTCCCTCTCAGTCTTTGCTTATTTTCTGCAACTCCATTCTGATGTGGATTGTGAGAAGTGGTCAACTCCCTCTGAATATCTGCATCCTTGCAGAAACTACTGAAATGTGCTCCTTCTTGATCTTTGCTTCCTTGCAGGAAACAACTGGAGTGTGCTCCCTCTTGATCTTTGCTTCCTGGATTACCTGTCCTTGAACTTATATCCATTACTATGCATGCTTATTAGTATCATCATTGTATTATCCTCAAGGTCTCATACATAATCACACATTCATTAGTATAATCTTAATACTATCAAAACACAATAATCTTAAACATGTATAGTCATGATCATTTCAAACACAAATAATAAACATTAGTATTCAATGTTTCAGGGAAGACTTCTTTTACTCATGCATATTCTTATTTGATCATAGGACTCTTCTGGTTAGTCAAATCATCAATCAAGATAAGAGACATAATATGCATAAACCCTTGATTTCTTACATTTCTAACTTTATGAATAAACATAACCAATCATACCAAGTATACTTATATAAGGGATCCTAACACAAGGTAGGATTTTGACTTGATATAGGAAAAACATACCTGGATTGGTATGTTAGCTAGTTATGTCTAACATACCCACATGATGTCTTCTTGATCTCTTCAATGACTTGTGCTAGTAACCTACATATCTCATAGGTTAACCATTATAGAACCAAGTTATACATACCTCGCAAATAGATCTTCTAAGTGATTCATGACAATGGATGAATCTTTGTCCTCATGTCATCATGATCATATGTTCTTGAACTAGAACATGATTTGTCTTTCTTGGTGTACCTTTCATGTTAGCGGAAAACATAAACCTCATACAACACCATAATGCATTAGTACAATCATAAGTGTCAACACCCTAATCAATGAATATCTTCTATCATGCATTCATAATTTTATTAAGGTGACACGACAAGTCTAAATTTAATCAAGATTGTACTAACCGTAATAACATGAAGACAAACATACCATAAACTTAATCATGAACAAATCTCGAAACATACCTGGATGAGTCATACCTGTCGTCATTGCTTGTAATCTTCTTCTGTAAGGTCTTAGCCTCATCTCCCTCTGAAACAGGAGCTTCTTCACTTATGCAAGTGACCAATCCATTCTCTTCTAGGATTAACCCAATCCACTTGATTTGTAGGAACTGGATCTAGAGCGGGATTAGGGTTTGTTAGAGAAACCCTAAAAATTCAAAATTTGAATTTCAAACTTCCGAAAGGATAGAAATATGTGCCTTGATGAGCTAATCAAGCTGGTATACTCATAATTTGAAAACTGCAAAGTTTCACCCCTCAAATTTGCCTTTGAAACTTCCAGATTCACTAGACATGACCTCGAACTAGGGTTTGATAAAGCCCACCCTTATGCCCAATCAAAAGGTTTGATCCAAAGCTCTAAGCTTCTATTTTTCTGAGGAGCTTCCAGCCGTGGTCACAGATTTCAAAAAGTTCCATTTTTGCAAAAGCCCTAATTTTTCACTTTTCCAATCAAAGTCCCGAACTAGGGTCTGATCAAGCCCGACCTTTTTCCCAACCAAAAATTCTGGTATTGGTCTCTAGATTTTGATTTTGATGAGTAGCATTTAGCCGTAGTCTCCGATTACAAAAATTCCAACTCTCTCCAAAACCCTAAATTCCAGAAGCCCCGAATGAAGGTGCTCAAAAATAATTTTGTTTTGACAGAAATATGTACCTGATTGTTTCTAGTGTAACTACGAACTTTTTGATCCACAGGGTCTGAAATTTTTTCTTGTCATAGCCCGACCTGTCATATTTCCAACCCCACAGGTCTGATCTCAAATGGATTCTCTGAGAGAGAGTTATGCCAAGTGTCACAACATGACCTATTTATGGGATAAAACAGGAGAGCGAACTTGTACGGCATGCCACGTGTCACTGGTTCAATTTCGGGCTCTGAAAAACTTACCTGAAAAATTAAAGTCCGTGCACTACCTGTCATGTTTTACGAAATTTAATTTGGAGCTTCCTAGCCCAAGTTATGACCTTTTTTCCAAGGTCACCTGTTTATGATTGAGATTTGGAAGAGGCAGAAACCCTATATTGTACAGATCATAAGTCACAAATTACAACGAATTAGAGGTTGTCCTTTGGACACAAGGTATATGGGGATCTTAGCTTCACCCTGTACGATTTTTAGACCCTGAAACCTCGCCAAAATTTATTTATAGTGAAAGTGCTACGATGACTGGTTTTTGCGATATCAAGCCCTAGCTTCACAATTGCAACAAGTGTCATACATGCCATACCATGTCTTCTTTCAGGATAGCTCTGATACCATGTTAATTTTTCAGAATTTAATTCAATCTGATCTAGGATCTTAACTCAAAGAATAACATGTACATCATATCAATCATGGACACAATAATGCAAGCACACAAGAGACACAGAGTTTACTTGGGGAAAACCATAAAGGTGAAAAACCCCAATAACTTCCTCAGATATAGATAGAGCAATGATACAACCCAAGCATAAGAGATAGACATCTCATAGCAGCAGCTCCTCCTCCACAAGTGCGCCACTCTCCCGAGAGTGTGAGAGAGAATAGAATGATGAAATAGAGTGCCTCCCGCACTCTATTTATACTTGACTTGACTTGCCTAATAACCTTTACTAGGTCGGCCTTAACTTAACCACATAACATAATGCTTACTGGGCCGAAACCTAATAGGGTGGTCTAATAACCATTTGACCCACATGGCCGACCCCCAATAAGGTGGTCTAATAACCCTTCGACCCACATGACTTATACAGGGCCGACCCCAACAAGGTGGTCTAGTAACCCATCAAGTATAAGTTACGACACTTACAATATAAATGACGACACTTCCGTATAGAGGAATAATAACATCTCTATAGGAATACAAACACTTCCGTATAGAGGAATAATACCATCTCTATAGGAGTACAATATACATATATGAAATACATTTCGAAGTTACATATACATCAACAATACTGGTAGACCTTAAAGCACATAGTTGATGAGAATTAGGCATCCTCCTAGAGAGAGCCATTTGTTTGACTAAATGGTAATCCTCCTCTCCACTTTCTTAATTAATCAAAGGCAATCGTTTATAAAATAGTTATTTGGTTTCAGAAAATCACCCAAATAACTCATGCCCAACTCTAGGGGGAGTAACTGAAACGGGAAAGTATCTAGAAAGAGTGTCGGTAAATCATCATCCTAATTATGATAATAAAAAGAAGACTCAAGAGAATTTACCTGCATACCAGTAGAACGAAAAAAAGGTTTATGGATCCCATGAACTGTAACCATTCCGAAATTGAACCTTCACCAAATAACAAGACGTCATCTATAAAGAGAAAATGTGAAACAATATGATTGCTTGTAACCTTCAAGCCTTTGATACGCCCCTGTCGTCTTTCTTTCAAAATCAATCTGCTCAAACCCTCAATGACCAAGAGGAACAACACGGAATAATGGGCAACCTTGCTTAAGGCCCTGTTTAAACTGGAAAAACTCCATAGGAGAACCATTGACCAACACAAATAAGTTTTCTGACATGATACAACCCATGATCCATTATGTGACAACATAGGAGAGCCCAATATGAAGTAAGGAAAGGCTAAAAAAGATCCAATTTACCAAGTCATATGCTCAGCTCAAGTCCATCTTGAAAATATAATTTATAAAATCTTTATTTAAAAAAAAATCATAATTATTATAATTAATATTAAAAAATAACCGAGGAAAGGAATATTTTAGTTGGATTTTAGTGCTCTTTATAAATTCCACTTTTAAAGAATTACAAAAATATACTTGTGAGATAAGCATTTACATATACATATTTTGTTATGCAATATAAAATGTATTAGGAATGGGATAGTGATCACGCATTAGTGTGCTTACCTTGAGAGAGTGATTAAAGCATTATATGTAACGTAAAGATCAAGGTTTTGACTTATACCAGCATAGATCCATCTTAAACCCGTATCTATTAAGCACCGAGAGGGATCCAATTTCTTGAGGTGTATTTCTTTTTTTAAATTTAAACTCAAGAAATTTGATCTCTCTTGATTTATAGATCCGGGAACATCTATTTTTTAATTACTTTTCATAATATTTTATTTTATGAGCCGACATGAATTTTTTTAAATTAAAAAAATTACTTTTTACGTTTTATTAGATGTAACGCTACATGCACGTTATAACATCTCCCCCATACTGGGTTGTAGAGCACCTCGTTCCACTCGGTGCAATCATTTGATGGTAGGGTTATATTAACATTCTTTATTTTTAAGACTAGTTATTATTAATTTATATAATGCATTTAAAACTTTAATAATTATTGAATTTTCTAGAATGAAGAGGATGGTTTGGTGTTTATTTGTTGAGTGCAACTAGGATTTTAGCACTAGTTGTCATAGCTTGTTGGTACTATGATGGTTTGGTGTTTATTTGTTGAGTGCAATTAGGATTTTAGCATTAGTTGTCACAACTTGCTTGTACTAGGGATTAATATGATGATATGGCATAAACAAAGAATGAACCGGATTTGCAAAGGGTTATGGAATAAGCTAAATCCGTCTCATATCCCATTGCCTGCATGTGGAGCCCTGGAGAATCGAGAAGCCTATGGCATGATGGGAGAAGTAGGAAGATCAATCTAATGAAAATGTGACCATACTTCACATTCAAAGAAACAATTACAACTTCCCTTGGTCAATCCATCAAACATTGGTTTAAGCTCCAATCATTAGCGAGAATGACATTATATTTGATCTAAGAAGAGGGCATTATTATGCATCATAGTTGAGAAGGCTAAAAGCCCCTTTGATCAAGCTCCACTCATCCCAAATAAGATATATGGTAGAATGTTGTGCAAACAAAGTTACAGTCTCGAGATTTAATGGAATTCGGTCATCATTAAATGCACTCATAGAGTGTATCAAAGATAACTAGGGCTATGATCTAGAAGTTCGTCTTTTAAGAGATTTTTTCTTAGCACTATTCTTTAGTAAAGAAGAGAAACATAGGGTTTTAAGAGAAGGGCCTTGGCTCTAGGGAAGAGAATGCATTTTCCTTGCACCTTGGACACTCAAATTTCATCTACAAATGACTTCCATCTCTTCCACCCCAGTTTGGGTTAGAATCCCAAGTTTCCCCATGCACTTCTAGGAGGATAAAGTTTTATCCCACATCAAGAACAAACTAGGGTTTTTTTTCTATGACTGTAGCAAAGACGAGGAGGGCATGTTCTCTTTCACACAAATCTATGTAATGTTAGATATGAGTAAAGGTTTTTCGAGCATAATTCTACTAAAGTGGAAAGGCTCCCCATGGAACCAATAATTACATCATGAGATACTTGTGTTCAACTATCTATTTTGCAAAGATCCAAGTCATTTAATGGCTAGCTTCATGATGTTCAATGAAGATGTAGGGAAAATCTTAGTTTTAGGGGAAGAGCTCTAGTGACAAGTGGATCCTCAAGCCCCCTTGGTAAATTTCGGCCTTGTTAAAAAACAAAAAAACAAAAAAACAAAAAAGAATATTATCACCAATGGAAAGTAATGATACTCGTGCCATCTTACAACCTCAGTATTCTGTGGGCACATCAAGGAAGAAAAACCCAAAATACCCTGAAAGGTTCTCCCTTCGGAAGCTCTGAAGAGATGATGAAGATGTTGAGCATTCTCCTAGAGCGTCCATGATAGTGGTATCTCCATTCTACGAAGAAGATCAAAAAATAATTTCATTGGAGCTAACCCATGAGGATGATTTTCATAGAGAAAGGTCCTTAAAATGTATAGAACCAAAAAATCATATAGAATCTAAAGCCACTCCTAACAAGGAACAATTAGAAACAATTAACACCAGGAATCTCAACCATGATAAAAAATTACCCCATTAATCAAAAGAACAAGTAAAAGAAAAATCACTTTTATTAGGAAATAATAATAGTATCCTTAGTAAATCAAATCCAAAATAAGCATGCATCATTTTGCTAGACTCAAAATTTTGGAAAGCCTTGAACCAACCCTCATCTCTTTAGAGTATGAAGTCAAAATAGATTTTTTTTATTTCATTTGTAAAGACTTGGTGCTCTTACCTCTTATGCTCAATCAACTCCCATGACATAAATATGAGTAATAATCTTATTCATTATAAATATTGGGATTGTGGTTCAATGATATATCGATTGAAGTCTGATTCTCATTAAAAAAAGTGAATCCAAGCATCGCCATTGGCATCCACATACACTATTGAATTTGTACTTTTGTAAATATAATTTTTTATTGATTTGTACTTTTAATTTATTATTATTATTATATATTTTTAAGAAGAGCATACAAATTTTGAAAGTGGGACTACAACTTTAAGACATAATTAGCCTCTTCATTAATCTATGGTTATGTGATTTCAATCCAAGTATCATATTTATCATAACAACTTTATTTTGAGTGACACTGTTAAATTTCTATATTCACTTGTAGATTTTACAAGTTTAAGAAATAATTAGAAATACTCTGTATAGATTTATTAATTGGCATAAGTTTGATCGAAAAGGGAATCATTACGTACGCCTAAATTTATGTTCACGAGCTTGCATGAATCCATGTCTACCAAACATGATAGTTCTAGAGTTGTTGATGATTTGGGAACTAGAATATGAAAATACATAATTTTAGATGCAACTTTTGTTAATAGGTCGACAATATGAAGCCTTACTTGCCTAAAGGGTAAGGTCTATTAGGGGGAAGGGAAAAACCTAGAGGTTTGCATCACTTTTTAAATAATTTCTCATAGGGAACTTCTAACAAAAAGACAATATGCTCAAATCCTAAGACATGACAAAGGTCCCAACTCCTTCTTAGGCAATCGATGTCAACATGGATTTGGTCATGGTAAAATAACCAACCCATTATATACGGGGTGTTACAATTAAAAATCATCAAGGTGGATGAAGAGGTCTTGTGAATCAAACAAATTAGACCCAAAAAGGGAAACATCAAGTTTAACTATATCAAAAGAAGGCTAACCATTGTTTTTACTAGAGAATCTGCTGGCCTCAAATCAATGGCCGAGTGAAAACACATTAAAAAGAAAAATATGTTAAAGATAAAGGTGTGAATGTTCAAGATCCCTAATTAGAGGAAGCAATGGAAAGAAGCGTATATCTAGAAAGTGTAAACTAATTGATCATAATCATAATTAGATATTTAGATTTGGCAAATGGAGATAAAAATTGAATGTCAAACCTCATCTTTGAGTTTGTAGAAGGTTAAAAATTAAATTCTAAATTCCAAAATAAATAATTATATGCTAAAGTCCATATCCCAAAATAAATAATCATGCATATAAATTTTCTACTCAAATGAAATTAAAAATTGAATATCAAACCTTGTATATAAATATGGAAAAGTTAATGGGAAGACAAATTCAACCTCTTTTCTATTGCAATTTTTCTCCACATATGTTAGTAATTTTGTTGGAAGTTATAGTTTTACATGATTGATGAAAAATTTGATCTTGAAACTTTGTTCTTTATAGCTTTAATTCATTTAAAGCCATCTATATCGCTTAAATTTTGAGAAAATAACTTAAAATAAAATAAACTCATTATAAAAATTGAATTTAACTACTTATTAACTCAATTTATAAATATAAAGAGAATAAAAACTTAAAACCCAATTCTCAATTATAATATAGATCTTCTTTTCCACAAATGGAATTTTTATTTAAAAAAACTCTTAATTATAAAAAATGAAAGGTAAAGCTTGATCACTTTTTTGGATCACGCGCACTGCCTCTGTGTGTGCCTCCCCCTGCGATCTGATCATTGATGCCATGGCCTCAGGAGGGGGCTCTGAGCCTCCCCCTCCTCTTCCTCTTAAGATCACAACTTTCAAGAAGCTGGTAGCGACCTGCAACAAGCATCCTGCTACAGCTTCTCAGCAAAAATTCTTCAAGAAGATGGATGCCATTCCGACAGTAGCACTACCCGCTGAAGAACCTTGTCATGCAGCTCTGAATATTGTTGAAAGGGGCCTTATTGGTCAGTTTACTGGCTTATGGCCATCCCCAAGAGCCATCGAATCGTGGGTGCAGAGAAACTGGAGACCACTGGTTACAGAAGGAATAAAAATCCATTTCGTCGGTAAGGGATACTTCGTCTTCATTTTTGAAAGTATTAATGACAGGAATCTCATTTTCAGAAACGGGCCATATTTCATGGGCCCTCAGGGCCTGTATCTGAACAAGTGGACGCCGGACTTTGATACAACTCAAGACGTGCCTTCGGTTGTCCCAGTTTGGGTGTGCCTCCCCCATTTTCCCTTGCATTGTTGGAGCCTGGAATCCTTAGAAACTATTGGGAACACCCTTGGAAAATACATCGACAGAGCAGACAGGAAGGATCAATACTCTTGTGCGCAAATATGTGTAGAGGTTGATATGGAAATAGGGATTCCAGAATCCATAAAACTGACAATGGAATATTGGTCTCATGTGCAAGAACTAGACTACGAACAACTGCCTTTTAAGTGTAGGCATTGCCATGGATATGGGAACTTTGCAAGACATTGTAAAAAGAAGGCCGAGGAAGAAGTGGAGAGGTTGAAAGGAGAACAATGGACGAAGGTGCAGAAGCCGGCTTCGTCAAAGAAAATCAGTAATCCTAGAGTGAAAGGGACCCCTACAATATCCAGTGCGCCCACCACAGAGCTTTAGGTGGAAGGGGAAGCAACTCCTTCGTGGGAAGAAATTTCCTCAAATTATTTTGCAGTTCTCAACATTCAGGAAGATCGCCCTGTCATACCAAGTGAAACTGAACAACGGGTCCTTCCTTCATCAATTGAGGAAGACAATGCAGGGACACTCCCTACTCAACTCGGATCCCCTGTAAGAGTCTCTTCTCCACCTTCTTATGCAGATATGACAAGGAAGAAACCTCCAGAAATATCAAGCTCATCGGAAGATGAGACATTCAAAAAACCCTCGAAAAGGGCAGGGAGGAAATCCCTCAAGGAAGCAAGAGAGGAAGAAGAAGAGATGCAAAAAATGCAAGGAAGTCAATCCACTCTAGAAATTTCCATTGGAAGAAATACCAGAGCAAGGCCACCAAAGGGAGGCCCCCTTCCTCCATTCCCAATAAATAATGTGTATAGTCTCTTGGAATTGCATAGGCTTGGGTAATCCTATGAAATATGAAGCCGTTAAAGATCTTATGAAAATTGAATCTCCAAAGATCCTCATGCTCCAAGAGACAAAAATCGAAGGGGAATCCCTCCTTGATCTAAGTCGAATTAAATGGAAGTGAAATGAAGGAAAGGCCGTAAGTGCAAGGGGCATCTTAGGAGGCCTTGGCACGGTTTGGTCCGAGGAAATGTTCCAACTAGAAAGCTCTTTTGAAACTCAACACTGGATTTATACCGAGTTTCACCATAAAGCAAGTAAATTCATTATATCCTTGTTCAATCTTTACATACCTGTTCATTTTCTAGAGAAGAAATAGTGCTGGCAACCTTACTAGATTTTGTAGAAATTTATTCTCCCATGAATATCATAGTGGCTGGAGACCTAAATATTGTTCTCGATCCAAAGGAAAAAAGAGGAGGCATCAACAATAGAGATCAAATGCTCCCCTTTTTGAGGACTTGATTCAGAAGTGGGATCTCCTTGATTTTAAACCCAAGACGGGTATATTTACGTGGACTAATAATAGAACAAGGGCTGCACATATTTCAGCTCGGCTTGACAGGTTCCTAGTGCAGAGCACCTTTTTGTTGGATAAGAAAATAATGTCCTCTAAAATCCTTCCAAAACTCACCTCATACGACAAACCCATTCTCTTGCAGCTGGATGAGGAAGAAAAATTGGGACCTATACCTTTCCGTTTCATCCCTTAGTGGATTGAGCAGGAAGGCTTCAAGGAAGCTGTAGCTAAGGCTTGGTCCACACCGGTCACTGGATCACCCAGTTATGTTTGGGAGAAAAACTTAAAAGAAACCAAAGCAACCTTGAAAGAGTGGATCAAAACACCTTCCAAAACCCCCACTGCACAGAGAAAAGAGGATGTCCAGTAGTTAGAATATTTACAGTTGGATTTGGAGAGCAAAGATATAACCACCCAAGAATTGGAGAAGGAACAAGTTTCCTAACTTGTCTCTTTCCGTTCTTTCAGACAAGAAGAATAATTCTAGAGGGTTGAGTCCCGAAGCCTATGGCTAAAAGCTGGTGATCGTAACACAACTTTCTTCCATCGATAGTTCAGATCTCGTCTCTCCAGAAATCACATCTCAGAAATCAATTCAGCAGACAAGACTGTTTTCAAAGGGTTTTCCCAAGTTAAAGAAGTTGCAGAAACTCACTTCCAAAATTTATACACGGAGGATGGGACAGGAAATGAGGAATTCGCCAATGAATTCCTCTCCCATATGCCTTTTTTTGTTAGTGAGGAGAACAATGCAAACCTTATGAATCCCTATTCAGAGGAGGAAATCAGTAATGTAGTATGGGCCATGGAGCCTGACAAAGCTCCAGGCCCTGATGGCTTTTCAATTCATTTCTACAGAGCTTGTTGGATAATTATTAAGACTGACTTATTGAGAATGGTAAAATATTTTCAGCAAAAGCCAAAGTGGGAGGCAACACTAACTCCACATTTCTTGCCTTAATCCCCGAAGAAGTGAACCTGACCACTTTTGACAGATTCAAACCTATCTCGTTTTGTAATGCCTCCTATAAAATCCTCTCCAAATTACTTGCAAACATAATAAAACCCCTGCTAAGTAAGCTTATCTCCTCCAGCCAAGGTGGTTTTGTTAAAGGACGACATATACTAGACAACGTGATACTTGAAGAGGAAGCTATGCACTCAATATATCAGAGGAAGGAGCAAGGGATGTTGATAAAGCTGGACATGGCCAACACCTTCGATCGGGTAAAACTGTCCTTTCTTTACAAAGTTCTTATCTCTTTTGGTTTTAGTCCATATTTTGTAAATTTGATCAAAGCCTGCATTGATAAACCTTGGATAGATCCGCTTGTAAATGGCCGACCTATCACTTATTTTCAAGCAACAAGGGGGATAAGGCAAGGCTTCCCGCTGTCTCCATTTCTATATATAATGATGGAAGACACCTTGAGTAGGAAATTGATAGCTGAAAGGAACATCGGGACAATTCCTGGCATCTAGCTAGCGAGATGAATAGAACCAATAAACCATGCTTTGTTTGCTGATGACTCTCTTATGCTGGGAGGAGCTTCCTTAAGAATAACAAAGGTGTTCAATGAGATTCTCCAATGCTTCTGCAGCATCTCTAGATCTATAGAATATTAATAAAAAAAAAGAGCTTTAACTGTGAACACATGGTTCTTCTTTCTTATATTAAGCTTAAGGCAATGGAGTTTAAACATCACTTATATTGGAGTTAAGTTACTGTTTAATCATATTGAACCGCTTGATACTTATGGTATTTAGACTAACATAAAGGAATAGATATTAGTATTCATAGTACTTAGACATGAAAGCTGATAGATACCATGTTTCGACACCTTCTACTTATATGAGTAATAAATAACCATAGAAGCATGTATGGATTATGAATATTAAATCACTGCTAATACTTTACCAATAAGCAATGGTGGTTATACTAGTTATGTACAAGCTTAACACCATTCATTGTGTAAGTAAGCATGAAACAAGGATAATATTGAACCTATGCTAATACTTTGGGTTTAATGAGCTTATCGTAATTAGAGACCTAATCAATGGTAATTAGAGTCTTACGTAACTAGCCCTTGCCCTTGCTTATGCTAGACCAACTTCTGCTTCATCTCTTCATCTACAGAATATAATGCTGCTTCGACTGCTTATGGTGGGAATGCTGGGACTGCTGGTAAGAATGCTGGTGTTGGGACTTATAGTTGTGATGCTTAAACTTATCCTAGGGATGCTCTTGGTAATAAAGCTGTTGGAAATTAGGCTGCCATAAATGCTAGAAATGAGGCCGGGAATTCTCCTTCTCATATTGTGCCCCTTCAACTAGTGCTTATGGGGATGATGGGAATCCTGCTTAGAATCCTTTTGCTAGTTGTTCTGCTTGGCCTTATGCTAGTGGTTATAATCCTGCTTGGAATGCTGCTCCTTCAACTGCTTATGAGAACGCTGGGAATAATGCTGGTAATGCTTATAATGCTGTTGGTGCTTATGAGAATGCTGGTTGTGCTTGGAATTATACTTAAACCGGTTTTGCTGGTTCAACTGCTCTTGGAATTTGTTCTAATGCGGATGGGAATGAAGCTTATTATTCAACTGGTGCTTATTTAAGAATGATTCTATTAAGATAGAGTAGGCACCTAAACTTGTTCGAACATAGCTTTTTAAAACCACCACGAATTCAATAGTTTATGCCTTGAAATTAGCCATTTACCTCTCCCTCCCGTTTAAAAAGGTCAGTCGAGCCCCTCTCCTTAACAGTCTTAAAGAGCGCTTGTAAACAAAATAAAAAAGTGCAGTGTATAGCTGGAATACAGATGATCAAACCATCCTCCGAATTGCTCGATCCTTGGGCTTTTTTGGTTATGCATCCTGGGAAAAAATTAATTACCTGGGTTTACCTTTAACCCTGGGAGTTAATCGATCCTCGCTCTGGATTGATTTTATCAGTAAGATTAAAACCAAGATAGCAGTGTGGGGAGGGCAGTGGCTCAACAATGCTAGCAAGCTAACTCTTATCAAGTCAGTTCTATCCTCCCATCCTATCTACCAGGCCTCCTTTCTCCTTGCTCCAAAGTCCATCTCGTAGCAGGTTTCGAAGCTGTTCAGAGATTTCATGTGGCACCGGAGGCAAAGGGAATCAAAGAAAATTCCATTTAGTAGGGTGGGATTTAGTGAAAAGGACAATGATGGAAGGAGGACTACAAGTAAGAGACCCTGGTCTGGCCAACATCGCTTTAGGTGGTAAAATTCTATGGCAACTTTACTCTAACAACAACCACCGTGTCAGTCAACTCCTCTAGAAAAAATACCTCAAAGGGGATTCAATGAGAAACCTCTAGATTGACAATGTCCCCAAAGGCACTCTGTTATGGAACCTTTGCAGAAAAGGGCTTGAATTCTTTCAAAAACAACTATATCACGTTCCTGGGAATGGAAAAAAGACTCTGATATGGAAAGATAGAATTATGGGCAATACGCCCCTCAACGTTTCGTGGGTGTCTTTCTCAGCTTGGCCTGCACAACCTTGCCGATATATCTTCTTGAGACAATGAAGGGCACTGGGCGTATTGGGTCTTCCCCAGGCTTCCAGATCATTTGCTTCACCAAAAGCATCTTCTCTTCGATGCGCTGAAGGGATCAACACTTGTAAACTTACTTGCTACTGATCTCTAGAGATGGGGGAAGACTGGAATCTATACCTTGGTGCAAGGATTTGCATCTCTGCAATCTCACCTACCACATGTTCTCAACTCTTCAATTTGGTAGCATGTTTGGGATGCTCATGGAATACCCAAGGTAATTTTTTTTACGTGGGTCCTTTTGCACAGAAGAGTGTTGACTGGAGAAAATCTCGTTAAAAGAGGGATCTTAGGCATGCATATATGCATAATGTGCTGATTGGATTCTAAAAATTTGGATCACTTGTTTGTGGACTGCGCATTTGCTCAATAGGTCTAGGCTCTAGTGCTTCATGGGCTCAATGCGTCCGTCCCCTCCCAGATCACTCTAGTCGCCCTCTTCTCCTCATGGAAAGCAAGGTATTCCAGGGCGCTAAAAGGTCAGTCATTGTGGACTCGGATCTGGCTCGCCATCCCCAAATTCATTTGCTGGAAGCTCTGGCTTGCAAGAAATGATTCGATTTTTAACAATACAGATCCTTATCCCATGATGGTTGTTGCCAAAACTAAGGATCTCTTAATGGAAGCATTGGGAAATTACTCCACCAAGCTAGACACCACTCTCATCACAGAAGAAAGAAATTGGTTGGGAGCACTTCT
The DNA here is from genome assembly GCA_027924585.1 of Larix kaempferi. Lineage (NCBI taxonomy): Eukaryota > Viridiplantae > Streptophyta > Pinopsida > Pinales > Pinaceae > Larix > Larix kaempferi. The sequence goes on from BSBM01000106.1 coordinate 16,317,365, forward strand.
GACTTGGGACAGAACAAATATCTTAGTTTGCCCATATTTCAACCTTGTTTATGCATACGAACACCAGATGTAGAATTCCAAGATTGGTGGAGAAAGCAAGGCAAGGTCACGGTCCTCTTCGACGATGCATCCTAAGGAAATCCAGGGATAGCAGGAGCAGGTGGAGTGGTCTACTCCTAGGATGGATCTCGTAAAGACAACTATAGCCGGGGATTAGGACATAACACAAATAATCAGGCCGAAATCCTTGGGATTTTAAAAGGCTTCCAGATCACTCAAGAACACAGAAACAAAGCTCTCCAAGTATTTGGTGATTCATAAATTTTGATAAAAATATTAAATTCCGAGGATCAATTTAGCAATCCGGCTCTCAACAAGACTCTCCAGAGGCTGCGAGGTTTACTACACAACTTCATTTCCATTGCCTTTTTTCACATTCTCTGCAGCTCAAATAAGGAAACAGATGCAAAAGCTAACGAGGGCTGCATCTTAACACAAGGGTTATTAAGAAAGAACGCAGAAGCACCCTCGATGATCCCCATTCCATAGTTGTTTTGTCTTAGATCTCTGAAAGAGCAAGAGAACTAAGTTGCAACAGGGAAAAGTGAGCCCAAGACTCTATGTAACTTTGGTTGTTTAGGCTCCGAACCAACTGAATCTCATTTAAAAATAAAAAAAATCTTATCCGTTTTAGTTAAAAAAATGAAAGATAAAACTTAAAACCCAATTCTCAATTATAATATAGATCTTCTTTTCCAGAATATAATTGATGGAATTTTTATTTTAAAAAACTCTTAATTATCAAAATGAAAATGGAAGGAAAATAATATTTTAGTTGGATTTTAGCACTCCTTTATAAATTCCACTTTTAAAGATTTTTAAGCACTCCTTTATAAGTGGAGAATTTACAAAGAATGAGCCAAAAAATGGATTCCCTCCATCCCATATTACCATGCATAAAACAATGATCATAGCACAAAAATCCAAAAAAGCCTATTAATGAGCAGAAAAAACTACGTTTACCATTCCACAGTAACGAGCAAGCCAGAAGACCAGAACAGTTCAGTGGTCATCAAAACTAGACAAAAAACCTCAAAAAGCACAACGCATACCCTAATCAATAACCTCATTGTCCAGGATTTCTTTAAAGTGAAGCATACCATCCATAGGCCCAGTAGCAACCTTTGAGAGGCGATCCGCCTCCATGTTAGCTTCCCGAAAAATATATTTGACACTGATGTGTAGGAAGGAATTCCTGAGACGCACCACCTCGTTGAGCCAAGGTTCCAAAAGAGTCACCTTGATGGAATGTAAGTCATTAAACCAGTTAGTGACCACTTGTGAGTCACCGAAGATAGACAGGGAGACAAAACCCATCATTACAACAAACCAAACAAGACAACGAAGAACGAGTAGCTCGGATTTCAAGCAGTCCCCCGAGCCGAAAACAACTCGGATACGTATAATATGGTTTTGTCGCAGGTAAAAGATGATCCCAACACCACACAAACCAAGTTTAGAAGCACCGTCAAAACAACCGCAAATCATGTCGCCTTCCAACATAGGGAATATAAAATTCCTGTAATTCCTTTTGCTGACAGTCACAGGGAGTTCGTACCACCGATGTAGAAGATGATTGCAAATGGAAGTGATCGACGAGCTTTTGTTTTGAAATATTGCTTCATTCCTAGTCCGCCAAATACAATCAATAATGTACATAGTCAAAACCTTGAAGGAACCATAGTGTCAGAGCCAATTGTAAAGGCATTCATCCAAGGTGTCACCCTTCCAATCAGTTGGTGGATGTAACCTGCTACTCAGTTCCTTCCAAACCGCCTTAGTGAAGATGCAATGAACAAAGATGTGTTGAGTGTCATCAGACTCATTCCTACACAGAATGCACAGACCTGGGCCTGTTAGTTTTTCATCATTTAATTCAATATGATCTCGGATCTTAACTGAGAGAACAACATGTACATCATATCAAACACAAGAGACAAGAGACACAAAGCATTTCACCGGGGAAAACCATAAAGGTGAAAAACCCCACAACATCCTCAGAGATAGAATAAGCACCAATACAAATATCACAAAGATGAAACCCCAAAAGATAGATGTCTCCAGCAACTACTCCTCCTCCACTTGTGTGCACTCCTCTCTCTCAACTATGTGAGTTGGATGTGTGAGTGAATGAGAAAATAGAGTGGTGCAACCACTCTATTTATACTTTAAATTGAACTGCCTTTTACCCTAACTGGGCCGACCCCTTAGGGGAGTCTAATAACCCTTCCACTTAACTCATACTGGGCCAACCCCTCTAAGGTGGTCTAATAACCCATCAAATATAAGTCATGACACTTACAATAAAACTTGCGACACTTGCAAATACAAATGACGACACTTCCGATCGGAGGAATAAGATATCTCCGTCAGGGATACAATAAAGTACAAATGTAATACATACAATATGCAAGTGAATATCTTCCAAAGTTACAAATATCTCAACACTCCCTCTTAACTAGGAAGGTATTCTCTTGAAATAGGTCATCAATACATATAGGCACAAGTATTCGATACTGGAGCTGGATCATCATCACTGGATCATAGAGCATCATTGTCACTGCTGCTGTACTCGTCATCTCGATCACTGGTGCTATCTCTCAATTCTTCTTGTCATAGGAAGTTCTACAGAGCCAACCCTTTTTCATGTTGGATGTAGGCCTAGCCTCCATGTAGGTCTTCATCATCTCTGCGAGTGGCCCATCCGGTGGAATCTCAGGATTGATTATGTGCATCTGGAAAACCTGAAAAGAGCATCCTAGGACTGATTACGAGCTACTACTCAACCTGCACTATCTCCTAGGACTGATTACATGTGACCAAGCAAAACCTCGAAAGAGCATCCCAGGACTGATTCCGAGCTTACTGCTCAACCTATAGGATCTCCCAGGGAGCGATTATATGCAAACAAGAAAAACCTTGAAAGAGCATCCAAGGATATATTACGAGCTTACTGCTCAACCTATAGGATCTCCTAGGGAGCGATTATATGCAAACAAGCAAAACCTCGAAAGAGCATCCTAAGACTGATTACGAGCTTACTGCTCAACCTATAGGATCTCCCATGGAGCGATTACGAATAAGCAAAACCTCGAAAGAGCATCCCAGGACTGATTATGAGCTTACTGCTCAACCTATAGGATCTCCCAGGGAGCGATTATATGCTACTGCACAACTTGCAACATATCCACGGCCACGGAGTATCATCCGGATACTCATGATCATACTGATCATCCTCGCACGGAGCATCATGTGGATGCTCATGATCATACGGATGTTCATGGTGGAGCATCGTCCGGATTCTCATCACACAGTACTTATATCCACAGCCATGGTGAGGGCCTGCCTACCACCATGCTTGGAAGGGCTCCAGCATCTGTGTCCCATCACTTCCTCCTGGAAGTATCTTCGATATGAAGAACACCAAGCCTTTCTCTGAAGTACTCGAACTTCACCCTGGCTAGTGGCTTGGTCAACACATCTGCTATCTGCTCGTCCATCGCAACATACATGAGCTTCACTGATCCTCTCTGCACCATATCCCTAATATAGTGATACTTGATCTCGATATGATTCGACTTGTCATGGAATACTGGGTTCTCGGACAACTTCACACAACTCTGGTTGTCATAGAAGATACAAGTAGCATCCAATTGGAGATCAAACAAATCAGATAGTAGCTTCCTTAGCCAAACTGCCTCACAACTAGCCGAACAAGCTGTGACATACTCTGCGTCAACTGTACTCAGTGCTACGATGGATTGCTTCCTTCTAAACTAAGAGATCACCCCAGATCCCATATGGAAGCAACACCCCGAAGTGCTCTTCCTATTTGCATCACTTCCTGCCCAATTTGAATCAACATAACCCTCCAGGTTAATCTTTTGATTCACATCATACTTGAGCCCATAATCAACCGTACCCTTTAGGTACCTCAGAATATGCTTTACAATAATCAATTGAACATGTATAGGATCCGTCAGGAACTGACTCAAAGTGTTCACAACAAAACAAATATATGGTCTTGTGTTTGTAAGGTACATCAAGGACCCAATCATCTGACGATACATCATGGCATCAACTGACTCTGATGAAGCATCACTCAATAGCTTCAGGTTTGATTCCATAGGTGTGGCCATGGCCTTGCAGTCCATCATCCCGAACCGCTTCAGGATCTCTACTGCATACTTCCCTTGCCCGAGGAAGATTCCATCTGTATTCTGCCACACCTCCATACCTAGAAAGTAATGCATCATACCCAAGTCCTTCATCTCGAACTCGGCATCAAGCTTCCTCTTCGTATCAACAATCAACCCAATCGTCACCTGTCACAACCAGGTCATCCACATACAGTAGGAGTATCACTGGATTTCCTTCCTCAACCTTGTAGTAAATATTGGAATCCACTTTACTCTTGGTAAAGCCCAAACTAGTCAGGAAGCTGTCAATCATGCCGTACCATGTCTTGGGTGCTTGTTTCAAACCGTACAAGGATTTCTTCAATTTGCACACATGTGACTCCCTGTCATGTGTCTCAAAACTGAGTGGCTGCTCCACATACACTTCCTCTTCGACTACACCATTCAAGAAGGTTGTCTTGAATTCCATCTGGTGTATCTTCCACTTCATCACTACATCCAAATCAAGTTCTGCTCTGATGGAAGTGTATCTGGCTACAGGTGCAAAAGTTTCTTGATAATCTATCTCTTCTTTCTGGGAGAAGCCACGAGCCACAAATCTTGCTTTGTATTTATCTATGCTACCATCTGCATCATGATTGATCTTGTAGATCCACTTGGAAGTCACACCAGACTTCCCTTCTGGTCTCGGGACCACATCCCAGACATAATTCTTCATGATCGACTGGTACTCCTCAATCATGGAATCCTTCCATTACTGTATCCCTGATCCTGGGAACTTCAGATTCTTCAATATCTTCAATAGGTAGTTTTTCTTGAACTTCATCGCTTGTTCTTTGGAACAAATGTCATTGTCCTTCTTTTGTAGGTGATTGTACACGATCTTTCCTACAAGTCAAATTCAATTGCATGATTAGAAACTTCTCATAGTTTTTAGAACAAAATCTTACACATAAGGACATATCTCATACAGTCATGCAATTATCTTAGCCAATGCTTCAATACAACATTCATCCATATCCCGTATTCATACAGTAACTTTCTAGATGCCTTCCATCTCTACCAGAACATTGTTAAGAGTGTGCACTACTCCCAACATGTCAGCAAAGAGGTTTCAATGTAGATAAGTAGTAATGGAGTGTTGTACAGTACCATAGGCCACTTACCCATTACTATATTAGTAGTATCTTGTTCATTAATGCAAATTTTCTAAAATGCATAATATACATCCTAAATCTAGGAACATAAGTATGTACATGACTGAACAACATCATTTAAGTAATCATATATACAAGAAATGACAATTCAAATACTTATCTTTGTTTGGTTGTTGGGTGGACTCCCTCTCAATATTTGCTTCCTTGTAGGAGCTACTGGAGTCTTTGATAGTGTGCACCTTAACCAATGTTGAAAGTGGATGAGAGGTTCTTCCATAGATTATTTGTTTTCCAAAGTCCAACTCTGCAATAGCTTCTTCTACTCCTTTCATGTAAAACTTCATTACAATACATATTCTTCATCACTTGAAGAATCTTCACTGTCTTCCCTGGTTCTCTTCCTTTGAGGTTCATCATCCTCTGCAGTGTGAGCATGATGTCTTCTCTTGTTGTTCTTTTTCTTGTGGGAGCTACTTTTGTTCCCAGGACAATCTTTGGAATAGTGTCCCTTCTCATCACAAGTATAACATCGAATGTGAGAAATATCTCTCATGGATTCTCCAAAGTTCTCCCTCCGATTCTGGTGGTGTTGTTTACCCTTCTTATGATGAGGATGGTCCCTCTTGTGGTTATTCTTCCTGGTGTGTGCTGTGAGAGCCTGTTCTTCATTATCCATCTTTTATTCTCGAGCTACAATTCGAGCTTCTTCTTGTGAGCATTCCTCCCACAACCTATTGAATGTGCTGAGCTTCTTTCTAGCACAAATTCCTTGAATGAAGGAATCCCATGACCTAGGAAGACCATTCAAGGTGGTCATCACAATTTCACCATTCTCTATATCTTCTCCCACAGCTTCAAGTTGTTCTTTTATCTGAGAGACCCTTGTAAAGTAGGACTACATGGTCTTTGCATTTTGTATCTTGACATTCTTCAATTGATTCCTCAAAGTCATCTTCCGATTTATGTTATTTCCTTCAAACAACTTGGTCAAGGAATAAAACATCTCCTTGGGTGTCTTTAGAGAAGACACATGTGGTATGAGATGGTCTTTAATAGAATCTGTAATGATTCTCTTGGTCTTAACCAAGTTCTTTTTATGTAAGGCCTTAGCCTCATCTCCCTTTGGAACTGGAACCTCTTCACTTATGTAGGTGTCCAATTCATTCTCTTCTAGGATTAACCCAATCCTATACTTCCATGCTCGGAAGTTATCAGCCCCTTCAAGATTATCCTCAAGCTTGGTGTGGTGAGACATCTTAACGAGAAACTCAAATGGAAATAAAAGATTTAGGTCTTACCACATGATTTGTTGAAACTGGATCTGGAGCTAGGGTTTGACAGAGAAACCCTAAAAATCCAAACTTGGAATTTCAAACGTCTGTCTGGATAGGGAGATGCAATTGACTGAGGCAAGCAAGCTGGTGTGCTTATATTTTGAAAACACCAAAAATTGATCCTCCAAAAATGACCTACGAATTTCGGATCTGCAACTTCTGTCAAAATCTGGTTTTCTGGGGCAAAAGTCAAAATTATGGTTTGATTTTCCCGGAGATTCACCCAACCAAAAAATTCGATCTTGGTCTCTAAATTTTGATTTTGCTGAGGAGAGAAATCCTATGCTGAGAGAACTCCAAAATTCCACTTATGTTAAAAGCCCTAATTTCCTGCAGCAGTGACAAGCCAAAAATGAAAATACTCATAATCCAATTCTATTTTAACAGAAAGATATGCCATATTGTTTCTGGTGCATCTCTGAAATTTTGAATCCTGAGGGTCTGAAACTTCGGCCTGTGGTAGAGTGACCTGTCATATTTCCAACCCCACAGATCTGAGCTTCAATGGATTCTCCATGAGAGAGATATGCTAAGTGTCGCAACATGACCTGTTTATGGGATGAAACAAAATAACCAACTTGTACGGAGTGCCACGTGTCATTATTTCAACTTCGACCTCTGAAACTCAGACCTGTGAAACTAAATTCCGTTCCCTAACTATCATTTTTTATGGAATTCCATTTGGAGCTTCCTAGCCCGAGATATGACCTTTGTTCCTAGGTCACCTATTTAGGGATTCATTCTGGAAGAGGCAGAAATCCTAACTTGTACGTATCGTATCTCACAAAGTACAATGAATTTGAGGCTGAAAGTTTTACATAGGGTACATCCATGTTTGATATTCGGCCTGTAAAAATTTCAGATCCAAAACCTTCTCCAAAAATTATTTATAGCGAAATTTCCACGATGACTAGTTTTTACTATACCAATCCCTAGCTTCCAATTTGTCGCAAGTGCAACAAGTGTCGTAAATGCCATACAATGCCTTCCTTCAGGCTAGCTATGATACCATGTTAGTTTTTCATCATTTAATTCAATATGATCTAGGATCTTAACTGAGAGAACAACATGTACAACATATCAAACACAAGAGACAAGAGACACAAAGCATTTCACAGGGGAAAACCATAAAGGTGAAAAACCCCGCAACTTCCTCAAAGATAGAATAAGCACCAATACAAAGATCACAAATATGAAACCCCAAAAGATAGATGTCTCCAGCACCTCGTCCTCCTCCACTTGTGCACACTCCTCTCTCTCAAATATGCGAATTGGATGTGTGAGTGAGTGAGCAAATAGAGTGGTGCAACCACTCTATTTATACTTTAACTTGACCTTCCTTTTACCCTAAATGGGCCGACCCCTTAGGGGAGTCTAATAAACCTTCCACTTAACTCATACTGGGCCGACCCCTCTAAGGTGGTCTAATAACCCATCAAATATAAGATATGACACTTACAATAAAACTTGCGACACTTGCAAATACAAATGACGAAACTTTCGATCAGAGGAATAAGACATCTCCGTCAGGGATACAATACAGTACAAATGTAGTACATACAATACACAAGTGAATATCTTCCGAAGTTACAAATACATCAACAGGGCCATGAAAATCTCTTTTCAATATGTTCTTCCACGTGAGAATTTTATCCTGTAGGCATAACCAGAGGAAACATTTAAGTTTTAGCGGGATCCTCCACCCCAAAGTTTTGAGTACCACCAAAGCGGAGTAGGTTTCCCCCTCATCTCCTGTAAAACCAAATTATAGATACATTTCACGGTCAATGTTCCCTTTGAATCCAGACTGTCCCAACACAGAGTGTCTGGCTGATCGGTAAAATGATCCCTGTAAAGGAGAGACAGTCAGTGTAGGTTTCCCAAACAGGAGCCCAAAGTGTCGGAAGATTAAGATTTCTTGCATTCATCCACCTCGATTTGAGCGGGTCCACAGAATCATGGAAGACATGGGAGAGAACATCCATCTTCCTACTGTGTAATTCATCAATAAGCGCACTCGAAATCAAAAAGGAGTTGGCGTTGCCAAAGAAAGGATCAATTCCAATGAAGAGATTATTACCATTGCCGATTTCCCACTTAATCCAAGGACCAATATAACAAAAAGTATTGATAAGATTGTGCCAAATGGTCGAGGCCTGGGTGTGAGAGTGATGCGGTCTTCTCAACCACTGAGTTGTGGAATAAGACTTCAAATATTTAGACCGAATGAATTTACTCCAAAGACCACCATCAGTCAGAGCCCGCCAGAGGATTTTAGTTCTCATAGCCACATTGAAGCATTCAAGGTTCAGTAAGCCCCATCCCCCAATGGATTTAGGCCATGTTAGACTCTGCCGGGATGTAAAGTTCCACTTCTTCAGTAAAGGTTTGCCTGACCATATAAACTGATTTTTTTTTTACGGCGAATGCAGTTGATGATCGAAATAGGCACCTTCCGCAGTCTAAAGCAATAGACAGGTATGCTTTGAATAATCGATTCAAACTAAAACGAGTCTTCTATCGATAGATAACCATCTCAATGCCTATTTGGATATCCTTCGTTCAAATTTTTGTATCATCCACCTCCAGTCAACCGTCTTATAGCAATTAGCTTTAAGAAAGTGGCCCAGGTATTTGAATCTTGTATCAATATGATCAAATTGATAGGGGGAAATCGACTTCAAAGCATCAATAACCTCTTTATTAGAGCGATTGTATAAGAAATAGGACTTACCCACACTAATGGCCATGCCTGAAGTGCAACAGAAGACATCAAAGATATCTTTATAATGCATCCATTCTTCCAACTAAGCCTCCCTAAAGATCATCACATCATTCAAAAAAAGCAAGTGAGTGAGGGTCATGGCCCGAGTAACCTTGATGCCACAGATTTTACGGTCTTTCTTAGCCTTTATAATTAGCCTGCTCAGACCTTCAATAGCAAGAATAAACAACAACGGAGACAGTGGGCATCCATGACGAATACCGCAACTACATGAGATAGAATTAGAAGGAGCACCATTTATCAAGACCTTGAAAGTAGTGGATGTAATGAAAGCCATTATCCATTGAACCACTGCTAAGGGCATACCAATCTGGGAGAGGATAAAATGCAAATAAGACCAATCCAGCTAGTCGTATGCCTTAATAAGATCTAATTTCAGGATAAAATATTGTATGTTTTTAACTTTGACCGAGTGCATGCACTCCTGCGCCACACCAACAACGTCCAAAATATGTTGATTGAATAGAAACCCGAATTGCTCGAACAAAATAAATTGATCCAAAACCGATTTGATATGCCGGCCTATAACCTTATAAATCAGCTTATACAGAGTGTTGTAGAGCGAGATAGGGTGGTAATCACCGAAACCTTCAGGACGATCCTTCATAGGGATTAAGGCCAGGTAAGTAACATTAAGTTTCTTGGGTATGTTAGATTTTACCCTAGACTCTTCCACTGCTAAAAGAATCTCATGCCCCATTAAGTCGAAGAAGTGGGTAAAAAATTCCACTATCCACTCGTTAGGCCCAGGGATTTTCTCTTTGACGAAAGTCCCCAAGGTATCCTTTAACTCGGCCATCGTGACCTCCATACCAAGCTTGTTACCTTCCACCTCATTGAATAAATGCGAGACTAATTTAACCACCTTTAGCTGAGCTTCAAGATTCTGAACCTAATCCTGGAGATAAGAGCCACATAAGTATTTTTTGGTCTCCCATTGAATAGAGGCATGATCCGAATGGTAGAGACCATCCTCTCCTTTTATCTCCCATATGGTATTCCTATTTCTTCGTTGGTTGGAAAAATTATGGAAAAACAAGTGTTACAATCCCCCTTAGCCAGCCAAAGGGCCTGACTCTTCAGTCTCCACATTTTCTCCTGTTGTTGCAATAAATTTGACTTCTTGTTGTACAGACCCTGTACATCTGACCTCCGAGCCTCAGAGAAAAAATTAACATCCACCCCGCCCTCTAAGTCCATAATTTTAGCATCAATAGGGAAAAGTTCCTCCTTATCAACCGCTTTCTTCATTCGTTCCCACCTCATTACCTATTTCTGTAAACCATTAAGTTTGTGGGTGATATTGAATAAATGAGAATTTTGTTTATCAACAGAGTGAGACAACCAATACAAGTGAACCAGGTTAACAAAGTCCTCCTCCTCCAGCCAGGAGCTGTTGAATTTAAAGGGGTAAGGCTTGAGGTGAACCTGGAAATCCAATTGCAAGGATATCACTTTATGATCCGATATACCCGTAGCATCCCCCCAAGTTCGAAACCACCCACCTGTCATAAGCAGAGTTTCTTTGACAAAGAATCGTTCCAGCCGTTTCTCTATCCCATGACTACCCGATCTTCCATTGTTCCATGTTGGCACCAACTAGGAGGGAATCACGTCCACAAGACCCAAATAGTTGAAATGTTCTTTAAAATAGCATCCAAGAGGATCTACCAGCCTCCCTGATCCCCAAATATCCTTCGAGGACCATGTAAAGTTCAAGTCACCCCCAATTATAAGATTATTCCTAAAAAGAACAGGATTTGTGAACACCTTATCCCAAAGAAAACGATGGTCACTATAAGGACCATACAAATTAAGAATTCCCACATCATGTTTAAGACCCTTGAGGTGCCCTTCTAAGAGAATACACACATAATATTTAAAAGGTATCAAGTAAGCCATTAACGGGTTCCATACAGCAAGGAGACCCCCTAACATGCCAGACGCATCCAGACCACAACAACGTCATTGAGGGAGAATACTAGGAAAGAAATCATAGGCCTCAAATCCAGAATGCATGGTCTCCTGAAGCAAAACAACTGAAGGATTAACAGAGTCCAAAAAGTATCTGAGCGCATCCTTCTTGGGACAACTGCTGATCCCCCTGATATTGAAGGAGCAGATTATCATGATGGAACATAGCTGGGGTCTTCATCCGCTCTAAGTGACCCAAGGGTTTGACAAGACTTTAAAACCATGGAGATCTCGGTGACATCTGATAACTTTGGATTAACCCATTTGCCTCTACCCCCCCATCCCTACAGGCATCATTGATTTTTTTTCTGCCCAGTTTTATTCCAAGTAGTGACATTGGAGCAATTAATGGACCCAAAGGTGATCCATGGATCCGGGTCTCCCAACATAGAAGAAGCGTCGAATATCGGGAGAGGGAATTTATCAGGTTCCAGGGTGTGTTGGGGAATGGATTCCATGGCATCAATCGAAATCCTATTAGCCAGGGAGAAATCCCCCTCTGAAACTAGGAGGTGAGTAGGATCGACTAGGGGCACCGTAAGTTTGAGGTCCATAGAATCCCGGATAGGAGAAGCCGAGATATCAATGTTTAAAATCTCCTATGGCAAGGAATCCAATGACATAGGCCCCAGAAGTCCCTGAGCAGGCTGGGTCTCAATAGTAACCCTATCCATCTCCGACTGAAACAAGGCTTTGGGTACAAAGGTCGAGGGAACCCCCACTGGGGAATGAAGACATAGCCCATTGAACAACTCGCTTTTGAAATCTTATAGAGACATAGAATTCAATATGAGAGGCAAATTTTTTTTAAACTTACTGAGACATTCTTTGGCAGCCCCTTTGTCGATAGGAACCGAGAAAGAAATGACATGATTCGGGACCCCAGGATCCGAATTCTCGACAGGTCGATCAGCCAGAAGATCCATAACCCTCATGCATTCATGTCGAAGATGAACGGTCCGATGGTACTTGAAACAATGAAAGGGAATGCGCCAGTAGTCAAGCTGTTGTGTAAAAACACCATGTTCCCAGGATACCTCCACCTCTTTGAGGAGACCATCAGAAACATAGACCTTAATGAGAACCAGTGGACACGTACGCTCAATAGCCAGTAACATGCTCTCTTCGATAAGTATGAAGCGACCAATGGCATTGGAAATCCCCATGAAGGCTTGAAAGCTCCAGCAGAAAAGGGGAAAATACAGGAAGAGTACCCACAGGTGTCTCTTAGAGGGTTTCTCCTTGCATGGGTCGAAAGTAGGATGCCATCGCATAAGAACCAGGGAGCCCAAACCCAAAACCCAAAATTTCTCCAAAACCACCTGTAAAGACTCCTCAGATAAGAAGTGAAAAAATATCCAGCAATTGTCTAGCATAATGACCCGGGGCACATAGTGTATTAATGGCTTCAACGCACGAGTAATCCAATCTACCACTTCCCTGTGGCTCAGGTGAATGTATTCCAGTCACCCTAAGAGTTCCCTGGAGAATAGGTTTGAACCATTTCCAGAGTTACGTCTTTTCCCAACGTGCAATGAGCCTTATTGTGTGAGGCCTTCTCCACCTTAAGGTCGCGTTTGTACTTTCCTTTCCCTTTCGACTTGCACGTTTATCCAAATGAGATCCCAAAAATGGACAAGGCATCAAAAAGTGAGTAGTAGATGGAACTATGTGACGAGTGACAGAACCCTGTTTAAAGGCGTGAGGCCCCAAAGGATCAAAACCTTCCATGCATATCCCGACAGAGGCTGGGCGAGAAACTGACGACATGAAAAGGACAACCATCTCAGGGTTGACCCAGACAGTAAGAGGGGGCACGGAGGAGTCTTTTCCAACTGGCCCATATCCCCACAAAAAGAGCAACAACTAGAGAAGGTACCAACAACAGACCACACAAATAGGCTAGAAAACCCAGAAAAAGTCAGGAAAAGAAACAAAAAACCTAGAAAATACGGAGGGTTGAGCAGGATTTGAATTACAAATTCCCACTTGTTTTACTTGGTTGGTACTGACCATCCCAAGAAGGATGGCTGATTCCAAGCCTACTCAAAGCCTTCCAAAAATGGACAAGAACCAACAGAAGCATACCCCGCACACATGCCCACAATAAGCACCGAGGTTAAACAGAGAAAGTTTCGGCCAGCCCAGTGCAGTCCCGAAAGAACCCCCATCAACCGGCCAGGGGGAAACCAGTTAGGGTTTCGTCCATATAAATTTTACTTTCTATTTCATCAAAATAGTCAAAAGCCAACTAAATAAGCCATGTTCAAAATGTTATTGTTATCCTTTTATCGAAGTTTGTCCAAAGAGTAAAAAACAAACTAATAGCTTGTTAGTATATTTTTATTTATAGATCCCATATAAGTGCCCTCACATTGGGAAGCCCCCTTCTTAAGCACTAACTTGGCCTTGTACTGAAGACCAAGTATACCAACTATGATTTTGGTATGAAATTTATTGTTTTCAAGCCATCACTCTGATTCGAACTCGTGGAAATACTTACCATAGATGTTTTCCATGTGAGCCATGGAGTAAAAGAGGCAAGACATTGTTTACCCTTTCTTCACTATTGTTCTATCTAAGAGGACAACGTTGTCCACAACCTCTAAGAGCTATACCAGAAATGATGGGGATAGTTGCACAGATTTTGACAACATAGCCTGCAAATAGTTCATCTCTTGTAATTCTTCCAAAATAAATGGGGTGGTTAGTGTACCCTTGCTTCCCATTGTGATGATTACAAAAGTGGTTCTCAAGTCCTCAGAATACAGGCCATGGTTCATCTCAATCTTTGATTAGAAAAGTAGAGGGAAATCATCATGACATCGACACCGTTGGTTATTTGCAGAATTAGCACAAAATGGAAGCATTGGTGACTTCTTATTTGTGTAATAACTAAACCCCCCATTGGTGAACAAATCTAAGAATCCGATCTCTTTTACAATAGATTGTTCTTGATTTAAAAAAAAGTGGTTGACTAAAAAATAAAGATTAATGAAAATAAAAATCCCACACAAATATATAGATGTAAATAAATAGAAAAAACATACAATGACTTCAATAGAATTAAATGTGAAACACAATTAAATTTAATTGGTTAACAACAAAGAATAACATTCATTCACCAAGCTATCATTAATGAAATTGTAAGCAACTAAAGAATGATGATAGAAAATTCATAAGTAGGTACTGCAGATCTCACAAGCCATGGTGAGAACATGGGTGCTTAATATAGCATGGAGTTACATGTGAGTTGTTAGTACCCAAACAAATCTTTGATTATTAGTACTCCATAGTATACCTCTCACATGCATTAGAAACAAATTCCCCTTACTAAGTCAGATATGCCTACAATCTATCCATCTTGGAATAGTTTCAATGACATAAATTCCTCTCCATTCCACCAAAGTATCAATAGAACTAAATAATGTTAATATTGCGAACCTAGATATAAGAGTGAGTGAATTGATTACATCATTGGGATTTTTCTATTAATTTCAATGTTTGATATGGATCACTAAAATCCCCCCCTGTTTGTCAAAATATAGCATATAAATAATCTATGAAATAGTAATGTGCAATGTTCAAGTTGCGATTTCAGGCATTTGGGTAAATTAAGATATGCAAATGTTACAATACTGCTACCTTTGTCATTGAGTGGTATTGAGAGGCAATAAAGAGTCTTGGGACTTAAATGAATCTTTTTAGGCTCATGATCCTCGTAATTTACTCCTCTTGATCTTTGGGAATGATTCAAATATTCCACAAAATAATAAATAATAATACTAAACTTAAAAAAAACACTCTCAACAATTTATCAAAGAAATCTCCTTAACAATTTATCAAAATGGAAAAATTAAACATAGAAGAGAAACTAAGGAAACATTTAATATATATAAAAAAACTTGTCTCGTATGTGGAAAATCTCTATAGCACCATTCATTAGTTTTCCAATGCTTTCTCTTTTATTATTTGCGTGAATTTAGATTCTAAGAATTACAATTTAGGCATTTATTGGGTCTTCGTTGTTGTTTCAAATGCAAAATATATGGGGTTTTGCAGAGGGTTTGACCTCATATTCTTGTTTCTGAGATCTGCCCTGTTAGTATTGCCCATCTCAGCAATTCATCATCCCTCTGTTTTCAGTAACAATTTTGGCATTCTTCAGACCAGAGTTTTGAAAGTCGTTAGTTCATAGGAATTATTTGGCCCTCAATTCCACAATGAAATTTATACCACTCATAGTTAAAATAAATGAAAGAGGATCTCAAGATGAGAGCATATCTCATTCTGTGTTAAAGAGTTCGGTGATTGGTGTGTGAAATTGGCCTATAAGGAAAAACTTTGCCTAAAACATTCGACCATAATAATAGATAATAATAAATAATTGGTGTGTGAATAGATGATAATATTTATCTATCACTAGACATGGTTACAATTGTATCTCGTAGGCAACGGGGCACCACTACATGTAGCCTGCAATTACAACATTTTCCATTAAGTACCTAGGTGCAATTACAACCGTATTCAGTAGTTGTGGAAGGGGTGTTCCACAAGTTGAAATAGAGAAGAAACAATTGTATAACACATCCCCCATAGAAAGGCTAAGAGAGAAAATATACTTACCTCACAATCAATCAACCATTATGTTAAATCACTCCCTTTTTGGCTACTCTGATTGACATAAGGATTAAGGTATATCGAGACTTGTAAGTGTCATAAACCAATGTTCGTAACCAATATGAGATAACACATAAGAGGAAAGTATACTTTATAATCATAAAATCAATTCTAAAAATACCACAAGATAGACAAATTCGAGTTTATTTCTCTCACACATAAACCTAAACAAAATTGCATACTTGCTCCATTCATATGATTGTTAGATATTTTTTTAAATCTAATTTTAAGTGAAATAATACAAGTTGATGAAGAGAAGTTAAGTTAAGGGAAAATAAATTTAGAAGAAAAAGGAAAAGGAAAAGAAACACATAAAAGCTTTATGTTAATAATGAAATAATGAAAATTTCAAGGTTAAGGAGGTTTTTTAGGCGAGATATGTTATCACTCAAAAAACATTTTTAACATTTAAGACTAAGTAATGGATATTAAGTTTGAAATGATTAACTATAGAGAAAATTAAAAAAAAAAACAAAAAAAAACATCTTTTAATTGTCATAATAAAAAGAAAATTGAAATATAAAATAACTTAATAATAATCATAGTAAAATAAGAGTTGCATCTTCGCCTCTTAAATTAAAAATATACAAAATAATAATAATAAAAATATTCAAATGCAACATAATACTTTAATAGTAAGTAAAATCCAAAAAGATATTTAAAAATGAGCCAATTTCTTATAAATACAAATGTGATATCAAAGCAACCAACATACCAAATTATTAAGTTCCTTATTGTGTTAGTTGCATCTATACAAGTCACATATAAACATTCCCAACATTAATTATTAGCATCCTTGTGTTCTCCAACATTGGAGGTGGAGGTTAAAGTAAGAACGTGATTACTAAAAGTTCTAGGACCAGGTCAAAGCTTTAATAAAACAAATTCTTAACTTCTAATATCGTGTGGGCCTTATCTCTACACTCCCAAAATTTTAGGAGCAAGTCCCATGCTTTAAAACAAGCAAATTCTTAACCTCTAATATGTGTGGGATTTATCTTTTGATTCATTATCGAGTGGACTATAATATACCAAACACAATGGATAAGTAACAAGGTTAGCCATCCTTTCAAATGTATATTTGATAAGAAAACATTAAAATTTAAATTGATTTATCTTTTGATTTATTATCGAGTGGCCTAAAATACACCAAACGAGATGGATAAGTAACAAGGTTAGCCATCTCTTCAAATGTATATTGATAAGAAAACATTAAAATTTAAATCTAAATTTAATGGGCGAAATTTTAGTTATTTCAAACCATTGGCTTATAATACAAGGTGAATAAATCACAAAATTAGTCATAGTTTAGTATTTATATTGATATTTATATTGATAGAAAAACATTTAATTTTAATTGATAAATTAAATTATAATAAAAAGCTATTAACTCAATACATCAAATAATATGGATAAGCCATAAATAAAGAGGATAATCCATTCATATGAAAACATTTAAATTTAAAACATAATACAAGGTGGATAAATTACAAGGTTAGCCATAATTTAGTATTTATATTTATAGAAAAAAATTTAAATTTAATTGATAAATTAAATTATAATAATAAAGCTATTAACTCATACTACGTTATAATAATGTGATAAGCCATAAATAGAGGATAAGCTATTTATATGAAAACATTTAAATTTAAAACAAACCGATGAATCAATATGTGCTGTCATGAGGATGGTAATCTGCAATATGAAATGAAGTGGCTCTGAAGTGTTAATGAAGGAGACACGGGTTATGTTTTTTTATAGTTAATGTGAAAAATAACTGAAGGATCGATTTTAAATTTGTGTTAATATAATATTATGGGAAGGCTTTGCGAGGAAGCGTACTCACTAGTAATTAGTCCATGTGTGTGTCCATCTGGTATTTTCCTTCACTACAATTAGTCATTATGTACGTGAGGCCTTTTATTGAATATGACTGTTTAAGTGGATCATCATTGGAAGAAATTATATGCCAATCATAGAATGAGAGAGATCAAATTAATGATGGTAGACTCAATTACTTATGTGAGTTTATCCCCTTGTTTTCATTCCCTTTATCAAATTTAATCATTCTTTCACTATCAAATTCATTGAAGTTCTCACATCACTTAGTCAAATTGAAAAAGTAAACGCTAATGAAATCACACAGCAATTGAGTAAAGACCTAGTGAAAATCATCACCAAGTTTGTGATCATAACAACATGACAACCAGGGAATACACCAAATAGAAGAAGGCAGACTATCAAATCAACACTTTGAAAAGTCATTTTTCTACTTCAGAACCTGCTAAAACATGAATCAAAACCTTTCAACTTGGGACCTAACATACAAAAACATGTTACAGAGGTACTTTTATACAAATGTTGTTTTGTGCACCCTAATGAAATTTGTTTTTTCTCAACTACTGGTTATATGTAGGAACTTCACAACATTTAACGCAATTGGTTTGCATAGACAATTTTGATTTATCTGGATAGCATTATTTTGACCTCCCACTTGGCATGCAGTCCTTGCTTGCACGAAGTGACTCATGCAACAAAAAATAAAGTAAAGTAGATGCTCATGAAATGAAAAAGGAAGCAGTAAAATAGATGTCATGAATTCCATGAAGAGCTTCCTCCTCATTATCAAAATGTCCCTTTTCATTTGCTAAATTAGCATGGAAAATGCAAAAGAAACAACTAAAATTGAAGTGAATTTAGAAGTTTTAGAAATGTAGAAACACTAAGCATTAAGTTGCATACCTGATTCTTCTACAACAAAGGTAGCATAAAACTCCCAAAGATGCCATATAATGTTTTTTGGATGTCTATGCTTCGAGCAGATTCCATTTTATTATTTAATTCAAAATACCAAGATGGAATGTTGAAAAATTTCAAGATTTTTTTTTTTAATAATCCAATTTCCAGTTAGTTGTATAGTGAATGCCTTCCAAAAGCATTAGAACTTTCATGCTATTGTTTCCATTGACATTGCCACCTATAGATGATATTGGATATCCTATGTTAATCTTCTTTCAATGATATGTTCAAATTTATGATATCCTTCCAGGTCCATAAATTTGGAAGAATGAAATTATTTGTTAGGTTTATTTATTTTTTATCTTGATCTTTCTTTGTTTATTCAATATGAAAGAGCTTGGGGAGGTATCTCAATGTTACATGACAAACTATTTGAACAAACAATGATGATGAAATTGCAGTAGCACAAAAAACTATTAAATTAGTTATGGGTCATATAGACTTGAATGATGTTGGATAAATTCTCTATCAATTGTAGAATTTTAGAGAAAGTTTAAACTGGCTATTCAACTAACTAAATTTCGAGTAAGTGACATTTATAATCAACATGGTAGATATAGAAACTTGATTGCTCAACGGATGCATTTTGGAAGAAAACAAATGTTGGAGTGAAATTTTGTGTCTTTGCAATCTTAAAAATACATATGTATCTGAATTCAATTACTTCTTATTAGTGCTCTACCCTAATATTTGTTTCGGAGCGAGTATTCTACAAGACAAAGTAGTGAGGAGAAATTACATCTGTACATTTTTTAAGTTTTATTGTCCATAGAGATATGTACCATTGTACCATCCAATAAGATTAAGGTCAAAATTTTGGGGCATTGCCATAGTCTCTTGAGATTGTTCAGTTGGTTATCTCCAAGTGTACAAAGATTCCTTCCATTTTAAGGCCAATGTCTAAAAATAGATCATGCGGCACCAACTATTAGAGACAATAATTTTCATGGCGTATTTAGGGAAAAGGAAATTTTATTGCAAAGAGATTTAACCATAAGATATATTTAGTAATCATTCAAGGATTCAAAGTAAAATTCAAAGCACTTTTCTTGTAGAGAAGGTTTTCTTGAGATTTCCTTGTGCATATGGATGACAATATTTCATAAGTTTTTCATTTCAATGCATGCTTCCTTCTCTTATTTCCATCATCTACTTGTTTATTGTTTTACCAGTGTTGTTTATAGATCAATAAGCATAAGAAACACCAAGATAAAAATGTAGCAATGGAGGTTTGGGATAAGTTGGACACTTTCTTACATTTGCAAAGACGCAACATGGTTTGCTAAGATATTAGATTTCTTAACCATAAGATTAATTTTTGAAGAATATTTATTGCTAGCATATTTAATAAAACACCTTTCAAGGGAACACCACCTGGCTACCACATAAAATTTAGTGGCAAAAATAAAATGTGATTGGTTTAAATTTTTAAATTTAATTTTGTTGCAATACCTTTACTTAACCTTGAAATGGCAGCTATCAGTATAAAATGAAAGAGATGGAAGGTTTCCATTGAAGATGAGTGATACTTTGATTTTTTTCTAGAGGAATATTTTGGGCTCTATCCTAGCAACAATTGAGCAATCCCTTCTACTTCTAATTCGCAAGATTTGACAAACTCCAAATTTGCATTGAGCAGCCATCCACACTAAGGATTGAGCTTCCAAATGGCTAGTGACAACCTTTGTCATACAAATGGATATTGTTATATATATATATGATTGTATATATTTTATTTCAAATTATTAAATTGTTCCCTTATTTTTTTAACGGTTGAACCCATGCCCCTTCATGGAATGGATTGATCCCTTATGCCTTAGTGACAGTCCCTTTTAATGAGTAAACATATATGTATACATTCAGTTGGGCTGATTGAGAATCGTCATTTGTGGTCTGAGCTCTCTTTGGTTCATATAAATGAAGAGAGGAATAGGAAACATTGTAGTCTTATGCAAACTTTTGTAATCGCGAAATCACCATTGAGTAGAAATCAAGCGACAATTTTTTTTAATGACTATAACCAATTAATAAAAAAAACTCAATAATTTTTATCTATAGGAAACAAAAAGAAGCAAATAAAGATCACATGCCCATTGACTCATCACATAGAGAGTTTATTTCTCATTTGCGGTAGACAAAAAGAAGCAAATAAAGATCATATGGACCATTGACTGACTACATAGAGAGTTTATTTCTTAGGACCAGTAACAGGCCTGGGAAGTAACAAAAAGCCATGCCGAACCTTGGAAGAATCACAACACCAAAAGAACCAATGGTAACCTACTTCAATCATGTAGGAGCCTCAAAGCTGGTATGAAGAGATCATTAAGCCGAGAGAGAAGAGTAGCAAAGAGAAGGAATAATCCTTACGAGGGTTAGGCCCGAAGCACTCGAGAGCAATAAACTATATATATCTGGTAGAAACGGAATACAAGGTTCATCAAGTAGTTACAAGTATTGGAGAATGACTAACAAGTTCAGATAGATAGGAATGAGGAAAATAAATAGCACAAAGAGCTCATAAACTACTTGAGATAGAAATTAGTCTAGGAAGAGGCAGGGAGACTTATAATTTGAATAGAAGGCTGAATAAATTTAAGAATACAAGATGCTTTTGAATGTTGAAACATAGATTACCTAAATGAAACCTTTGAAAGAGTGGACTGGGCCAACTTCATGAGAATTAAGAAATAGGAAGTTTTTTTTAACTTACACTTCCGATCTTCAATTGGGACAACAATGCAAGCACCTCAAATATTACGTACAAAGGCAAACAAAGGACTAACAAGTTCCCTTCACTATTTTGATTGGTTTTTCAATATTTACCTTTACTCCTTAAAACATACAATCGTTAATTTCACGTTCTATTTTTTTAACTTATTTTAACTTCCAAGTTCCCAATTTTGCTAGTGAAGGAATCCTATTTACTGGCATTTGTAATTCTGTACTTTTATGTTAATACAATTTTATTTAACTAGAAAATAAAAATCAACAATTTTGGAGGAAGTCAATGTTTCACATTATTACCACTTACAAGCTACCTAAAATTGAGAAATACAAGACTCATGTCCCCGTGCATTCTGAAATTTGGTTAAGTTTAATACATAAACTAAAAAATACAGTTGAAGCTAGAAAGATGATCTCTTCACGAACTTATTACAATCTTACTATGATAAGAATCACAATAATAGGATGTACTGGATTTAACCTAGTGAAATTTGGGGTAAATCCTACTAAAACAGAAATTGAGAATTATAGGAACCTTTATAGCTTGTAAACATGAGAACGTTTTTAAAAAGAAGCAAGTCAAACATTTAAAAGAGATCAACAACCAACATTTCATAAAACTGCAAGTTAAGGACCGAACCTGGAAATTTTACAACTAAAACTTATAGATAGAAGATTCTACAACTGATAACATCTAAAGCCACACTAATTTAAATAAAATTGCTAAAAACTTTGATAAACCGCAAACTGCAGAGGCTCAACTATTCATGACTTAGTCAAAATGCAAAGTACGGAAATTCAACCATCCAAAGAAAAGAAAAAAACTAAGTCTAAAACCGACATTACAGCTCATACTTTGTAAGAACACAAATGTAAAGAATAATACCTACTAAAACAGAAATCACAATGGATAGGAAGCTTTACAACATGTAGACATGAGAATGTTTGTAAAAATAAGGGATTCAAACATATAGAAACGAGATCAACAACCGACATTTCATGAAACTGCAAGTCAAGGACCAAACCTGGAGTGTTTACAGCTAAAGCATATAAATAGAAGATTCTACTGCTGGAAACGTCTAAAGCGATGATAATTTAGATAACATTACTACAAATTTTGATAAAGAAAAAAATGCAGATGTTCAACTGTTCATGACTTAGAGAAAACCCAAAGTACGAAAATTAAAGCATCCAAAGAAACCAAAATGCTAAGATTAAAACTGGCATTGCAACTCATACTTTGTTCGTTGGCTGGGGTACTGCTTGTGAACTCCATCAATGTAAAACAACAAGATGGTCAGAAACCCCTGAACTTTGAATTTTTGCGCCAGATCATTTTCTTCAGTGGAATCCACTTTATCCAGAATGACCTCCCCCTTCAAATCAGATCATTTTCTTCAGTGGAATCATGTAAAGTAAATATGAAGGGTTTGTTTAGTATAATTTTATGGTAGTGTTATATTAACATAATTTATTTTTAAGGTTATATATTTAAAATTTTAATTACTGAAATTTTGAGAACGAAAAGGATGGTTTATTATCTATTTGTTGAGTGTGATTAGGGTTTTAATGTAAGTCATTGTAACTTGCTTGCGCCAATGATTTATCCATTGGGGGATGGCATGAACAAAGAAAGAACCAAATTTGTGAATGAATTAGAATATGGTAAACATGTCTCATATCCCATTGCTTACATATGGAATGGTGAAGGTTCAAGAGACCTCCAACATGATGGGAAAAGTGAGAAATCCGTTTAGTGTAGACACGACCATACTTCACATTCAAAGAAACGATTGCAACCTCCCTTGGTTAATCCATCAAACACATGTTTGTGCTTCAATTTTTGGTGGGGTTGTCATTAGATATGATCTAAGAAGAGGGAATTCTCATGCATTCATAGTTGAGAAGGCCTTAGTGTTAAAGTTACAACATAATGAGTCATTCTCCAAGTCAATCTTGTGCGCCAATATTGAGCCTCATGCATCGAGGTAGTGCCTTATAGGATCCTGAGTTGGGCTCAGTAAACTTGGAGTAGAATCTTGAGTTGGACTCAAGAACGACTAAGCCTTATGTGTAAAGGTTAAAGCCTCATATGTTGAGGTAAGTGCTTTGTATGTCAAAGTGATGGTGTTATACAACCTTGTTTGTCAAGACTAAGGTCTTGTGTGTCAAGACAGATCCTCATGTGTTGAGGTAATGCTTTGATTGTCGAATCATGAATGATGTGTGACGTACTAATAACCATGGTCTTAGAGAGGGATAAGATATTAAGTCTCCTCTAGAGACTAACCACCTCTAGAGTGAATTACTTTAGCATATGACCACTTGGAACGAGATGATCAAATCATTGGAAAAATATCCTTAGTATATTTGATATGATAAATAATTAAGTGGGCACAAGTGGACCATGCAAATAAGACAAGAGATAAATATAAGATGAGTTAAGATAAGAGAGAACTCGAATTTGTTGACTTCAGTGATAAATGTGCTAAAAGAGTTAGCTATGTGTCAACAATAAATACTTCAGTTATCAAGCATGCTAAATAAGTAAACTAAAGTGTTAACAAGAAAGACTACAATAAAAAGATTTAACTAAAGTGTTAACAAAGAAGATTTAGTTAACTAAGTGTTATGCATGAGGACACTTGAGTTAAACTAAAAGACGACACTTGAGTTATGACACTTTCATGTTGACACTTGAGTTAAACTAAAGACAACACTTGAGTTATGACATTTGAGTTAAACTAAAATACAATACTTGAGTTACGACACTTGAGTTGTGACACTTGAGTTATGACACTTGAGTTACGACACTTGCATGACGATGCTTGAGTTAGCCACCTAACTAAATGATCTAGCATCCAGTTGAAGGGCGAGTTTATCCTAAAGTTAGAGGACAAAGATAAAAGCCAAATCATAAGAAGTATGGTACACTTGTTATGCAGGATTGATGAAACCGATGTCAGAGTGAATTCTCTCTTGAAAGCAATTCACAACTTTTGTGCATGTGACCAAATCTTTAGTGAAGAATATTATTCTGAGTTGTCTTAGTTCATCTATATCTCTTGCTTTGTAATTTCACCAGGGGTGCTTGGTATTTCTCTCTGATATTGCACTAGGTGTGTTGGATGTAATATGCTCGTTTCAAAGGAAACATTCTTTGCTATCTATCAATATTCTAAGAAATATTTTGCTAGGATTTTATCCCTCAAGTTATTGAGGGTTTCCCCATAGTAAATTTCTATGTTGACTCTAGGTGTTTATGATTCCGATTATTCATTGTTTTCAAGTACTATTGTAATTATGCAATTAATATTAAAAATCAACACGATATCAGAGCCTAGGTCATTAAAGAACTAAGTTCAGCAGTCAAGATTGAGCCTACGTTGATCATGGGTGGTTTAAGTTGAGCATAATACTTGAAGAATAATGGCTTCAATCTTAGTAAGACCAGAAGACAGACTTGAAGGAACTTTGAACTTCAATAATTGGAAGGCCATGATTATGGATATATTGGAAGATCATGATCTAGATGGATACATATCTAGTGTTGTTGAAGAGCCTACTACTAATGTTGGGCGCATTACTTTCAAGAAGAATCAAGCCAAAGCAAAGATAATCATTTATGATTATGTGAAAGACAATTTGATGCCAATGATTACTCCATTGAATATTGCAAAGGAATGCTTCAACACTTTGACCAATATTTATAAGAAGAAGGATCCCAATCAAAAGAGAGCCTTGAAGAACAAACTTTGTAATCTGAATATGGAGATGGATGAAGTTGTTGCTTCCTTCTTCACAAAGTTCTCTCAAGTAAGAGACCAACTCTTGAGTATTGGTGTAACTGTTGATGATGATGATCTCATACAAACTATTGTCGATGGTATTCTATCTCCATGGGAGACATTCTTGGCCACTATAAATGGTTGAGAAGTGCAACCAAACTTTGAAATACCGTGGAATGATTTCCTATAAGAAGAAGGGTGAATTCAAAGCAAAAATGCTTCCTCCAAAGAAGAGAACCTTGCTCTTATGGCACAAATGAAGAGAGGAAAGAAATCCTTTTCTCAGAAGACGTTTCCTCATCAAAAGGAAAAAGAATACAACAAGAACTTTGATAAGTCTAAAGCTAAATGCTTCAACTGCAATAAGAGGGGTCACTTTGTAAGAGATTGTTGTGCAAAACAAAGAGGAAAGTTCAAGGGTAGGTTTCATGCTTCTACTTCTATAGATGATGAACCTACAAGAAAGAATTATTCCAATGATAATGAGACAAGGAAGGATTATTATCTTGTCTCATCCCTATCTGGATACATTACCACTAGTGCTGAGACATGGCTGGTGGATAGTGGGGCATCCAAAAACATGACTAGATATAGGAGCACTATCACAGATCTGAAGGAAAAGAAGTTCTCCTGTTAGGTGGAGCTTGGATATAATACTACCTATTTGATCCAAGGAGTTGGATCCACTTATTTTCAGTTGTATTCAGGAGATGTATAGCATGTTGATGAAATTCTATTTATTCCCGGTATGAAGAAGAACCTCCTATTTGTTTCAGTTCTAGAAGATAAAGGATTTAGAGTAATATTTATGGACAATAAAGCACTCTTGTGGCCTAATAATACAAACTTGAACTCTGCATCTGTAATTGGAGTTAGAGAGGTAGGTCTCTACAAAGTTCCTAGAAAGCTCATTCAGGCCATCATGCATGACATAATCAGTCCCTGTGAACTGTGGCATAGGAGTCTTTGTCATATTCATTTCAAAGAACTACCTGTATTGCATAAGATGGTAAAAGGAATACTTGTGTTTCAATCTGAACATGATGGTATTTGTAGAGGTTGTGCTCTTGGTAAGAACACCAAGAAGATATTTCCAAGTAGTACCAAAAGATCCAAAGGGATCTTGTACTTGATGTATTCCGATATATGTGGCTCTATGTTAGTACCATCTTTTAGTGGTTATTTGTACTATGTGATTTTCATAGACGACTTCTCTCGCAAGTCTTGGATCTATTTTCTGAAGCCAAAGAGTGAAAATTTCAACAAGTTTCAAGAGTTTAAAGCACTGGTTGAGAATCAGACTGGAAATCACATTCGTTCTTTGAGATATGATAATGGAGGAGAGTTCGAGTCTCATGAATTTAATGACTTCTGCCAAGAGGAAGGGATAAGAAGTCAGCTGATTGTAACTTACAACCCCCAACATAATGGGGTTACTGAAAGAAATAACAAAACAATATGTGAGGTTGCTAAAGATATTATGTGTGATCAGGATCTGACCACTTCCTTATGGGAAGAAGCCTCCAACACTGCTATTTATATACAGAAAAGAAATCCTCATGCTATCCTGGGAGAAAATACTCCTGAAGAAGTTTTCACTGGTGAAAAACCATATGTTGGACACTTGAAGATTTTAAGTTATCCTGTCTACATTCATGTGCCAAAAGAGAAAAGGACAAAGATGGAGACATCCAGAAAGAAAGGAACATTTGTTGGATATAGAGAATCCTCCAAATATTATAGAATGTATGTTCCAGGACAAAGGCATATTGAATTCAACAAAGATGTAACATTTCACAAAGAGGCCACTTTCAAGTGCTCTAAACAAATTAATGTGATTAAGATATGGAGGATCATGAGACTCCCATGATGGAGCATCCAGCTTTTGACTCTCCCCATTCAGATGCTGAGAGGGATAATCCAGAAGAGTCTTTAGATCCGCTTGATCTTGAAGATCTAGTAGAACTGGTAGAAAGATCTCTTGATGAACCTCCTGTTAAGAGGAGATCTGCCTAGTGTCAAGATATTCCACAAGAGGAAAAAAAACATGGAGCATTACCAGGAACATTCATATAACAAAGGAGACCTGAAATATATTCAGGATATGTAGCTTAGATGAGTCACAT
Source organism: Larix kaempferi (assembly GCA_027924585.1). Lineage (NCBI taxonomy): Eukaryota > Viridiplantae > Streptophyta > Pinopsida > Pinales > Pinaceae > Larix > Larix kaempferi. The sequence goes on from BSBM01000106.1 coordinate 16,344,934, forward strand.
CAGTGATTTAGAACCCACCACCTATGAGGAAGCTTCTAAGCAACAGGTATGGAAAGATGCCATGGTGGAAGAATACAAATCCATCATGCAAAATGATGTGTGGGAAGTGGTTCCTAAACTGGAAGGGAAATCTATAGTAACTTCCAAATGGATTTATAAAATCAAACATGTAGTTGATGACAGTATTGAAAAATATAAAGCAATATGTTTGGCTCATGGTTTCTCACATAAAGAAGGGATAGACTATGATGAGACATTCACTCCTGTGTCTAGTTACACCACTATTTGAGCCATCATTTCCCTTTCCTCAGTTCAGGGGTGGAAAATTCACGAGATGGATGTGAAGACTGCCTTTCTCAATGGTGAAGTTAAGGAAGAAGTATACATATAACAAATTGAGGGGTTTGTAGTTCATGGGAAGGAGTCCCATGTATGAAAACTTAATAAATCCTTGTATGGGCATAAGCAGGTCACGATGGATTGGTATTCAAGGATTGAAAACTATGTTCAGATCTCGGGCTTCTCCAAAAGCGAATTTGACCCCAAACTGTACTTCAAGGTTGTGAAGAACCAACCATTGATATTGGTTATCTATGTTGATGACTTGTTCCTTACTGGAGAGGAAAAACATATAGCTTGGTGCAAGAGGGAGCTCACTTCTGAGTTCGAAATGGAAGACTTAGGTCTTATGAACTATTTTCTTTTCCTATAAGTTTGGCAAAGGAAAGATAAGATATTTATTTCACAAGGAAAGTACACAGTTGACATGTTGCACAGATTTGCTATGATGGACTGCAAGTTCATGTCTACACCAATGGTGTCTAATCTGAAGAAACTACATGAGTCAGATTTTGGAGAGGATCTAGTGGATCCTACCATGTGTATACAACTCATTGGTTCCTTGATGTATTTGATACATACTGGACCAGATATATGATATGCTGTGAGTATCTTGATTCAACTCATGTTTGAGCCAAGACATATACATTGGGTTGCTTCCAAGCATGTGCTTAGATACCTTCGAGGTACTATTGCTTATGGACTCATATATGATTCCAGGGATGGAGTGATGCTACTTGGATATGACGAAGCTGAATGGGGTGGTAGTAATATGGACCGAAGGAGTACATCCAAATATTGTTTTAGCTTAGGATCATCTATGATCTCTTGGTATAGCAGGAAGCATGGCTCCATATCCCAGAGTACTACATAAGCAGAGTATATTGAATTCAGTAGTGCCCGCTGAGAAGATGTGCGGCTTAGGAAGCTACTTATTGGGTTGTTCCGTGAGAATCTTGACACTACTGTCATTCTCTCTGACAATCAGAGCTGCATTAAGCTCTCAGAAAACCTTGTGTTTCATGACAAGTCGAAACAAATTGAGATGAAATACCACTACATCAGAGACATGGTCCAAAGAGGTGCCGTAATAATTTAGTACATTGCTACTGATGAGAAGATAAAAGATATGTTGACTAAGCCTTTGTCCTTGACGGAGTATAAGTAATTTTGATAAAATCTTGGCATGGCAGAACGCCTCCCTTGCTGAGAGGGAGTGCTAAAGTTACAACATCACCAGTCATTCTCTAAGTCAATCTTGTGCACCAAGTTTGAGCCTCATGTGTCAATGTAGTGCCTTATAGGTGTCTGAGTTGGACTTAAGAAACTTAGAGTAGAATATTGAGTTGGACTCAAGAATGACTAAGCCTTATGTGTAAAGGTTAAAGCCTCATGTGTTGAGGTAAGTGCTTTGTATGTCAAAGTGACGGTGCTATACAATCTTGTTTGTTAAGACTAAGGTCTTGTGTGTCAATACAGATCCTCATGGGTTGAGGTGGTGGCTCATGTGTTGAGGTAATTCTTTGATTGTATAAGCATGAATGATGTGTGATGCACTACTAACCATGGTATTGGAGATGGATAAGCTATTAAATCTCCTCTAGAGACCAACCACCTCTAGAGTGAATTAATTTAGCATATGACCACTTGGAATGAGATGATCACATCATTAGAAAAATATCCTTAGTATATTTGATATGATAAAGAATTAAGTTGGCACAAGTGGACCATGTAGATAATACAAGAGATAAAGATAAGATGAGTTAAGATAAGAGAGAACTCGAATTTGTTGACTTCAGTGATTAGTGTGCTAAAAGAGTTAGCTATGCGTTAACAAGAAAGACTTCAGTTATCAAGCATGCTAAAAGAGTTAACTAAAGTGTTAACAAGAAATAATGTAGTAAAAAGAGTTAACTAAAGTGTTAACAAAGAATATTTAGTTAACTAAGTGTTATGCGTGACGACACTTGAGCTACGACACTTGCATGTTGACACTTTAGTTAAACTAAATGACAACACTTGAGTTAAAATAAAATACGACACTTGAGTTGCGACACTTGAGTCGTGACACTTGAATTACGACACTTGAGTTACGACGCTTGCATGGCGACACTTGAGTTAACCACCTAACTAAGTGATATAACATCTAATTGAATGGAAAGGTAATCCTAAAGTCAGAGGACAAAGATAAAAGCCAAAGCATGAGAAGTATGGTACAATTGTTATGCAATATTGATGAAACCAATGTTAGAGTGAATTCTCTCTTGAAGGAAATTCACAACTTTTGTGCATGTGACCAAATCAACGAATTGGTTTAGTGCAGAATATTATCCCGAGTTCTCTTATTTCATCTATCTCTCTTGCTCTATAATCACACCACGAGTTCTTGGAATTTCTCTCTGATATTGCACCAGGGGTGCTTGATGTAATCTAATTATTGTAAAGGAAACATTCTCTGCTATCTATCGATATTCTAAGGAAGATTTTGCTAGGGTTTTCTCACTCAAGTTATAGAGGGTTTCCCTAGGGTAAATTTTTGTGTCGACTGTGGCTGTTTATGCTTCTGATTATTCATTGTTTTCAAGTACTATTGTAATTCCATAATTAAGATTAAAAATCAACACTTGGAAGCCCCTATGATCAGGATATGGTGACATGTTGGGAAAATAAAGCTCTAGTATGGAGATTTAATGGAATTTGTCTATCAACATATGCACCCATAAAGTGGATTAAAGATAGTTGGGGCTATGACCCAGAAGTTCATTTTTTATAGGTTTTTTCTTAGCACTATTGTTAAGTAAAGAAGAGAAGCACGGGGTTTAAAAGAAGGGCCTCGATTGTAGGGAAGGGGATCCAGTTTGCTTCTCCCCTAAGCATCTAAATTTAATCTACAAACGACTTCCATATCTTCTTCCATCCCATTTTTGGTTAGAATCACAAATTTCCCCACCAATCTAGGAGGATAAGGTTTTATCCTAGATTGGGAACAAAATGGGGGAGTTTGTTTGTTATGATTATAACAAAGAAAAGAAGGGTGTGTTATTTTTCACCCAAATCCATGTAATGTTAAATGTGAGTAAATGGATTCAAGACATAATTCTACTACAATGGAAAGGTAGAGGAATCAATAATTGCATTATGAGAGAATTTTGTTCCACTATCGATTTTGCAAAGATTAAATCCATTTAATGGATCCCTTCTTGAAGTTCAATGAAGTTGTAGGAGATATACCAACTGTAAGGGGAAAATCCTTGACCCCAAGTGGTGCCCCAATATCCCTCAGCCAATTCCACCCTATTAAAAGAAAGAAAAAAAATATGATCAACAATGGAAAGAAAGGTGTCTCCCCCCACCTTGCAACATTAATCTTGTGAGCCCCTATCAAAGAAACAAAACCATAATTCCCCTAGAAGGTTATCCATGCTCAAAAGAGATGATGACGATGGTTGAGCATTCTCCTTGAGCATCCATGGTAGTAGTATCTCCATTATCTAAGGAATATAAAAAAGCAGCTTTGTTTGATCCGACCCATGGGGATGATTTACACAAAGAAAGGTCTAAATAATGGATAGAAATAAAAATACATAGAGAATCTAAACCCACTCCTAGAAAGGAAGAGTTGGAAACAACTAGCTCTAGGAATTCCAACCATGAAAATGAATTTGCCTAGTAGTTGGAGGAACAAGTAAGAACAAAATAATTTTGAATGAGGAAAAAATACTAATTACCTTACAAAAGAAAAATAAGCATGCATTATTTTTGTGTTTTGTTGTGTGGTACTTTTGTAAGAATCTACTTGGCCCACTTTAGTATAAATACACTTCTCTCTAGATTCTTGAAAGCTCTAAACCAACCCCCAACTCTTTGGATTTTGGGGACAAAATGGATTTTGAAGATCAATTGCAGTATCAAATAAATCTCTTTGTACTTCATTGTATGGGTAAAACTATGGCATTTTAACTCAATATAAGTAATCATTTTGATTTTCAAAAAACACGGTTTATCTTAATAGTGAAAAAAATTTCATAAGGGTTTATACTTAAAAAAAAACTGTGGGGAGTTATCAAGCTTATTTGTGCATTCTTATGGTAAAAATATTTTAATGTGAGGTTATTAAACTTAACCAACTTAAATTAAGCATTTATACTCATTGAAGTTTGAATGTGGATCATTATTATAATAATGCTTGTTTCAACCATCAAAACATAGTGCAATAAACTACCTTATGATTGAAAAGATGAAACACAAAAACAACAATTGGTTTATCAATATGTTTTGATCTCCTAAATAACCATGTTATTCACCTCTCAACTAGAAACTTACACACCACCTATCATTTCACATGAATTGAATTGTACTCACCTAAGGGACCGGATCACTAAATTAAAGCTTGGAATCAAAGGCAACTATTATGACTAACTATAAACACTTAGAAGGTGTTGGGTCTGGACATCCATCCTTTTTGTAATTAATGTATGTAAGTACCAGGAAATGAAATATGATTAGTTGTCATCAAACCAAGCCATAAAAAGGGTGCTTGGCCTAGTGATCAAAGTTTACCATGTCAAGTGATCCTCGCTATAAATAAAAGTTGTCATGAGAATATTGGGTTACATTTTTTCCTTTACTATTTGAGTTGTGAGAATTACAAAATTTTTACAGTCATGAACATTCTAGGGTTGGATATTATACTCTTGATTATCTTAGCTAAGTACTTATGGCTCTTTTTGCAGTGGGTTTATTCCCAGTACTTGTGTTTCCCCACTTAAATATGATTTTTTTGGGGTTTTATTCTTGGTTTCTATTGCTTAGTAATGGTTAAGAAAAAACTAATTGAATACAATGTTGCATTATTGATTAATTGATTCACTTAGTATTTTTGGTATCAAACTTGAATCCATTTCCTATGATTGGTTGAATTCGGTTTTGTATAAGTCATTGTGCTCTAATATGAACTGTTATCATTTATTGTGTGCATAAGTTATCATTGTTTGCTTGATTTTAGTTACTATAGTTTTTGGATATTCACATTATGGAGTTTCACTGATAATATGTTGACATGTTATGATCTAATGAGATTTATAGTATTAGTGCTAGAGTCTAGATCTGTCTTAAGCCGAATTCACTTGATTTAGATATCAATATTCTTGTGTTTTGGTTATTTGCATGTTGATGGATGTTCTAGACCCAACATTTGAGGGGCATTCAACAAGCTCACAAGGACATTTTAGATGAGAGATAATACTACTAGTGGATTTCGACAAAACTTACTGGGGAAAATAGCTTAAAATAAGTGCAACAAGTAAGTTGAAAGTAACATTTTGGAATATTGGCACCAAAGAAGAACATTCAAAGTATGGGAAATCCTAACCTCAATCAGAACCATGAGGTATAAAAAAAAAAGGAGAATCCCAAAGTGTCTAGAAGGGGTAAGGGGACCACTTTCCTAATCCTAGTCGAGTACCACACGAGGAAGCCCCAATATGAAAACAAAATTCAAAATGAATCAAAGACAAAAATATCAATTAGAGGAGAACAAATCCAAATCTCAAAATAGTTCATTAAATAACTCTACATAGCATTGCAAGAAGTACATAGAGAAACCTTGACATGCTCTTGAAATCTCCAACGAAGAGAAGAAGCAATCAAGAGCTAAAATAAGCATTGATTTCCTATCTTTGAATATGCTGAATTTTTTGGGAACACACTTACACTTAATACTTTCTAGGAGGAAATTAGGGAAGTGTCTCCCTCGCCCAAATAATAAACATTCAAAGGAACAATATAAGAGCTTGCAATTACATGGCATTGGAAGAATCAAAAGCACTGCTCTTTTAGAAGTTGGGATGAAATGGTTAAACAATTTTGGGAATAATATAGATATCTTAATGAAAAACTCAATTTTCACCAAACTCGAAGGAACCAAACAATTATGATGGGAAATTGTCCAACAATATTAATCCTAGCTAAAAGAGTTATTTGACACTTCAGAGGTTGTACAAACCGATTGGTTCACCTTAAGTCTCTAGCATGACAATTGATCTCACATTCTGGAACCAAAATTAAGTCATATAGGTAAGTTTTGATACAACAATTGAGGTGGAAGATGAGATGGAGCCAACTATGCAAGACAATGAACAAATGAGGAAGGAGGGTTGGGCTAAGAATAAAGTGAATGAAGCCAAGAGACACAAACCTAACATGGAAAGGAGGGGAGACCATAAAATTGTAATAAAATAGAAAACAGGGATAAGAATTCAAAGAAGTTGAATATGTTCATTTTTCGCTAAATATGCGACACTAAAGAACATCGACAGTGGAACCACTGTAAGTATAACCCAAGGAACCAAGGATGATTTTCATATAAGAGAGGGAACTACAAAGGATTTTAGAGTACTTTTGAGGGATGGGGCCGAAATCAAGAACCTCAATAGGATAAAAATGTCTTCCAAGCTTCAATCCTATTGAAACAATTCTTCTATTTTTACCCAATGGAAGAAAAAAATACAAGTGTTTTGCATGTGAGGCTTGGGAACACACATGCAATAGTTGTATTTTTAGCATCCTCGAAACCATATGTTGTTACCTCTATGGTTCCAATGCACATGAAACTAGGATCGCCCATTATGATTCAAAGACTGACATCTGAAATATTTTAAGTTCATCCATATAATGGAGGGGACAAAACATAAGTGATATTTTATCACAACTTGAGCTAGGATCAAAGGATACAGATGACCTAGTTTCATTAAAGACTTGAAAAGAGACAATGATGGTTGTATTTTTGAAAAATCAAAGAGGGGAATAGATGAATCACTTGAAGACATTACAGAGAGGAGGAAATCCATGAGAAGAAGAATAAGAGTACAATCCTATCAAAGAATGACAAAATTGACTAAAAGGAAGATACAAGAATTAATAGCAAAATTGCAAGAGCTAGCTCTAGACAAGAAGTATATTTAAAAAGTTTGTAACTTTCTTACATGATTTCTAAGCACCAATAAAGATGATGACTTAAAAATTGATACTTTCTAGGGACAAAAGGTGAGAACCTAATCTTGGAAATTCCCCACTGTCATAGGGAAGGAAATCCCTAATGTGGTGGTTGATCATCCCATTGGCCAAGCTCAATATCATATCATCCATATTATGAGAAAAAAAGTGTTGTGTAGACATCCCTTTTCATTGAGAATGGTGATCATCTAACTGACAAACCACATAGTGTGTAAATCCATTAGAAGATTGGTTGCGCTTAAGATTGATTATTATACAACAAAGGTATGCAAATTTTGAGCCATTGAATCTTCCATAAGAAACATATAATTCGCTCTTTAGGATATACATGATATATTTAATGAGGAGCATGATACAATTCAATAAATTAGCCATGATGTCTACACAATTTCTAAGAAAGTAATCATTCCCCTAGATAAGATAAAGCAAGTAGTTGAAGTCGAGATAGATACAACAAACAAATACAATCCATCGTAACCTTGGCCTAATATGGAATATTTGTATGCATCCCAACAATCTAGTGATCTAGAACTCTATGACTAGGGTGTCTTGCACATGGAGTGTCACTTAAATAATATTTTGACAAAGTGTTTGTCAAGTAGTGTTGGAAAGAGAATATGAGAATAATTAGGTGTATCCTATATAAGTAAAGAACATATTTAGAGTTGAAGTGCAAAGCACAAGCCCAATGGGCCAATATCAATATCATATCAACCATGTTTTAGAAAAGAATGTTGTGTAGAACTCCTTTTTAATTGAGAATGGTGATCATCTAAGTGACAAGCCACATAGTGTATGAGTCCATTGGAAGATTGGTTGTAGTTAATATTTATTTTTATAGAACAAATGCATGCAAATTTTGAGTCATTGAAGCTTTCGTAAGAAACATATCACGCACTATTTAGGCCATTGAGGATATATTTAATGAGGAGAACAATATGCTTCAATAAATTATCTATGATGTTTGGATAATGTCGAAAGAAAGTAACCATTCCCTGAGATAAGGGAAATCAAGTAGTGGAATTTGAGATAGACACAAAAGATAGAGACAAGCCATCATGAACTCAAACTAATATGGAATATTTGTATGCATTCCAAAAATATAGTGATCCAAAACTCTATGACAAGGGTTTCTTTCACATGGATGTCACTTACTGAAGATTTTGTTGAGTAGTGTAGGAATGAGCATACGAGAATAATTATGTGTATTCTAGATATGTAAAGAACCTATTTAGAGTTGAATTGCAAAGCGTAAGCCCAATAATAGAGTATGAATAAGGGAAATATCACCCACCCAAGTACATTGAAAGGTTCAAGAAGAGGATATAATTTTTCTCTTATGAGCAGATAGTGAAGGATTTTTTCTAAAATAGGTATGACTATCATTCAATGGTGGATAGCTAACTTTATTTTGATACCCAAATTTGCATGGGAAAAACTTAAGGCACGGTGATTATGTTGATTTTAGAAGATTAAAAGAGAAAATTAATGCGAGTACTATGGGGCAATAAGATTGTATCATCTCCAACAATTGATGGGATAAACCAAGAACAAATGAAAAAATTTGGACTTTGGAAGAAACAACATCTCATATTTTACCTATATCTATCAATGGCTTTGCCTACAAATGGCATTGTCATTAGGGAAGAAAAGGGAAACACAAAATAAAACAAGATGTGGAGTTAGTTCACTACCACTTTGAATGAAGGGCTATCTAGTGGGAACACAACACCGGTATATCTATTGAAGAAGATGTGCCACTAGTGGGCACACAACACCGATAGATGTATTGAAGAAGATGCACCACTTTGTGTAAAAAAATACACCATAAAATAAGGTGAATATGTTTTTTAAGATGTTAATTGCTAGTAAGAAAGAACCCACTTTTGATAGATATCCAAAGGAACAGATCAATGATAGGAAGATCCAAGAAGAACCAATTGATATACAATCGATAGAAGGTGTTGGAGGGAATCCAAAGAAGGTTAATGTTGCAAAGAAAGGGAGGGTCCTAAGTGCTTGGAAATAACCAACTATTGCGGTGATGACAAAGTGATAGTCGAGGCCATATCACCCACTTAAAGAGTTTTCCAGTGTATTTGAGTATACCCACCATGATTTTTGGAGACATTCCTAGAGAGTTTAGGGAATTAAGGTTGATGTTATTGACCAAATTCCCAAAATAGCATAAAAATAGAAAGAAATAGTAACTCCAAGACTTGAGATGAATAAGAAGCCTTTACGGGGAGGCAACATCCTTTTACAATATATCAAATGAAGAAGATGAGATGATCTCTAAAACTAGATCTCCTTGATATATATAGAAGACAAAGAGTCACCAATTACATTAAGGTCCTAACTGACCAATACCGGAAATACTAAATAATAATATAAATGTAATGTCACAACATATAGGGCTTAACATGCCCCTCCCCTTCAAACAAGTGGAAGAGGAAGTTTTCCCCTCGAAAAGGATTCTTATTCATTCTCTTTACGTCATTCTCAAGGCTTGGAGTTACTCTTTCCGTCTATTTTTATGCTATTTTGGGAATTTGGTCCATAACTATTGAAATAAAATGCAAATCCCATAAGATAGAGACCATGTAGAATGAACCCAATGAACACAAATAAAGTATAAGAAGAGATCAAGAATTTATTGGACATTGATATCTTGTATCCAGTAAAGGAGAATGGGTGGGCCTCGCTAGTTTTGGTCACCAAGAAGAAGAATAATGAATTGAGGAATTACACGGAGTTTCAAATGCTAAATTGGGTAACGACCAAATATCACTTTTTAGTACCTTTCAAAAGATGTTTTAGAGGGAGTAGTAGGTAAAGATATGTATTCCCTCCCTATATTGGTATTTCGGTATCGTTAAGGTAAATAGGCCAACCACTCACCATTTTGTCTTGTGCATAGAGGGGAAATGCCTATTGTAAAATGCCATTCAACTTCATAGATACATAAAAAATTCGTAGATACATCAACATGTTTTTGTCGAACAATTGTGAAGATCATTAAAGCTTTTATTCATAAAACACTTGAAGCATACTTGGACAATTGGACACTATTTGGTTGTTTAAATAACCAAATATATGAATTTTGAATGATCTTGTGCAAGTGTAGGAAACAATAATATCCATGAAAACTAAGAAGTATTAGTTTTGAAGTCTTCTAGAAATATCTTGGATCACATAGTCTTAGGGAAGGGATGGTGGTAAATCCCAATAAGGTGAAGGTGATCTCAAACCATTGAGTAATACATTAAAAGTAAAGACATTTCTAGGGCATATATAATATATCATCGAAAGTTTATTAAAGGATATGACTAGATAACATACCCAATGGACATGTTAATGAAGAAGGAGACATTTGTTCGGGTACACAGGGTACTACCAAAGGACCGAACACCAAGAGAAGCCACTTCACACAAACAGATCACAGATCAACACACCGATGTTTTGACGTGGTTTAAACCCTCTTGAGGGAAACACTCCACGGCCCCGGCCAAATAGCTTCTACGGGGCAATTTATTATGCAAAGAAAGAAAGTTACAAATGAGCTTCTCATAATCGATCAACTAAACAATGACCCTCCATGCTCTTTAAATAGAGATCATGGACCAATCGGGTGTTAAGCCACGGATCAAGGTTAGGTTTGATCTAAGAGAAGTTGAGCCGTCGGATCAATCTATGTCGAAAATATATCATGACTGTCAGATTAAGTATTTACAAATGCATACTAAAGAAACACACTATCCCTAACGGATATATTACACAAGTTGATCTTAACTAACTCCTAAGTGTCTAAATATCCTAACATCCCCCCTTAAGAACAACTTGGGATAGGATTGAAGGATTTACAAAAGTGACACTATTAGGAGAAGGAAGGAGGCATTAGAGCCTATCCCCCCTTAATGACAAGTTCCTGAACTCCTAACATAGATCGAAGTTTAGAAAACTTCGCTTCTGTAAGAGACTTGGTGAAGATGTCTGCAACTTGATCATCTGTAGGGCAAAAGAGCACGTCAAGAACACGATCATGAACAAGATTTCTGATGAAGTGCATATGTAGCTCAATGTGTTTGCTGCGTTGATGTAGAACTGGATCTTTGGCAAGCTTGATGGCACTTTGATTGTCGCACCAAAGTGGAGTAGGCTGCTGCTGCTCGAATCCAAACTCTGAAAGGATCTGTCGAAGCCATAAAGCTTTCTGACTGGCATTAACTGCTGCTCGATATTCTACCTCTGCTGAAGAAAGAGCAAGAGCTTGTTGTTTCTTACAAGCCCAAGTAATAGGTCCAGATCCCAGACTGAAAACATAACCTGCAGTAGACTTTCGATCATCAGGATCGCCGGCCCAATCTGAATCAGTGAAACCAACCAACAAAGGTTTCCCCCCTGTACTGTAATGAATCCCAAACTGAACTGTACCTCGAATATATCGAAGTATTCTTTTAGCTGCTTTCCAGTGACTTTCATGAGGTGTCTGCATATAACGGGCAACTCGACCAACGGCAAAGGAAAGGTCAGGACGGGAATGATTCAAGTATAAAAAACTACCAACAAGCTGACGATACAAGGTGGCATCTACTTCAGGTGAAGTACAAGTGGCAGAAAGTTTGACTCCAGACTGGAAGGGAGAAGGGGCTGGTGTACAGTCTTCCATGTGAAAGCGACGAAGAAGGTCACAAGCATACTTAGACTGAGAAAGAAAGATTCCTTCTTTGGTTTGCAGAACTTGGAGACCAAGAAAATAATGCAAATGTCCTAAGTCTGACATTTCAAAAGTTTGTTTAAGACTGGATTTCACATGGGTTATAAGATTAGGGTCACTACCAGTAAGAATAAGGTCATCAACATATAGAACAAGTATGATGAGATGGTTTCCTACTTTCTTGGTATAGACATTGGGGTCAGAATGGCATCTAGAAAAACCAGTGTCAAGGAGAAAGTTATCCATTTTGGCATACCAAGCTCTAGGAGCTTGCTTAAGGCCATATAAGGATTTCTTAAGGCGGCAGACAAGGCTAGAGTTATTCTGAACATAGCCAGGAGGTTGTTCCATGTAAATTTCCTCCTGTAAATCACCATGTAAGAAGGCAGACTTGACATCCATTTGATGGACTTCCCAATTGTGTAAGGCTGCAAGGGAAAGAACAAGGCAGATGGAGTTCATTTTGGCGACGGGAGCAAAGGTTTCATTGTAGTCAATCCCTTCAACTTGGGAAAAACCTTTGGCAACTAACCTTGCCTTAAGTCTTTCAACACTTCCATCTGATGCATACTTAGTTCTGTAGACCCATTTACATCTGACAAGTTTTCTTCCTTTTGGAAGAGGTACAAGATCCCAAGTATCGTTCGCCATTAAGGAACGATATTCTTCATCCATGGCCGCATCCCAATCTGGATTCCCTGAAGATTCTGCAAAAGTTTCTGGATCATGATTCTCGTAAACTTGAGCCAAAAGAGAAGAGGCTCGCTGAAACTGAGAACGTGTTCGACGTTGATCTCTAGGATCACCGGCAAGATCACCAGCTGCTTCACATGTTGAACGGACCCATCGAGGAAGCACTTGTGTTGGTGCAACTGGAGGAACATGAGCAGGCGGAGGTGGATTTTCATCCTCACTGTCATCATCAGAAACTGGAGTTGGAAACCTGTCAAGGAAGTTGGAAGAAGAAGAAGAAGAAGGCACAAACGCCGAATCAGGCTCGCAGGCCACAGATGGCACAATCACCGAGTTAGGCTCGTAGGCCAAGAGATTTTCATCAAATTTAACATCTCTTCTAATGATTATAGCATGAGAATGTGGTTGAAGAAGTCTATAACCTTTTACATCTTCAGAATATCCAACAAATATGCACTTTTCACTTTTAGGCTGCAATGCTTTTCGTTTTTCATCCGGAATGTGAGCCCATGCTTCACTACCAAACACACGAAAGTGACTTACATCAGGTTTAATTTTACTCCATGCTTCTTTCGGTGTTATACCTTGTAATGCTTTTGTGGGGGTGCGATTAACTATGTAATTTGCACAATTTATGGCTTCAGCCCAAAATTGAAGACTTAGTCCTTTAGATTGGATCATACAATTAGCCATTTCTTTTAAAGTGCGGTTCTTCCGCTCAACTACACCATTTTGTTGTGGTGTATATGGAACAGTGTGCTGTTGTTGGATGCCTTGTTCAGTGCAGAAAGTAGTGAACTGTTTGTTAACATATTCTCCTCCATTGTCATATCTTAACTTAATAATTTGATGACCAAATTGTTTTTCAACAAGGGCCTTGTAGGCCAAGAACATGTTAAATACTTCGCTCTTAAGTTTTAAGAAATAAACCCAAGTGCGTCTGGTGTAATCATCAATGAAAGTTAAGAAATACTTGAAACCAGAAAAGAAAGCAGATGGAAGAGGACCACACAAGTCACTATGCACAAGCTCCAAGGGAACCGAGGCATGCCAAGAGGCACGTTTGTCAAAACTGTCCCGATGATGTTTTCCGAGTACACAACCGGAACAAACACCATCTCTGCAAGATACCATCGGAAGACCTATCACCATATTTTCTTTACATAGTTGTTGCAATGAGCGATAATTTAAGTGACCAAATCGCTCATGCCAAAGTTTGCTCAAGTTATCACTATGAGCAACAAAAACTGAAGGGAAAGGTGATGACCCAAAGTTGTTAAACTTGTACAACCTGGTAATATCATCAACAATTTCGGTAGCTAGGACTTGTTGAGGATCTTTAAAATCCTTGATTACAACTTGGTGAGGTGTAAAGGTCACAGTTTTACCTTCACCAGAATGAGTGATCTGATAGATTGATAACAAATTGCAGGAAATTCTTGGAACACATAGTACATCACTAAAATGACCATTATCTACTGGAACTGTTCTAGCTCCTACAACACTTAGAGATCTATCATCACCAACAAATATTTGTTTGGTGTTACATTCATGCATAGTAGAAAAGATGGCTTGATCCTTAGCCATATGATAAGATGCTCCAGAATCAATGAGCCATTCATTTGAATTAGAAGAAGAAGATGCATTATAAGAATAACCAGAAGCACAAAGTGCATGTCCATGAGAGGTAGATTCTGAAGACGAATCTAGGCTGATGTGGTGCTTCTTCATTGCTGCTTCCAAGGCTGCCATCTTCTTGAAACACTTAGATTCATCATGATTATCTTTCCCGCAATAGTTGCAATGACGCTCAGTCTTCTTGCCTTTTGGCTTGGATCCTTTGTCATTTTTTAAAGAAGGAGCTGACTGAGAGGGTTTGGGACCCTTGTTTGACTTATTATTGCGAAAATTTTGTTTCTTGGGAGGCTTGGACTTTTCTTTCTGTTGGGACAATAAGGCTTTCCCAGATGTATCTGCATTGTTGATTATTCCAAGATGAATGAGTTTATCTTGTTCTGTAATCAGGGAATCACAAAAGGATTCAACACTAGGCTCTTGATAGCTAGCTGCATTCAAGGATGCTTTCATGGAGTAAAATGTAGACACAAAAACAGAATATGCAGGTCCAAGTTTGGAAAGAATATGATAAATGCACTGTTTGTCTTCCCTCTCAATCTTACATTCTGCACATAAGAGTTTAAGAGTTTTGTATTTAGATAAATAATCTTGAATGCATGAAAAGTCACTTGGATTTAAAGAAATCAACTCATTTTCAAGTTGATGACCTCGAATTTCATTGTGTTTACCAAACACAGTTTCCAACTTGTCCCAAGCAGCATTAGGTTCATCAATTCCAGATTTGTGGAATCGCAAATCAGCAGAGATTGACATCCCAATCAATCCACGAGCTTCATCACATCTATTTGCCCATTTTATTTTCTTATCATCATCAGTGAGTTCTTTTTCTTTCCCTGTTGTAATTCTGAAAAGTCCCCTACTTCGTAGAACATCCTCCATACGAGATTTCCATGAGAAATAGTTGGAACTATTAAGTAGAATATCACAAGGGGCGGCCATATTTGTAATTTAATGGCTATAAAAGCAGAAACCAATACTCTGGATGTGAAGAGCTCGAAAAAATAGGCGGTTTAAAAAAAATGGCACTGAAAACTGACTCTGTATGATGAAGTTATGCTTGAACAAAGAAACTCTTGAAGATATCCCGAATAGTAACGTGGCAGCTAGAGAATGTCCAGCAAAAAAAAGAACCCCCCTCTTCCCAAGATAAACCTTTTGACAATCACTTTACAAGAAAGTTGCTTCAAGTGAACCACTTTTGTAAAATAAGTGATTTCACTTTTACAATAGTGCAATAATAAATAAACAACTTAAGTGACTCACTTATATTTTTATTTTTTATTATTATTTAAGTGAGATGCACTTTTACAATAAAGTAACTTGAAAATATAAATTGCATGCACTTTTTCTTTTAAAAGAAACTTCCTAAGACTTGAACTCAATACCTATTAAGGAATAAAACAACTTTGAACCAAGTGAGCTAGATTAAAAGGTATGTAAAATATGGGAATGAGGAAGGGTTTTTTTTTATTTATTACTCTTCTTGCTCGGTTTGCGTGCTTGCCATTTTTCCTGCAAAACAGAGCACAAATCGAAACAAAAAAACTTTTCCACACTTGTGGAGTTAGATCTTGTTAGCTTGCCCGGAAAGTCTACGTTTTTTCTCTGTTTCTGATTTGCCGAGATCGCGCAAGGTGCATGGCAAAGAGCATACGCAGCCGAAAAAACCCTTTCCCTTTCTGTTTCTGATTTGCCGAGATCGCTCAAGGTGCACGGCAAAGAGCATACGCAGACGGGAAAGCAACAATCCGAACCCAAAAAAAAATCTAACAGTAAAAAAAAATGAAATATGAGATTTTTCTTATTAAAAAACGAAATAAAAAAAATGCGTCACTGTAACATTATACCTTCAAATCTGATGAAATACGCGTTTCTGGAAACCGGAACCGTTTTCGATCAAACGAAAACTATTTTCCAATGGAAACGACGCTCCGGACGCAATGGAACACCGCCCACAGCACAGAAATGCACAGAAATACTAGAACTAGAAACCCTTTCGAGTTTCGGCAACAACAGTTCAAGATATAGATCATAACCGGAAGTGGCACTTCATAAAAGCTCTGATACCATGTTCGGGTACACAGGGTACTACCAAAGGACCGAACACCAAGAGCAACCACTTCACACAAACAGATCACAGATCAACACACCGATGTTTTGACGTGGTTTAAACCCTCTTGAGGGAAACACTCCATGGCCCCGGCCAAATAGCTTCTATGGGACAATTTATTATGCAAAGACAGAAAGTTACAAATGAGCTTGTCATAATCGATCAACTAAACAATGACCCTCCATGCTCTTTAAATAGAGATCATGGACCAATCGGGTGTTAAGCCACGGATCAAGGTTAGGTTTGATCTAAGAGAAGTTGAGCCGTCGGATCACTCTATGTCGGAAACATATCGTGACCGTCAGATTAAGTATTTACAAATGCATACTAATGCATACTAAAGAAACACACTATCCCTAACGGATATATTACACAAGTTGATCTTAACTAACTCCTAAGTGTCTAAATATCCTAACAACATTAATCATATGGACCCTTGTCCATCCTTTTACTCATTTTTAACATACAAGGAAACCCAATTAGGATGCCAAAATGGTCCAATTGTAGTTGTGGAGATGCCAAATGACATGATTGTGAATACACCAATATTGATATTTCTAGACTTGACCAAACCTTTTTATGTACATGACGATGTTTTAGGTATCACTATTGTATCTATCCTCACATGCTTGGTGATAAAAGGATGGATCAACTGATATATTTTACAAGTAGGAAGCTACCATAAGTTGAGCACAACTACAACACCACATAACCAAAACTCTTAGGAATGATTTACACCATAAAAATATTTCAACATACTTATTGATGAACAAGTTTAATTTCTATGTAGATCATTAGTCTTTTGAAATATATAGTGAACAAGTTGATAACATAAGAAAGGCTAAATTGATGGTTAATCTTGTTCCAGGAATATGACTTCGAGTTTTCTGTCAAACTGGGGAAATTCCATGTTGGATAGAGCCGCCTATATTGGATAGACAACAAAGTACCCAAAGGTAAAAGTGAGGGATACTTCCTCATCATAGTTCCAGGTGCATGTTGCACTAGGATATATGGAGGATTGGCTATAAGTTCTAGAGGATGGTAAGGCACATGAAGGGATGATAAAAACATATAAATAGATTTAAATGGATCAAAACTTCCTAAGATTCAAAATATAGATAGAGAACCTATACAATATTGGAATGGGTGGAATATTAAGAAGATATATGAAACCATAAAAATAGTACAATTAATCAGAGAAATCCATTGTGGCATCACATGAATCCACTTCTCATCAACTATGACAATGCAAAATTCTATATATTTTGGATTGTTGTGGTCTATAATCTACCAATATTGTTTCAAATTAGTCAATAAATGTGACCAACGTTAGAAGGTAAGTATCAAACCACAAATTAGGGATTTCCATGAGCTTAGCACTAATACTCCAATGTTAACTTTTTGAACAATGGGAAAATGATTTTATTAGACTGCTTATACCAACAAAGAGAACACAATTCTAGTATGTGATAGTGGAAACCGATGAGTTCGCCAAAGATAGAAGAGGCAAGTGAAGTTAGAGTGAAAACTACACAATCAATTGTAAGATTTTTATTTGAAGACACAATTTGCAAGTTTAGATGTTTGATATAGATAACCTTTGACTAGGGTACACATTTCACTAAAAGTACTCATATCAAAATAATGACGAAAATAATTGAGGCTATTCATCACAAGGGAAATCCTTACTACCCTAGATAAAATGGCTAAGAAGATAGCAACATTAAGGTAATGATGTCCACACATATGAAAGTATGAGAATTTAAGTGATTAAGTTGGGAATGTTGATTACATGTTACCCTATGGGCATATTAGACAACATGGAAAAAATAATTGGGGAAGACACCATTATAAGTAACATTTAATAATGAAGTGATAATTCCAATAGAGAATTGGGTACCATCTTTATGAATTGTAGTCACAGAGAAACTACAAAGAGACCAATGTTTAAAAGACTATTAGAAGATCTGGAATGACTAGATGAGGACTGACTTTGGTCTTAGTTTCAAGAGTAAATGAGAAAACAAACAATGAACATGTACCATGACAACAAACTAAAGAAGTGTGAATTTGAAAAAAGCCAATTGTTTATCGTATCATATAGTAAAAGAAAAAGGATAAGGTATCCTGTGAATGGAGAGATCCATTAAAGCTAAATAAGTTGATGAGAATGGATTAGTTGAGATATACCTTGGAGGGATTTCCCTATATCAATTGAGTAAACACATATTGGCTAAAGAGGTTCTTTGAATTACTCCCCAATATAGTTGAGATCAACACTGAATTACTCCCCAATATAGTTGAGGAAAACACCTTGAGAAAGAGACTAAGGTGCTAGATAATGAAACGAGAGATGCAAAGTGTCAACAACCACAAATATCACCCAACCAAGCATGACAAGGGTTGAATGCAGTTGTTAAGGCATTTAAACTAATGGTAGTCTTGTTGTATTGGGAAAATGATTTGTAATTGTAGGTATGAAAATCCTAAGGGTTGAATGGGAAAAGCCCTATTTGATTTCCCATGAGATATACTATGAAGAATAAATATCAATGGATCTTATTAATCAAAGTGTATATATTGGAAGAGTCATTGGAGCATCAAGGTGTGAAATCCGAGAAAGGTGAAATTCCAATTGAGGTGAGTTTGAGATAAAGTGGTCATGGGTGATCTAATGTTATGGGATGACTATTGGAAAAAGGCTTAGAAGAAGTCATTAAAGGGACAAAACATAATAAATATGGATAAATTCTCAATAGAAGGTGATATTATGAATATGTATGGTATCAAGATTAACATAGACAAAGGGATCATCTCCCATTGCCATGATATATGCCCTTCGACCCATACATAAAATGATCACAAGTAGTCCACCATTAAAAAGACATAGAATAAGCCATTATAGAAGCAAATGGAAGGTGATCCTTGGTTGGAACCTATTACCAAAGTGTGGAATTGTCAATGATGAAAGAATCTTGGAAGAAACAATTGAAAATTATGCATGTAAAAACTCAAGCACCAATGGAAAGCATCTTGGTGTAAATAAGTAGGTGATAAGTAACCAATAAAAATATCAACAAGTTATATCGCCAATCCCTTTTTTTTAAACTATGGGAACTTAGATACATCCCAAGGGTATATCCAATAGCCCGCAAGCCATATATACCAGTAAATTGTGACTCAGCAGGGGCCGAGATGTTCTGAATCCCACCAGGGTGAGCCTCTATCCTAGGGGTTGCCTACCTTTCAAGCCTTGTCACAACGGGCCAATGGGAAGCATATCACCAATCCTAAAATGTAAAACTGTTGTGGTTAGGAGGTACTCAAGGGGCCATAAATACTTGATATGGGTCAACCTATAGGGTGACCACATACAAGGCTAAAGTTTTAACAACAAACAAAATGATTGAGTATAGAGGAGGCTAAGAATGACTTGCATACTCAGATGAAGGAATAAGGAAACTATCAAAGCTCGCAAGATCTAGTGCGTAATGGTTTGACCTGATGACGAAAATGAATAGTCTCATTAAAGATGACATAAAACATGTAAGGAAAGACATTAATGGTGCATTTAATCCTTGACCAACTACGATGAAGGGAGCATTTAATGCAAGAAGCCTTTAAATTAAGAAAGGTGTAAGCATTTCTACACGTTATTAACAAATTTCAAGAGATGGAAACAATGATAAGTTAAGATTTCTAGGACAACAACTAGGGTTTTATAATACAAACACTAAATATGGCCAAATACACTCAAATAAGGTAGAAACCATGGAAATATTCAAAACAAAAAATGAAATTGATGATGAGAAATAATATCGATCCAATTATTCACTAATAAGTATACATTGGAAATCAACATTTTATAAAAACTAAGAAAGTGGTACCTTATCGACTACTGCACATATAGAAAGAAGAGTATTTTTCGAGGCCACTATTGAAGAAAAATCTCATGCATCCTATTTTCTATTTTCTAGATCTCAATTTCGTCCAAGGAAATTGGCAATATCCCAAAAGCCAAAACATACCCAAAGTTGAAAAAAATATATTCAAAGTTGAAAAAAAGGTTATTATATTGAAAGTTGGAAAAAACGTTATTGTTAGTTATTAATGCATTTATAAAAAAAAAACATTGTTAGTTATTGATGCATTTATCATTATTATGTCTCCGGCATTAAGTATTCGATCGGGGACAATAAGAGAAGAGCAGGTTTTGAGATATCCCCTCTCTTGAAGGTTCAACCATGGTGATGTATAAATTTCTAAGTTTTGGGAATATTTTAAGTGTTTGGAAGTGTGTCGTGGAGGTAACTGAGCGGCACCGTGCACGGTGACGCATGCCTAGGTTCCTGTGCCCCAGGACTCGATGATGCCATGGCGTCATGGGTTTTAATTTGCTGTTGCAGGTTTTAAATGTTGGGTGATGGTTGGTGTTGTGTTGAGATTTGAGCGATATGAGGGTTTTTTGCAGTGTGGATCTTCCATGATGGAGCCTTGGTTTAATTTGGTGCAGAATGTGACGGCTGTGGGACTTTCCCTGTTCTGTTCTGTTCTTTTTCAGTGGATGTTTTGGGCCATGTGGGTGTTGCGTGTTGTGGATGCTTCTCACCGATGTGGTCATTTTGTGCTATCTAGGGTTTTATAGGGTGGAATGCTCTTGTCTCTTCATCGATTACATGTTGTGGGAATTCCATCATGTGTCTTCGTTATTGTTCTTCGTCGCCATCATATTCTTGAGATGGTATGGGTGGAGGTATGGGTTCCTGGCATGGTTGAATGTGGCTGTCTTTGGGATGTGGCCAGTCGGCTTGGAATTTGTGATGTTATGGCGTATATCTGTCGATGGCTTCTTCTGATTTATTTTGGAATGGTGGGGTGTCAGGGTTTTTGTTGTTCATGCTGGTCTTTGGGTTCACTCTCCTTTCGCATTTGCACTCGTCTCCTATTGTGGGCGATGGCGACAGTTTTCACATATCTATCAACAGGGTTCTATATCGGTCCCTGTGGATTGGTCTTTCAAAGGTTTTCCGACTTCGGGTTTGGCGTTGTTGGACAGGTACTCGGTGTCTGTAACTACTTTTTTTTTCTTGCAATTTCCATGGAAGGAAAAAAACTACTATTCAACTCTTCTTATTTTCTATTGTTTCTGCATTTCAAAATGGTTTCTAAGTTCCTTCATCTGCGTTTAGTGCTCTTCCTCTGTCGGGATTAATTGGGAAGGGTTACCATGTTCTAAACTTTGCTTTAGTTGTTTCTTGGGTATAAAACCCTTACCATATTTACATATTTTACAATTAATAAATGACGGTGTTCTTTAAGCCTACCTTATGAAAGATTTGAAATTGATATGGTTTTTCTAGGTGACCGAACGACTGGTTACGTCGACCCGCTCCTTCAGGAAAGTCGTTTCCTTGCATTTTCTTGTAATATGCTCTCGTGCAAAGATAAAGATATTCATGATCACCATATATTTCGAATTTTTCTTTTAAGGGTTTGGAGCTATGTTATGACGATGTTCCGAGTTTCAATATTTGTAGATAGAATGCCTATGGACTTTGCCTTTGGAAAAAAATAGTTTCCCTTGCTTTTATGTTTTTGAAACAATGTATACAAAGATTACTAGTCAATATTAATCGAATCCCATGGATTTTGATGTGCAATAGCAATTTATTGTTTCAAATTAGTAGATAATTAATATACTTTCTTATGAACTATTAAGATCGCAGGGCTTAACCCTAGTGAGACCACCTTTAGAAATTTGAATTCAATTGTTTGTCCCTTTTTTGGGTCCAGAGATGTTGGATTGGTTCTGATTCATGTCAACTCTTAGTATAAGGTGGTAATAAGATATTTGTAGATTAGACATTTGTTTAGAAAAACTAAACAAATTCAACTCGTCCTTCAGCCTTCTTGGCCTCTTTGAGTTTAGTTATGAGAATTCCTATCCATTTTGAAAGACTTGAATGATGATAGGGCATTCAATGTTTTTTTATCCTCTCCAGGGTTCGATATTGTAATTAATAATTGATTCCTGTTTAGAATTTCTTTGTTCAAAATTTTGAGGCAAATTCATGTTTCTTGGCAGCTTCTGGTCTGTGTACGACTGTTAATGGTGGTTCTACCCAATTTTTTTATGAGAAGTTCTTAATTGTTTCATCTATCTGTAAAATTTTTCTCTCTTTTTAGAAATATAGATTTTAACTTTATATACGAACTAGTTTAGGGGGAAGAGAGCACATTTGTTCAAGAAGCTGAGATAGGTTGATATGCTATGAGATACCATGAAATTGTTTAAAAAATAATAATTATATGTTAAAAAAAGTGCTATGCCACAAGAGAACCCTGTAGCTATGTGCAAGATTACCCATAGCTCATAGTCGAAACGTCCAGTTCACAATGGAACCAAAATACAACATCATGATAGATAGTCTATTAAAAATTCTTTGCATTAATTTACATTCTGCAAAGGAATCTAAGCATTAAAACACAATCCTAGGCACTTTTAGGTCTACCTCTTTCTCCTTGTATGCATACCTAAAGAAATGGGTTGAATCCATTATAAAAAAATAGGAAAGGGGAAATAATAAAAGAACAAGAAATCTTGGCCAATAAGTTCCAGGATTTGACCAATGGCCCCCATGAAATACTTTTTCGGCATCTTGAAATCTTGTTCAACATATATGTTAATCTGAGTGTGTCATACACTCGACCTAGAAATGAATAGGTTGGCCCGAAAAGTTTCTGATTAACATATGCCATTTCAATTAACTTGTTGTCTATACAACATTGATTGCACCTTATTTGAAAGCAAACCATAGACGCTTGGTAAAAAATGCACCCTTAAAGTCAACAACCTATTTTCAATTACCAGTATGTATACTTTCCTAGTTGCTATAATTGAGTCCAAGACCATGCTTGACTACATGAAAAATGGAATAAAAACATTTAGGCATGAAACTTAGTGGCTACAACCAAAACCGAGAGGCATGGTTGATTGTTTACTGTGAATTAAATTCTTGTTGTTTGTTTTGGCCTCAACAACAAGACGGATGCCTTTTATCTGGCTGCATTTGAGCATAACAAAAATATAGGCAAAGGATTTTCGATAGCTAGAACTAATAGACTAAATACTAAAACCACATGAACACAATCTAATTCTTCCCACTATAGATAAGGCTCAAATATTGAGAAAGGATAGAAGTAGAGTGCCTCAATAAGGTAACCCATTTAGACACCAAGTTCATAGCTAAGGTACATTTATAGTTGTAATGACCAATACTATTTAGAAAAATTAATAAAGGCAAATCTAGAACATGGTAAAAAGCATTTCCTACCCAACTAAGTATTAGTAATCCCAAATATCATGGATGGAAATTCAGTCAACAGTGTTCTTGACAAAATAATATGTTCATATCAATCTATCATTCTTTCATAGATCCTTTCTACAAGAAAGATCAACTAGAAGGATACTTCTTGAAACTTTTATTCAAATAGGACATGCTAGATTCAAAAATATGTATGGTTTCTTTGTTGCTGCAACAAGAGAAGAAGAAAATACAAAGGAAACATAGTTTTCTCCAGTCAAGAGAAGAGGATTCCTTTCTAAATGTACCCATAACAAAGGAATAGGTTGGTTTCCACTAATATTCTAATGATGTAAAAAAAAATAGAATATGTGTGGCTCCTTCTTAGACTATAATAATATGAGATAAGAATACCCAATTTATGAACTAAAGCCAATACCAAGGCTTGTCATTCGCTATGGCTAGATGGGGAACTGAGTCTGGGTGTTTAAATCCCACAAGGTTTGCATTGGAACTCACTACCTTCTTGTTGTGTTATGCCATATCTTTGACGTTTCCATAGGAAACACAACCACCTTTTTCTCAAGGTACCCAAGTTTTTCATTTCTAGGAGGTTTTGTAATCTCAACTTCCACAGTGCAAAGTGGGAGGTTCTTTCCAAACGGTGACTCTCATATATTGGCAGTGGGAATTACTACAACTCCATTAAAAAATATTTAATTTGCACTCACTAGAACAACTAAGGTTTCACACCCCACAATCCCTCTCAAGTCCATATGTTAATAACTGGCACAAATCTGCTTTAGTCACTGAAAGTTGAACATATTGTCCATTGAAACCCTCCAATATTGCACTAATCCATATAGTGTTCCTTTGCATACACGAAATAGAAAACTAAAAGAATTCCTACAGAAAAATAAATAGAAGAAAAAATGGAAGCCACTCAAAACTAAATAGATTACGCCCTAAAAGAATTCCTACAGAAAAACTAAAAAAAAAAAAAATCCACTCAAAACTTCCCTATGCAATTATTGTTTGAATCTAAAAACACATATTCTAATATATATAAGGAAACACAATAGTTGAATATCAAACTTGTTACTACTTTTTATTACTTTTGCAGATGAAAATCTACTACAAGAAAAACAACAAACCACTAGCAATTGAACTGAATATTGAATGAATAAACTTGTACCTATGTCTTCTCTTTTATAAACTTTGAAGAAGAGTAGGTACAATGAATTTGGAAACATGCACAACAATGGCTCCATAAGAGATGATTTGAGGCAAGCAAGCATGCATCTTCCTTCCTAGTCTACCATGTCGTGGCATCCTCGTTCATAGACCATCATGATACACATAAGTTAGTGTTGTATGACTATGTTGAGACTAAATGTGCTCAGACTTGCAATAACTTTTGTATCTTCTCCTATAGTGTAGACCCGCTCCAACACCTTTTTTTTGAATTGTTTTTTGTTTGTACCTTCTTCTATGACATGTCCAACCAGGACTTGGAAATGTTACCAACAATTAACATTCCCACCATCATCAAAGGAGATTCACACATGTTCGACATTCGAAATTGGTCCAAAGTGGACCTTAATAGGATATTTTATCATCATCATTTTTATGAATATTTCAACCTATTTTATGGTGCACATTTTTCAAGCTCCAACATTCGCTTCCCAATCCCCTACAAGAACATATTTACTAATTATAAACCATTTTACATAACTTGTTATGGTTTATCTTGATAATACATGGGTTCCAATCATTGTTGTCATGAACACAGGAAACAACCATCCCCAAGGGTTAGTTCAAGTGGTCATGAACCAAACATGAGATCTCTCCTCTAAGTTAGGAGGTCACTAGTTCGACTGTATTGGTCACCTCGAGGTTATGTGCTTGGATCTTAGGAACTTATACTTTACCCTAGTTACCACCTATGGATATCAATGATGTCTCTAGGGATTTCTATGCATGGTTATATGATAAAGAAAAGAGAGACAAGAACAAGTTCACATATGTAATGTGGCATGTAAAAGTGAGTAGTTGCATATATGTGCTTGTCTTTCCAAAGATTTTGTAATTTTTTTCAATCTCCTCTCAATTCAATATTGACATGGGAATATATTGTGTTCAATTTAATGTATGGATTGACCTTTTGTGCCATAGTACGTTAATCTAAAACTTCCAGATGCCTGTCCACTTGTCTGGGATGTCATTTTCAGTAGAATATAGTGCAAATTATTCACAATAACAAACAACTACATTTAATTGCAATCTTCTAATTCATACTCTACCCTAGTAGTAGCGCAGTATGAATCTATCCTGAAAGCTCAAGGAGGAATTCATGACTTTTCCCAATTAGTGCATCCATCACTTTGTCTAAACTTCATCCTGCTCTCTAAAAGGCTTGGCCAAGTTACATTAGGAAACCTATCAATTGTTTGTAGATAGACGGGTTGATTAAATCTGAATCGAAATCAACAATTTACTTCATATTTTATACCATAGGAATGGCCATAGGATTACAATCTATGATTTGACATATATTTAAAATATCAAGTACATTACCCTATCCAAAGAAGGCCTTGCCTGAACTTTTCCACACTTCTAGACCCAAAAAAGCAGTGCATCAAGTCGGCACCCTTCATATCAACTTCTCTCAACTCCCTCTTTTTGGGAGAAACCTCTAGCCACAAACTGAGCTTTGAATTTATTTATGCAACCACCTATATTCAATCCCTGACTTATCCTTTGACCTAGTGTTCATACAACTTCATGCAAGTCTTAAGCCACATGGTAGTCAATAGTTGATCACTTAATGCAAATTGATTCTATATACATTTTTTCATGGAACATTGAAAATAGTATGTAGTATGAAGCTAACAATAATTACTATATATTCATATTATGGCATGTCTCACTCTACTAGTTCATGGAAATCTAAAAATATACAACATCAGTAAAGAAAGTAAAATTGTTTGGAAAAATGTTGATGCAAATTTTCAAGATGTTGATGTTGATGTTGTTCTCCTTAAAAAAAATAACAAATTTGTCATTGTGGCATTTATAGTTGGCATTGCTCTTGCTAAGCTCTTCAAAGAAGCAAAGTCATTTTGCACAACTTTTCACATATAAGAACTATTGGAAATTTCCTCATTGCTCTAACAACAAGCTGCACACAATGTATAGGAAGTGGTCCATTGATGCAGAGACAGAAACAAGCAATCAGGAGCAGAAAATTCCAACGTTTTTTTTTGAAAAAAAAGGAGGACAACATGTTGCTGCTATTACTTTTTTTGCATGTGCTATTTGGCCATTTGTCTAATGTGTACTGTCTAAGAAACATTTTAGTAAATAGAAAAAGTTATGACCCAACTATAGCGTTTTTGGATTTTTTTTTCCTTGTTAAGAGAACAAGTAGAAGGATGTGGCTCTAGACATTGTTCACTGTCCATATAGAAGTTGATTCGATGTATCAAATGGATTGAAATACAATTTTCTAACTCTGACTCTCCTTTGAAAGCATCAGTAAAGCTCCAAAGCTCATGACACTTACAACACAAATATCCTCTTTTGTTTTGATATCAATGTTCTAATACATTGTTTTCCGTCAAAATATTCTTCTGTCTTTTTTTTTTTTGTCTTGGAATTTTATTACAACTAGTTCAATTACAAATTCTTGCTTCTTTACAATCTGCACATGCATTGGCATATTCACCATTGCAACTAACTTAAGTAATTGAAAATTTGTTCGATAGTTTTGTTTCCAAGGTTCAATAGCTAGTCTTGTGCAATCTATTATATGGTTCTGCTGATTTGTTGCAGTGATTCTTTTTCCTTTGCATAAATGGTCTCCATGTACAATGATATTAAAAAAAATTAGTATTTGTTTAATGACTATGATCAAGAAGACTTGATGTGAAAAACAACAGTAATTATAAAACAACATTAAATGAATGCATTTGCTGACTTGGTTCAAAATAAATGTTTCGGCAACAAATTTGTATGCTAGATAGGATTTATATGAGGCATACAATCATATTCTAAATAGAATATGATTCTTTGTTCATAAAGAGCTGAGGAATTCTATTTTTGTGTACAATATGTGGAATTCTATGTCACAGTAGATCTAAAGAGCTGAGGATACCTCACAAAGAAAGAACGAGCAGAAAATTTGAAGAAGAGTGAAAACTGCAGTAAAAAAGAGCAGAAGAATAATAATGCAGTAGAACTCAGAGAGGAGCAGATTAATGTCACACTACTCAATTATCAGTATAATGAACAATTATAATACAATGGAGATAATTCGAATCATGCAGGATAATTCAAACCTCAGTTGGTCTAGCATAGGGATTATCACCACTGGAGTGCTCCAGAAGACTCAAACTCAACTGAACTGAACCTAAACTCAGCTAACTGAAGTCACAAACAATTAACTGACTAAGGATGGAAAAATAGTGAGTTTTCATGCATGTCAATCGGAAAAGGGTGCATGAGGCCACAATCAGTGGCATCCAAAGCTCTAACCCCCCACAAGAGTCAACTAACTCAGGTGGACTACACTGGGACACTTAGTAGGTTCCTATAAAATAGGGAACTGACTGAAGTGGTCCTAAAATGATGCATGCAATGCTCAGAAGGTGGTATATGGATCCTAAATGACATCTACACACCACTAGGGGGAAAATGACATCATCAACAACTAGGAAAAATAAATAATGCTAGGTAGGACAAGTATGGAGTATTAAAATATCCTAACACCCTCCCTTCATCCATACTTTTACATCCTGGGCCCTAGTTACTAAGACCAAAGGTCACCCATACAATCAAATAAATGATAAAAAATAAAGAACAGTCCATGAACCAAATAAATGGGGAAAACCTCATGGGAAACCCCCCCATCAAAATAGACTGAAACACACCAAAAGATTAATTGCTCCAAACTCAAGTAGGTGTGATGCTTGATCATATGTCTGGAGGTATCTTCCTCTTGGGAAGAAGTGGATCATACTCCAAAAAAATATGCTTGTATTCTCCTTCAGTGGATGCAAGCGAATATGGAGGCTTTCTGAACTTGCTCTTCAGACCGAACATAGTGAGAACAAATCCAAAAATATGAAGATCATCCTGGAACCTGTAATTCAAACCAGTTGAGGTAGGATCAACTCCAGGAATGTGTAGATAGTTCTTTGAAATCTCCTTTGAACCAACATAGGTGAGATAATAACCAAATGAACTATGACATGGTGGTGGTGGCTTGGACTTCAAACCATCTCCAAGAATTGATAGATGGTTTCTTGTGATCTCCTTTGAACCAACAAGGGTGAGATAAAAGCAAAAATCACCAAAATATGCCTGAGACTTGAACCCATGCGAATGGTAGTGTCCTCCATATTTAGAGAAACTCTGAGAGCATGCGCCAATAATCAAATAGAATTTCATAGGAAGCATGTGATCAAGGAGGGTGAATGTATCACCTCCAAACTCTGATTTAACCTCCAAATCATTCAATAGATCATCATTCTCGACACCGACATACTCATGTGAAAGAGAGGATTTAAGAACCTCTTCAGAATCTAGAGTATGAACTGGATTATCTTGCTCATAATTCGAAATAGAAGACATTGAGAACACAAGTGTTGAATTTGTAGCTTTTTCTTCATCTTGAACAACTTCATCATGAGATATGATTGAGGCCAAGACATAATTAGAGAGAACACTTAAGGAGGTATGACCGGGCTTGTTATCCAAATAATTTGCACCAATCTCTTCATTTTTCTTTCCAAATGATTTGTCCATTCATTTAGACAATCATTCTCTTCTTCATAGGAAGCAAAATATCTCATAACACCAATACACATGTCAAAAAGACCTTGTCTCTTCAGATATGCTATCATCTTTGTTTCCACTCATCATATTTGATTGGCGAGAGAGGAGGAATTGCTTTTGTATTCATGGAAGCTATTGTAGAATACCTTAAAAAAAAATGGAAAATATCTGCTACTGCTACTGCTACTGCAACATAACTGCTACAACTGCAGAAAACTGCTGCTGCACTAAAAAAATTCGAATAACCTACAAACTCTCAATAATGGAGGTAGGTTGCTACTGAGCACTGATTTAGGACAGTAGGCACTTTTATCCAGATCCTTCACACCTGGCTAGACCTCATTGGATTTCTCCAATGAATTCAATTCAATGGCACCAGGATTTGTTGTGGAAATCCAGAGGCTTTTGGTGCACTACCGAAAGAATATTCTCAACCTATTCGCTCAATGGGATCTGATACCATGTGAAATTCTATGTCACAACAGATCTAAAGAGCTGAGGATACCTCACAAAGAAAGAATGAGCATAAAATTTGAAGAATAGTGAAAACTCTAGTAAAAAAGAGCAGAAGAATAATAATGCATCAACTCAGATAGGAGCAGAATAATGTCACACTACTCAATTATTAGTATAATTAAAAATTATAATACAATGGAGAGAATTCGAACCTCAGTTGGTATAGCATAGGGATTATCACCACTGGAGTGCTCCAGAAGACTCAAACTCAACTGAACTGAACCTAAACTTAGCTAACAGAAGTCACAAATAGTTAACTGACTAAGGAGGGTGAAATAGTGAGTTTTCCATGCATGTCAATAAGAAAAGGGTGCATGAGGCCACAATTAGTGGCATCCAGAGCTCTAAGCCCCCACAAGAGTCAGCTAACTTAGGTGGATTGCACTAGAACACTCAGTAGGTTCCTATAAAATAGGGAATTGACTGAAGTGGTCCTAAAATGATGCATGCAGGGCTCATAAAGTGGTAGATGGATCCTGGATGACATCTGCACACCACTAGGGGGAAAATGACATCATCATCAACTCAAAAAAAAATAATGCTAGGTAGGACAAGTATGGAGTATTAAAATATCCTAACACAATATATATGTTTCATCCCATCTTCAAACTGACCATTGTATCTCATCTTCATCAAATTTACATGTTATGTTTGTTTCTATACAATGTTCTAAAAACAAAATTCACTGCAAATGTGACTCGACTGCCATTCCAAATGGATTCACTGCCATGGACTCTTTATTTTCCCAGCCAAAGTTGTTTCTATCTATTAACACAAACCTTGCTAACTGTAGCCTCAATGCATGTCTATTTGAATTCAATTCCATTCTGAAAACAATGTTTCAATGTTTATTTGCAAATACATGTTTTGGTATCATAATGAATCTACCAAGATACGTTGCCTTTAAATTTATAGACTCAAATGAATTCGACCTTTGTACAAAGTTATCACATGCATGCCCTCTGTCACCTATTTTTAACTTCATCCATATTGTTGTGCTCGCCTCATGGTGAGCATTTCATGATTTTGTCTGCTTGTGAAACATATTGTCAATTTTGTATATTTAAGATGGCATGTAAAGAACCTATGGGTTTAGGTCACTGGAGTTTATCAAACTTCTAGAATGGTAAGAAGTTACTTTTGAAACTTCATCAGGAAGAAACTTTAAACTTTAAAATTGTTATCATATAGTGTGAGATATGCAACAAGAAATTTAAGATTGTTATCATATAGTGTGAGATATGCAACAAGAAATTTAAGATTGTTATCATGTATCATGAGTAAGCCTAGTATTGTTTCCAGGTATTATTAACATGTATAATAAATAAGCATGTTGTTGTTTACAGGTATCATGTTATTGCATGATAGTTACTTGTTGACGTTAATAGATGTGCGTTATATTACTTTTTTTAAATGAGGGGATCATGTTGAAATGGAAAGAAAGATTTGTGTCTAGCTCACCTTTAGAATTTGATTAACTTATCATCATTATATTTCAAAAATATCGAAATAATCACACAAAACTATTTTTTCTCATTTTTTCAAAGTCTTGACTTTCATTTTTTTTATATGAAAGACATTTTATGATGCCATTTCAATTTTTAATCTTTTTTTTTTTTTTTTTTTCCATGGAAAAATTCGTAATTTTATTTCAATAAAATGAAAAAATTACATTCGGTACATGTAATAGAATCATAGTGATTCCTACATTGTCACATAATGCTGTTCAAAAATCTAACAGGTCTATGAGACCCAAACATTCTCAAATAAATGCTGTCCATAACAGCACACCCATAGTCGGTTACAAATGTTAATAGTAACTTCAAAACTTATACTCAGTCAGCCCTAAAGCTACAGAAACGATGCAAGCAAGTTAATGCTCCATCACAGTTCCATCAAAGCCATATAGTCCAATGGAATACCACCATACTTTAAATAGTGAACATAGAAACTTAAACACAGCAATCTGGTTTGCACTTGATTCAGCAACACACCCTGATTAGGCACAGCAGAGGCCGCCTCCTCTGCTGCAATCGATTCCTTCTAACAGTCTGATAGAATTCAGATGTACGAAATGCCCTCTAATTCAGCAAAAAAAACCTGTGTATCATCAATTGACAGCGCCCTCGTATGGATCAGTTCAGAATTATTGCCATCCAATCATGATATTCTGCGTGGTCCAGAGCCACCGCTACACTAAATAAGTAGCTTTCAATGTAATATCATACACCAAAAAAATCTCCCACAGCACCTCTGATAAGCACATGTGAATACCTCTCTTGACCCGCTGTTACCCAATACAGTGCCATGTTTGTTGCAAGTAACCAAAACAGAACAGAAGCTCAATCGCCCAGCCTGTCCTCCATTGCCACATTGAAGGGCAAATGGTAATAACTGTAGGATGTAGCAGAGTTAAATAATGTAATTCTCCAAATGCCAAGATCAAGACGTTGTTGAGTAGCTGCTTTGGAAAGAGAGTCTGCCATGCCATTTCTCTCCCTGTAAACATGTGTAAATGTTATATGATTAAAATTTTGCTTTAATCGTAAAACATCTTCCAATATAGGTGAGAGAACCATCACATTACAGCGGGTATGCTCATTTTCCCAATCAATAACAATCAGTGAGTCACCAAAAATCTGTAATGTACGACAACCCTGTTCAATAGCAAATATCAGCAACAGTTTAAGCGACATGATTTCAGCATAGTTGTTTGTACCGCTCCCCAAACCAGCCACTATGTGGAAGTAATGAGAATCGGATAAGTGTAATACGATCCCCCCACCGCACACCAATTGATCCAAAGAAGCACCATCGAAGAAAGCCCACGGTGATGTAGTATCAATCGATTCAGCGATCACTGGACGAGTTCTAATCTGTTTAGTGGCAGACTTGTAATGATTAATGATGGCCACAGCTTGTGCCACTACCAGCTCCATCGGGACTCTACAATCCTGGAAAATGATCTTGTTGCGCGTGATCCATATACCCCAGGCAAATATGCATGGGACCGCACAAATGGTAGAAGTCTGTTGTTCAGTCCACCAATCTTTGAATGCCTCATCAACAGTAACGCCCCACCAACGCGTGTTGATATCCAAGTAGTTGCAAATATGTGTCCATACCGACTGTGTGAATCGGCAGTGGACAAAAAGGTGTGATAGAGTCTCGTCCGCCTCCCTGCATAGTGGGCAAATGCCCGGGCCCTGTAGAAAACGTCTTTTCAGAGTATCCCATGTAGGAGCCTTATGTTCTAAAATCGCCCAAAAGAGTAGTTTGGCTTTTCCAGGGCATTTTAGCTTCCACAGGTTTTTCCACCACCACACCAAAGCCCGATTTTGCACCTCCAAATTTAGCTGAATGTATCCAAGTTTAGGTGTGTATCGTCCTGAGGGATGGTGATCCCAAATAAGTTCATCAGGCCTATCAGTCAGCCGAATATGTGTGAATCTTAAGGTCCGAATGTAGTCCTCCCAAACCCCGATCAGATTCTCAGGAACCTCAAGTCGCTGGGCAGAGGTCCATCCCTGGTGCATAAGAGTGGATAAGCCCGGTTGTGCAATATCAGCTAAGAAAAGACATCCCCTAGCTGCCAGGAAGTTCCTTAATTCCACAGGCAGGACATGTCCCCCCTTGCATCCTACCCAAGGATCCAGTCCAAGACGGAGGAGTTGCCCATTCCCAATACGCCACACTAATCCCGATCCCACCAGCTGAAAATGCTGAACCACCGCCTTCCAAACCACAGAGCAATTTGCCCTCGTCTTATTCCCCAGCCTAATCCATTCAAGAAGGGTTAAGGGAGCTATATATTTGTGGTAGACCACCTTTGTCCAGAGGCTCCGAGTATGGATGAGTCGCCAGGCCACCTTTGCCCCCAAAGCTTTGGCAAATAGAAAGATATTCTTTAAGCCCCAGCCACCCAGTGCTTTGGGGATGGCAATCAAATCCCATCTAACCCATACCAAGGCTCGATTCACTCCCTTACCCTTCCAAAGGAAGGCAAAAACCAACCGACGTATCTGCTCCAAGACGCCTCTGGGAATCCAAGCTAGTGACATCCAATAAACCGGTATTGCTTCCAATACTGATTTAACCAGAATCAATCGCCCAGCCCGCGAGAGCCATTTTTGACTCCATCCATGAAGTCTCTGCTCCAATTTAGCAGATAGCCAGCGCCAATCAGCCTTATGATATGCATTGGGTTTTAAGCGAAATCCAAGGTACTTTAAGCCATCATCGATGTCCATAATCCTGTAGAGAAGTCTGAAGGCCAGTCGGTGGATCTCCTGCTCATTTAATTGCGAGCATGAGATAGTGGATTTATCGGTATTCACAAGCATGCCCGCGGCGACTTGCAGAAGATAGAGTCCTTCGACCACCTTATCAATAGCCTGTTGCGAGCCATCACAAAAGATAAGAATGTCGTCAACAAATAGGAGATGTGTGATAAACATTACCTGGGTAATGGAGATGCCACGAAAGGAGCCATCGGCCTTAGCTTTCAAGATAAAACGACTGAGGCCTTCTGCAACGAGGAGAAATAACAACGGTGAAAGTGGGCAGCCTTGTCGTAGCCCCCTGCCTGCATGGAAGAAAGTGCTAGCCGAACCATTGATCAATACATCAAAACTCACCGTGGTGATGCATGCCATAATCCATCGAACAAAATCATAGCAGAAGCCCAGATGTGTAAGAAGCATCCGGATATAAAGCCAACTCACCCGGTCGAAAGCTTTAGAGAGGTCAATCTTTATCACTGCACCCTTTTGCTTCTGAACCTTCAGGGTATGTAATCCTTCTTGAGCTACACCGATGGCCTCGTGAATTTGTCGACCATCCAAGAATCCAAATTGTTCACCTGAGATATGCTGAGACAGGATATTTTTGAGTCTCCTAGCCATCACCTTTGATATGATCTTATAAATGCAATTGCACAGTGAAATAGGTCTGAAATCGTCAAATCGATCAGGCTTGTCTGTTTTGGGAATGAGAGCAATAAAAGTCGAGTTGAAGGGACCATGTACAAATCCAGCCTTTCTAGATTCTTCCACCACAGTCAATAATTCCTCCCCAAAACAGTCAAAGAATCCCAAGTAAAATTCTATTGGCCAGCCGTCAGGCCCCGGGCTTTTATCTTTTTGGAAAGATTGCATTACCTGTAAAAGCTCAGTCGTTTGCACCTCCTCCATCAATAGTCTGTTCTCCTCCTCCCCCACAAATCGTGGGAATAGCTGAGACATCCTAATAACCTCCGCTATGGAGGCCCCAGGTTGAGCAGAGAATAATTCTTCAAAGTGTCGGACACCCATCTCAGCCAGGCCATCAAAGCTGGAAACCCGTTCCCCTTCAGATGAAGCTAGTTCCCAGATTGAGTTAGTGTATTTTCTTCCCTTTGCATATGCTTGAAAGAATTTAGTATTCTCATCCCCGCAATGTAGCCAAATCGCCCTGCTTTTCATGCGCCACATCTCTTCGCGCTCACACAGTAACGCATTTCTTCTACTCTCCCAGTCCAGCAGCTCCCCTTTCTGAAGTTCATCCAGATATCCCATACCCCTACAAAGTAGAAGTCTATCAATATTCAGCTCAGCATCCCTCAGAATCTGATCATCTTTAATCCTTTTATCAGATGCCCAGATTATCGTGGCCTCTTTAATACGCTTGAGATTGAGTTGAAAGTGCGCACCTGCAGGATCCAGTGACTCCAAAGGTCGATGAACCCACTGTTGCTGAACTAATTTCAGATAATCCTCCTCCTTCAACCAGCTGGGATTGAACTTGAATGGACTAGGAGGTTTGAGACGACTGCCCCTTAATTCCAGTAGTATGGGACAATGGTCAGAGACCCCCCCTGACCCAACCCATTGCTTTACAACATCAACCCCCAGTGCCAACACATCTGCCACCAGGAACCTATCCAGTCTTTTTGCCACCCTATGTTCCCCTGCTCTCTTATTCCTCCACGTCGAGGTTAACCTGGTAGGCTGTATGTCAAGTAAATCCTTACCAGCAAAAGCTTGTATGAAAAAGTTTGCTAATGGATCCGGAGCAGCACGTGGCCCCCAAACTTCAGATGACCCCAGGGATAGATTGAGATCTCCACCCAATATCACATCCCTCCCGTCAAAGAGATCCATACTTAGCAAGGAGTCCCAGAATCCAGCCCTATTATTATAGGGTCCATAGATATTGAGAATCGTTAACATCCTGCCAATCTCAGCATCCCATACTTCCAAACCAATACCAGAAGAGATACCCCAAGAGCTATCATATCTGCAATTTTTCACCTTCCACCCCGTTGCCAGCCCTCCAGAGCGACCACGTGCATCCACACCCACAAACTTCCAGCCAGGTAGCAAAGTTTCCAAAATCCGAACCACCTCCACACTGCCGCCCAGTGTTTCTTGTAGTAGTAATATATCAGGTTGATTAATATCCACCAACCTCCGGAGAGACGATTTTTTAATGGGACTCGCCAACCCACGACAGTTGAATGACAAAAGTTTCATATATAACCCCCTTCCAGGGTTTTCGCAGCTCTAAGTGCCCATTCAATAGTGGATTGAGTGCCCATTACCAAATCAATTTTAGCTCGATCCTGTGCTATGGACAGGTGAGATTTCCGTCCCCGTCCTTTCCCCAAAGAATTTGCAGCCAATTCAGGAAGTCCCCTACCCCCAGTTCCATCAGCAGAGATCACCCTATTTCTAAGTGCATACCGGATACTACGACCCACAGAATTTGGAGAGGGTAGTGTGGATACTAGGGGTGGAGTGTAAGCACAATTTGTGACAGGAATTGCACAAGGCACTACTGTATAAGGTGGTACAGGGCAGTCAGGAGAATGTGTCGTTAAACAAACCCCCCCCAAATCGGTGGAGACAGAAAATAGAGGATCAATAGAAGAGTGTTGTGACTTACCCGGGGGAGATGTACCCCGACGAGAGATCTGTCCAATAATTTTCCTGGAGGCTGCTCGAGTTAAGGAGCTCAATGCAGTCCCCACTCCATCCATCTGCAAGTGCTGAGAGTTATCCCAGCCCACGGTATCCACAGTAGACAAGGGTGTCCCGGATCCCGGTTTGCCACACGTTGCCTCAGGCTGCATTGATACTACAGCCCCAGTGGCAAAAGTAGTCACAAAATCATTATCCCCTGCCATCAGTGGACTCTCCTTCCGCACAGTATCAGCCCTGACCTTTGCTACAGGAGCAACCGGCGGTTTTCTATCCCGAAATGGTAGTGTGCACCCTGCAACCAGGTGTCCAATAGCGTGACATCGGTGGCAACGAAAAGGCACCCCCACATAGTCCAAGATCTGT
Organism: Larix kaempferi; assembly: GCA_027924585.1. Lineage (NCBI taxonomy): Eukaryota > Viridiplantae > Streptophyta > Pinopsida > Pinales > Pinaceae > Larix > Larix kaempferi. The sequence continues at coordinate 16,382,431 of BSBM01000106.1, forward strand.
GTGAAATCCCCATCCTTTGTCTGAATGGAAATCTCAGCCGATAGCCCCAACCTAAGATCAATTTTGACCAGGATCTTAGCCACCGAATAATTACCTGTTGCAGTATGGGAGTGGTCAGCGCATATGTATTCGCCGAGGAAATTCCCAATGGCAGCAAATCTTGATTCATTCCAGAGATGCATGGGTAGCCCTGGTAGCTTCACCCAAATCGGTTCCCGGTCAATTTTTTCATTCTTGGAGTCAAAAAATGGCGACCATCGTTTCAGTACAATGGGGACGCCCAGCATCGTCCAATGTCGGCCTAAAACAGCTTCAACCTCTCCAATATTTGCCAGTATAAAGGAGAACCAACCCTTCGTCAGTACCCTAATCTCCGGTGCAGCAGCCACCAGATCCTTCCAATTCTCAGACGCCCATCGCTGTAGAAAACCCCGTCCAAGCCTCTTCCCACGGGCATGTCCAACCACAGCAATGTGGGAGAATTCCTCCGCTTCCTCCATCGAGACATCCACACCCAACACCAGTTTGTCCTTCCTTCTCCGTTCCTTGACTTTGTTAGTAGAATGTTTAGCCGCCGGTGCAGACCTTGCACGAGGAATCACAGGATCATCATCAGGTAGGAGTACTCCCACCCCAGATGCCACCGCAGCAGATGCACCAGATTTGTTTCCCTGACCACCACTGGCCGGTCCCCGTACCTCCACATCACGCAGTTCCACTGACTGAAGCAGGTTTCCGAAAGGGAGAGAGGTTGATCCGCCACCCGACCGCATGTAATCACGGTCTTCCGAAATAATAGGAAAATTTGTATAATCAAATATCCCTATGTCACAATCCCCACCCGAGGTGTAGTCCACCTCCTGCTCATATCCGCTCCCCATACCACTCCAGGGATTCCCTCACGACAGGCAAAGCCTGACCCCGACAGAAAAGTCAGAACCCAGAAAGGGCCCAGTCCCCTATCCACCGAACACAACGAATCCCACGGATCCCAACACACATCCCCAGGGTTTATTCACAGACAGTCCACCCCTCCATGAGCCACTTTAAATCAGATTCAAAGCCCATACACACGCCCATACAGGAGCAATGACTGCTCAGCCACCAGCAAGACTGCGACCCAATGCACAGTAACAGCCCCAACCACGTCAGGGTATCTGAGCTTCTTCAACAGAATAGATCGAACTCAAAATAGCGCTCAGCCCGAGTTAATGACCACCATCGCAGATAAACCACAGAATCCAAATCGAGAAAGGATCTCCAGTCTGATATAGGAGGGCTAACCAGTCACAAGCCAGGATCTGCTCTGCTAATATTGCTGAGCATCCGGTATCAGCGAATCCAACAAAAATCTCTGAAAAGAAAATAACGTACTTCTACCATCAGTTTCTTGGAGCCTCCTCTGTCCTACAGTCATCACTTTCAACAGTCAAAAATGCTAAATGACCACCATCGCAGCTAAACCACAGGATCCAAATCGAGAAAGGATCTCCAGTCTGAGAGAAAGGAGGGCTAACCAGTCACAAGCCTGGATCTGCTCTGCTACTGAGCATCCGGCATCTGTGAATCCATCAAAAAGCTCTGAATAGAAAATAACGTACTTCTTCCATCAGTTTCTTGGAGCCTCATCTCCATTTAGTGCTTTTTTCATAAAATCTATTACTATTACTAATTTTAATCTTATGAAGTCACACACATATTGAGTTCATGCTAGAATTTATGGGCCATGCAACATAACTCTTTACTTTGTTTCTAGCTGTGGTTATCCTCACTGTTAATATTTTATTTCTAAACCTTCCCAACGCTATGCAAATTTGCTTTACAGACCTTCCAAATAATGCTCTGCATTCATGCTAACATACATTAAATACCTTTAGACCAATTGCAAAATACAACTATCCCAGGTGGCAATGTCGGGGACATTGCCACCTTTTGGCTCTTGTTAATTATATTTTTGCATATTTGAAATACAATGGGACCAAATCAATTTCCTAATATGATTATTCGTGTCTCCTGTTCCTTGCTCCATAGAAATTGGCATACATAAAAATAAATGGAAGGGGAGTTGCCTCATGAAATATAACATTTTCAAGAATTAATGTAATTATAATGATTAATTGAGTAAAGATTGAACATGGAGAAATCTTAATTGGATTTACCTAATAATCATCCAAATTTATGTGTAGATCAGAGTAGAAATGTACTATCTACATTCGGTTGTTATATTAATTTTGATTGTCATTTATCTATAATATTTGTTGCTTTTTATGTGTTTATTTTAATTTTGTTTTGCATAATTATTATGGAATTGTTTTCTTTTACTATTAACTAGATCAATATCCATTTTTTTTCTTTTTTCCTTGTAATACATATCCTAGAAAAACATGTAATACATATCCTAGAAAATATTTACAGGTATTTCCCCTCAATATGAGGATGATATTTAGGTTAAAACAAATTCTATAAATGTTTAAAACTTTGTTAACATATTCTTAATTATGTTAAGGCTGAAAAATATTTTATGTACATGTCTATGCATTAATGCATAAGGTTTTATATTTTCCATCTTTTATAGTATTTAATTAACACCCAAAACACTAATATCATTACTTAAAAAAAACCTTTTATAATAGTTAACATTATGTTTTATAGTACTTAATTAATACGAGAGAGAGAGAGAGAGGGTCAAGTCCCCAAGTTGGATGCCTTTGTGAATATTGTGGGCCTCACTCAATTTCCCTACTTACCCCAAGTACCATCTTCGAAATGAGGAAAAATACAATTGAAAATTTGCCCCTTTACACACCACCAACAATTTATTTAAATAACCAAATTTTGTTTATATATATATATAATATAAACTAAATCAATAATACCTAAGAATTTTCCAACATTTAAAAAAATCTAGATACTACTATCTTTACATGTCATTTTAGACAACAATGTTAACAAATGATTATACATATATAAATACCATTCTTAAATGTGAGCATATAATACATTGTATAAGCATCGAATACGTAATGTAAGCATAGAATCTTGAAAAAACAGTGTTGGGGTTTCCTTGAAAAAGTAGCAAGAGCACATAATACATTATGTCTGCCAATAGAATCTTGAAAAAGTAGTATGGGCATAGAATACTTTGTTGGTGAAAGAGTAGTATTAGCATAGGATAATGTGTGTTTGCCAATATAATATGATAATAATAAGAATAGCTTTACAATATGTTTGAAAGTGGATGTACTTCATTTCATTTTTTTGAGGTATTTACATGTGCTCTAAGAACCAACCATATATTTTTGTTTCTATAATGGAAAGTCTTGAAATTTATTAGGCATATATTCCATAAAAAGTAGTATGAACATAACATCCTTTTATCTCCCAATAGAAAATGATACCAAGAAAATCTTTAATAGAATATGATACCAAGAAAAGCTTTACAACATGATTGCAAGAAAAGATTTACAATGTGATTGAAAGTGGATGTGCTTATTTTTAGCTCAAGGGTGTTCATATGCCACTTGTCAACTAAAAGTTTAGCCATCCATAATCTAGGTGGTTATCAATATCTATAATTTACATGTCAGATTCCATACTTGCTTGGACTTTTTCACATGCTATCAAATTCCATGCTCGATTGGATTTACTCTTTTGTCTCATATGGGAAGAGGTGGTGCTCCTACCTCTTATTCTTATGTTCAATTAACTCTTTCCTTGACATATATGTGAAATGTTTGTATTTTCTCCTTTTTCTTATTTGGGAAGAGGTAGTGTCTTCTCTTATACTCAATAAATTTCGGAAGAGGTGGTGTTCCTACCACTTATGCTCAATCAACTTCTTTCATATTTCTTTGATATATATATGGTGAAATGTAGTGTTTGGATTTTCTCTTTTTACTCATTTGAGAAGAGGTGGTGTTTCTACCTTTTATGTTCAATCAACTTCTTGGATTTTCTCTTTTTACTCATTTGAGAAGAGGTGGTGTTTCTACCTTTTATGTTCAATCAACTTCTTTGACATATATATAGGTGAAATGTTTGGATTTTATCTTTTGACTTATTTGGAAAAGGTGGTGTTTCTATTTTTTTATGCTTAATCAACTTCTTTGACACATATATTGGTGAAATGTTTTTTCATTACAAAAAAATAGAGTGTGGTTTGATATCTAGTGAAAGTCAATTGTAATTAGTCCAAATTTGATTCTATTTACGTTACTCCCTTAAATTTCCATTTTTTAATAAGTATTGTCTTTGGCATTCATATACAATATTATGAGATCTTTATTTTTTTAAATATAAATTTAGTGAATTACTTACATTTTTATAATTGTTTTATTTTTATAATTTTGAGGAATTTGTAAAAATTGAAAAAGAACTTAAGATCAGGGTATTTTTTAAGGATTATAAAAGTATACTTAAGTACAGTATTCTAGGCAATTATTTTGAATTGAAAAAAACATATATATAGATTGGTAGACGAATATTAAATATGAAACACACAATTTACTACTGAAACTTGTAAATTTTAGCGAATATTATGATAAAAAACATATTTTATGTAAATATAGGCGATATTAGAGTCTAAAAATGACCCAATAATAAACTTATTTTTTGAAAAAAAACCCAAAAAATAGTCAATTGACTAAATTTCACCCATGAAAATTTCCTTATTTAAAACATAGCTGGCCTCTTTTCATCTATCTATGTTTTTAAGATTTTGATTTAATCATCATGTTTAATACAACTACCTTAATTTAAGTAAAATAGTTTAACTTCCATGTTAAATTGTGAATTCTAAAAGTTAAAAAAAATTTAAAAATACTCTATGTATATTTCATAAAAGTCTAATAAAAAAAGGCACCATTACTTATATCTAAATTAATTTTGTGTGGAGCTTGCTTGAAATTATATTTACGAGTGGTTGATGATTCATGAACTAAATTATGAAAATATGCAACATTTATTAATAAGTTAATTATATAAAAGATACTATTTATTAATAAGTTAATTATATAAAAGATACTAGCTTAAATTTTAAGATTTTTTAAGAGAAAAATGATAAAAACTAGAGGTTGGCATCACTTTTGAGATGAACTTTCATGGACCACCTCAAAATAAGGATAATATGTTTAAATCCTGGAACATGACAAAGTTTCCAACTCCTTTTTAAGTAATTGATGTGAACATGTAATTGGCCATGGTAAAATAGCCAACCCTTCATATACATGGTATTAAAATTAAAAACGGTTAAGGGAAAGAACACCTTTGACTATATTGTAAGAAGCCTAACAATTAATTTTACTAGGGCCGTTGCTAGCCTCAAATCAATCGATCAAGTGAAAACAAGTTAAGAAGAAAAAGAGGATAAATATGAGCATGTGAACATTCAAGATCCCCAATTAGGAGAAGCAACATTAAGAAGCATAAATCGAGAAAATGTAAAATAATTACTGAAGTAAAACATGGAACTAATTGATCAAAGTTGTAATTATATATTCAAATTTAGTAAATGGAATTAAAAATTAAATATTGAGTTCGTCTTTAAGTTTATAGAAGACCAAGGATTAAAATCCAAGTTCCAAAATAAATAATTATATGTCAAAACAAATTTCAAAATAAATAATTATGCATAAGTTTTATATTCAAATGGAATTAAAAATTGAATATAAAATCTTGGATATAAACTTTGAATTAAGTTAATTGATGGACAAACTCAATTTTTTTCTATTAAAATTCTTCTTCAAATTTTATAGGAATTTTCTTATAAATTATAATTCTATGTGATTTATGGTAACTTTGACTTTGGAACTTTGCCATTAAAATTTTGATTTATAAAACAACCCATATCTTTGAAATTTTGAAAATAAAAAATAAATCAAGACACAATTTTATTTAGCTAAAAAAAGGTGACCCAAAGTTAGCCTTGGCTTTGGACTAATATTCTTAGTGAATTTCAATTAATACCTTCTTGGTTGATTCGATGGAGAAAAAACGTAGAAGGTTAGGGTTTCTAATGGTCATGCTTTCTAGAAGGGGTAGAGTTTCTGCAGTGCGAGGGTGTTATTTTGCAGGACCTTGGAGTTCAGTCAGCCGTATAGGCTAGCTTTAGTACCAACCAAGGCATCAAAAACTGGGAACCAATTTGTTTTTTTTGCTGCAGAATATTTTGTCGAAACATTGTAGTGCTTTATTTTTCTAGTCTTGTCTTGTCTAGGTGTGTAATCGACTTGTTGGTTCCTTTTCCGTTGTGGGATGTGTAAGTGGAAGCTAGCTGTCGTTTTCTAGCTTGTGTAGTTGTACTATTGATTTGTTTACATGATGGTGGGGTCTTGTCCTTCTATGCTTTTGGAAAATTCTTCATGTATAGATACTTCCACTGTTCCGTAGTCTGGTGAGGCTCACAACCTGGTAAACAATGCGTTCCGATTTTCGAAGCAATGGACGGGGGTAGAAGCTTGTAATAGACGTAGATTGAAAAATATGAAGGCAAAGGAGGATTCCTCAGTCTATACTTTAGATCAGTTTGTTAATTTGGACATATTTAACTTGCTCGCACGTAGAGGGGTCGTGGGCAAGGTTGAAGGGACTAAGCTTACTCAAATGGAGCTTGTCGATTGGGTTAATAAACAGTGGAATCCAGAGTTTGGTTTACCCCCGCGTACCAGCCTTCTGGCCAAGGGTTGGGGAGCTTTTATCTTTCCCAATGAATACCTCATTCCTTCCATTCTGGAGAGGACCTGGCTTGTTAAGAATGGATCCTTGAATCTAAAGCGTTGGCATGTCAACTTTAACCCCAATATTGAACAATTGAAGTTTAGGAACTTGTGGGTTCTCCTTCCTGGTTTCCTCTTTGAACTCTAGACGCCAAATGTGTTTGAGAGTTTGGGGAACTTCCTGGGACGTTTCGTTCGACTAGAGAAAAATTTGATTTTTGGTATTAATAAGAAAATGGCTTCGATGTTAGTGGAGTTTAATATGTCTAAGGGTTTACCTGTAGAGGTAGATATTGTCTGGGGGAAAAGATCTTCAAACATAAAATGGATTACCAAAATGTTCCGTTTAGATGCTTCTTTTGTCAATGTACTGGTCACGTTAAGGCGAGATGCCCAAAGCTTCAAAATGTTTCAGAGAATCCAGGTTCGAATTCATCGGATACCATCGAGCTCGCTTATGTTTCTTCTCTGGCTCCTCCAATGCAAAAAGGTATGCTTTTGGATGAACCTTCTGTAATATATGAGGGAGTCTCAAAGGCTGAGCTGCATTTTTATCTTTCTATGGAAAAGGCTCTAGATTTAAAACTTTCAAATTCAAAACCCTTAGCTAGGAATTTATTGGGGGATTTAAATTCTGTGGGTTTACCCTCTTTTGTGGAGGATTCTGGGTGACCGAACCCTGACCTTTCTAGTGGAGATCTATTGTTGGAAAAGGCTTCGTCTTCAAACCATTTGGTTTCTAGGTTGGATCCTGTTGGGCCTGTTTCTGTGCACCCCACTTTATCTTGCTAAAATGTGCCATCTCTCTCTCGAAGTTTGGATTTTCCTTCTTTTTTGGAGTTGTTTGTTAATCTGGTTCCTGCCCTTTCTTGTAGCGAGTCGATTTTGGAAAAAGGGTCGGATTCAAAACTTTTTCCTTCTAATCTGAATCCTGATGTGCCTTCGACTAAGCCACCCCCAAATTATTTCTCCAACTCTCTTAGGACCATTTCTGGTAGCCTTAAGTCTCCTTCAGAGATCTATGTTGCAAACCCTAAAATATATGATGATGAAGTTATCCCATCTATTCGTTGTATGAACGTCACCATTCGAAAAAAAAAGTTAAGGAGAAGGAGGTTGGTGAAAAATTCATTCCCTTGTCAAAACGCTTGGATGATGCAATTTCTAAGTCTCCTTCTTTCCTCCCCTCCTCAACCAGGACCCTTTGAGCAGGTGTGTCCTCTGAGATTGTGTATTAATGTCAATCCTTTCTTTTAACATATGCGGTATTGGAGGGGATTCTAAGGCTAGGGCCCTGTTCAATTTCCTAAAAGCTACTAGCCTTGATTGTATCCTAATCCAGGAGACGATGTGTTTGATGTTTCATGCGGTGGATATTTTTTCTAAACATATGCCAGGGTGGTATTTTAGTGTTATTGATTCTCGTGGTCTCTCGGGTGGTATTCTATTTGGCTAGAACCATGCAATTACTACTTTCAAAACCTTTAATATGATGGGGGGTCTATTGATGGAAGGCCGTTTCCTTTCCAGTGATTCTGATTTAGCTATTCTTAACATGTACGATCCTTATAAGGATAGGCTGAACTACTGGTCTGCACTTGAAGCTTCGGGCCTGCTAAATATGTAAAATATTATTGTTGTAGGTGACCTTAATCTCACCCTTTCGGCGTCTGAGATTTGGGGTCAGTCGGTTTTTTTGATGAATTGGATGACTTTTTTAAAGACCTTTTTCAAAGAACTCAGTTGGTTGATGTATTACCCAGGAAAATGGGTGCAACTTGGAGTAAGAAGTAGTCAAGAAGTCAAAGCATTAGTAAACGTCTCGACCGTTTTCTAATTGATGAATCGGTGGCATCCAAATTTCATAGATACAGATCGTGGATAGAACACTCGAACATCTCTGATCATCAAGCAATTATTATGAAAATTGAGGATTTGACTTACAGGGTTAATAGACCATTTAGATTCAAAAAATAAAAGAGCCCAGGTCCCAACGGTTGGAATGTTGACCTTTTTGTTTCTTTCTTGGACATTATGGGTCCGGATTTATTGAAGATAGTTGAATATTCTAGAGTTGAGGTTTGGATTGCAGGAGGTTTAAACTCGACATTTCTGACTCTTATACCTAAATGAAACAAGACGAGTAATTTTGATGAGTTTAGGCCTATTGCCCTTTGTAATCTGGCTTATAAATTAATTTCCAAAATTATTGCGAACATAATCAAACCGAAGCTTTTAGATTGGATGACAAAGGAATAATTCGGTTTTCTTACCAATAGGCAAATCCTTGATGCGGTTGGAATTACACAGGAATTTCTCCATAAGATCAAGTTGAGAAAACTCAGTGCCATGTTGCTCAAAATTGACCTGGTAAAAGCTTATGACTAGGTTAATTGGGATTTTCTTCAGTTTATGCTCCTTCAAATTGGTCTCCCTCAGTTAGCTATCAACTGGATTATGACGTGTGTTATGTCAGCTAATTATTCTGTCCTGATCAATGGTAATCCCACTCCTTTTTTCAAGAGCTATAGGGGACTTCGACAGGGTTTCCCTCTTTCTCTGTTGTTGTTCTTGCTTGTGATTGAAGGTCTTAGCAAGCTAATTATTGAATCTAGAAGCGTTGGGAAAATCAATGGAATTCACTTCTCCATCACACACTTGCTCTTTGTGGATGATGTAATGATGTTTGGAACATATTCTATTGAGGAGTGGATGACTTTCTCAAACATTCTCAAGTTATTTTGCAAAGCTTATGGTATGCAGGTAAGTCAAAGTAAATCTATTTTTGTTAGTAATAGGATTGACAACCCGACGATGCACCAGATTCTTAGTTTTCTTCCTTTCAAATGCTCTAACATGGATGAAGGATTCAAGTATTTGGGTTTTTTTATTAAACCTAATTGTTATGGCATTTCTGATTGGAGATGGCTGATCCAGAGGTTTGAGAAAATAATTAATCTGTGGTGCCTTAAATATATGTCTTTGGGTGGACGACTTATTCTTCTGAAATCAGTCCTTAGCAACTTACCAGTTTATTGGGGATTGTGTTAAATTCTAGCATAAATGCACAAGCAAGATCACTGAAAGAAACACAATCACAAGATAGACACAGATATACCTTAGGAAACCCTCATGGGGTAGAAAACCTAACAAAACTTTCCTCAATATAGACCACAACAAGAGATCCTTCTCCTCCTATGCAGAACTCTCTCTCTCCTATGCGCACAATAGAAGTGTGAGAACAAGTGAGTTAAGTGAGGAACAACGTCCTCTACTTATACTTGTTTTCCAACTGACTTTTTACCCTATGAGGCCGACTTGTCAAATTGAGTCTAATAACCTCCGATAAAATAACTTTGGGCCGATCCCCACATAGAAGATCTAATAACCCTAGTTCCCATAATCCAATGGAGGAATAAACATCTCCGGATATGCAATAGAGTCCCGTCGGAGGAATAAAACATCTCCGGAATAATACAAATATAATATTCTTTGAAGTTACAATATTTCAACACTTCCCCTTAACGCGAAGGATATTATAACAACAACTGCAGGAGCAAGGAGTCATCGACTACATGATACATGATACATCTATAAATCATTGGAAGCTTTCTTTATACATCATCAGTAACTCAAGCAGTTACTGGAACATCTTCAAGATCTTCAATACTGGAACATCAACATCTTCAGTACTGAGTCTTCATCTTCTGCAGCACTCGAACAACTACATCATCATCACACGATCATCAGCATCGTCATCACACAATCATCAGCATCGTCATCAACTGGATCCACTCGATCATCAGTACAACAACAACATATCCTGCAATACACATGATCCAATTACAGGATGATCAATCCCTCTCACTTTAGGACATAGGTCCAAGGATGATACAATCCTGATCCACTTACAGGATGATCAATCCCTCTCACTTTAAGACACCTCACCATGTCTAGGGACGATGCAATCCCAATCTACTTACAGGATGATTAGTCCTTATCACTTTAAGACACCTCACCATGTCTAGGGACGATGCAATCCCAATCTACTTACAGGATGATTAGTCCTTATCACTTTAAGACACCTCACCATGTCTAGGGACGATGCAATCCCAATCTACTTACAGGATGATTAGTCCTTATCACTTTAAGACACCTCACCATGTCTAGGGACGATGCAATCCCAATCTACTTACAGGATGATTAGTCCTTATCACTTTAAGACACCTCACCATGTCTAGGGACGATGCAATCCCAATCTACTTACATGATGATTAGTCCTTATCACTTTAAGACACCTCACCATGTCTAGGGACGATGCAATCCCAATCTACTTACAGGATGATTAGTCCTTATCACTTTAAGACACCTCACCATGTCTAGGGACGATGCAATCCCAATCTACTTACAGGATGATTAGTCCTTATCACTTTAAGACACCTCACCATGTCTAGGGATGATGCAATCCCAATCTATTTACAGGATGATTAGTCCTTATCACTTTAAGACACCTCACCATGTCTAGGGACGATGCAATCCCAATCTATTTACAGGATGATTAGTCCTTATCACTTTAAGACACCTCACCATGTCTAGGGCCGATGCAATCCCATATACGTCCACTAAGGACCATATTCTCAGAGACATCTGTCTACGTGTCACTTTAGGACTGAAGTCCAGGGATGATACAATCCTTCATCAACCTCATCGTCGGAACAAGCAACCTCGTCTTCAACCTTATCGTTGAAACATGTAGGCACATCATCGATATAGTATCCTCATCAATACAGGTATCATTAGTATGTATCATCAATACAAGTATCCTCATCAATACAAGTATACATATCATCAATACAAGTATCCTCATCAATACAAGTATACACATCATCAATACAAGTATCCTCATCAATACAAGTATACACATCATCAATACAAGTATCCTTATCAATACAAGTATACACATCATTAATACAAGTATCCTTATCAATACAAGTACATATGCAAGTATTCTCATCAATACAAGCAAACATAACATAGATGAAAGTATCCTTATCAATACAAGCAAACAAAACATAGATGCAAGTATCCTTATCAATACAAGCAAACAAAACATAGATGCAAGTATCCTCATCAATACAAGCAAACATAACATAGATGCAAGTATCCTTATCAATACAAGCAAACAAAACATAGATGCAAGTATCCTCATCAATACAAGCAAACATATAATCTAGATAAGCAATCTCATCATCAATATAGGTATCCACATCGATACCAGTACCCAAAGATATCTTCATCTATCATATCACTCCCCCTTTCGAGGAGAGTCCTTTTGAACTACACCAAGCTTGTCTCGGAAATGCTCAAACTTTACACGAGACAGAGGTTTGGTTAGTATATCAACAACTTGCTCGTCCGTGCTCACATATTCGAGCTTGATAGCTCCTTTTTGCACCATATCCCGTATATAGAAATAACGGATCTCTATGTGTTTTGACTTATCATGAAATACTAGATTCTCAGTCATCTTGATACAACTCTGGTTATCACACAGAATCATAGTGGGTTCCATCTCTAAGTCAAACAGTCCTGATAATAACTTACGAATCCATATTGCTTCACAATTGGCAGAGCAAGCAGCTATGTATTCTGCTTCAGCTGTGCTGAGAGCCACACTAGACTGTTTCCTGCTATACCATGAGATCATAGCAGATCCTAGACAATAACATCCTCCTGATGTACTCTTCTTGTCTGATACACTTCCTGCCCAATTAGCATCAGTGTATCCATGCAAATTGAAATCATGATCTCCACTATAGTAAAGACCAAAATCTATCGTACCTTTTAAGTACCTCATCACATGTTTTGTAGCTATCATGTGAACTCTTCTAGGTTCCACCAGATATTGACTCAAGGTATTCACAGCAAAACATATGTCTGGTCTAGTGTTATTCAAATACATTAATGATCCAATAATCTGTCTATACAGAGTTATGTCCACTAACTCTGATGAGTTATCTACTAATAAATTCAAGTTGGAGTCCATGGGAGTGGCCATGGCTTTATAGTCCAACATATCAAATCTTTTCAAAATATCCACAGCATACTTACCCTGATTTAGAAAAATTCCTTTTTGGGTCTTGCCATACTTCCAGGCCTAATAAGTAGTGCATCAATCCGAGATCTTTCATCTCAAATTCTGAAGAGAGCTTCTTCTTGCACTCGATAATCTGTCTCTCATTTCCAGTCAGAAATAGATCATCTACATACAATAATAATATAACAGGTTCATCATTCATAACTTTGAGATAAAGGTTAGGATCATCTTTACTATTGATAAATCCCATGCTTGTCAAGAAACTGTCAATCCTTCCGTACCAAGCTCTAGGAGCTTGCTTCAACCCATACAAGGCCTTCTTCAGTTTGCATATATGAGTTCTTCCATCTTCTACCTCAAATCCAAGTGGTTGTTCTATGTACACTTCTTCTTCAATTACACCATTCAGGAAGGCTGTCTTAACATCCATCTGGTGTAGTTTCCATTTCATTATCGATGCAAGTGCCATAATAGCTCTAATGGAAGTGTACCTAGCAACTGGTGCAAATGTTTCTTTATAGTCAATTCCCTCCTTTTGAGAGAATCCTCTGGCTACAAATCTTGCCTTAAATTTTTCAATGCTACCATCCGCAGCATGTTTTATCTTGAATATCCATTTGGAGGACACTACACTTTTATCTTTTGGTTTGGGAACTATATCCCAAACATCATTTTTCATTATTGACTGGTATTCTTCTGTCATTGCTTCTACCCATTCTTTCTTCTGAACTGCTTCTTCATAGCTAGTAGGTTCCTGATCCACTAGATTACACATCAAAGCCATATAGTTGGATACTAGCTTTGGTTTCTTCCTTTCTCTAGTGGAGCCTTCAGGAGCTCCATACTTTTCAGCTCCTTGAATAATGTCTCTGGCCCATGCTGGCCTTCTTTTTCTTGATAAGTTTGTAATGGGGGGTTCTTGTGGTTCTAGCAAGTCATGGTCTTCAGGTGTAGTATCTTCAGGAATGGGTGCAGCCTCTGTGATCCTGGAAGGTGTGTCTTCTTCATAGATTTCTTCATGTTGGCACTTCCTAGATCTCTTGAGAGCTGCTTCTTCATCAAATGTCACATCCCTACTAATTTCCATATGATGAAAACTTGGGATGTAAATTCTGAATGCTTTGGATGATTCACAATATCCAACAAATATTCCCTTCTTTCCAGAAGGATCCAACTTGGTTCTCTTTTCTTTTGGAATGTGAATGTATACAGGACATCCAAATATTTTAAGATGACTTACCTCAGGCTTCTTTCCTGTGAACACTTCTTCTGGAGTTTTGAAATCAAGAGCACTATGGGATAGTCTATTTTGTACATAGACTGTTGTTCTAGCTGCTTCAGCCCATAAATACATAGGTAGGTCTTGATCATGTATCATTGTCTTTACAGCTTCCATGATGGTTCTATTCTTTCTTTCCGCAACACCATTTTGTTGGGGATTGTAGGGAGTAGTTAGCTCTCTCTTGATTCTAGCTTCTTTATAGAAATCTTCAAAATCTTTTGAAGTATATTCTCCGCCATTATCTGTTCTAAGTATTTTAATTTTCTTTTTTGAATGATTTTCTATCAATGCTTTGAACTCTTTGAACTTTCCAAAAAATTCATTCTTCCCTTTTAAGAAGTATATCCAAGTCTTCCTTGAATAGTCATCAATAAATGTGAGATAGTATTCATATCCACTTAAAGATGTGGAGGGCATTGGTCCACATACATCTAAATGGATCAATTTCAAAATGCTTTTGGTCTTTGTTTCACTCTTTGGAAATGGGTTCTTGATGTTCTTCCCTTTTGCACATCCTTTGCATGTGTCATCATGGTCAACCTTTAAGTTTGGTAGACCTACAACTACCTTGCTTACATGAGGTAGTGCCTTGTAGTTAATGTGAGCCAGTCTCCTATGCCATAGCTCACTTGGGCTAGTGACTTCATGTACAAGGGAAGCTTCTGGATGACCCTTGAGCTTGTACAAACCTCCTTCCTCTTCACAATGACAATTGCATCCTTAATAGATTTACCTTTGGACCACATTAATACTTGTCCATCAATGAATGCAACTCTATAGCCTTTCTTGTCCAATGCTGAGATGGAAAGCAAGTTATTCTTCAATCCTGGAACATACAAAACTTCCTTCATCTTCATGGGGGTTCCAGAATCAAGTTTGTAGTTTGCTTCACCAATTCCCTTGATGGGATATTGATAGTTATATCCTAGAGATACCTTTTGTGGGGAGGTATTTTCTTTAAGTTTTGATAGAGTCTTCTTTTGTCCTGTCATGTGCTTTGAAGCACCACTATCGATAACCCATGTACGTTCTCCAGGTGTTATAGATCCAGAGAGTGCGGAGAGTAGAACATACTCTTCTGCACCTTCTTCTTCACTTCTTCTAGATCTTTTCTTGAAGAAGGTCCTTTCTTCATCTTCTTCTTCTCTTCTAGGTCTTTTCTTGTGAGGCCTTTCTTCCTCTTCAACTTCTTCTTCACTATCATCTTCTGCAAGATGTGCTTGATGTCTTTTTTGGTGAGTACCCTTTTTCTTCTTCAGAGGACAATCCTTAGCAATGTGTCCTATTTTGTGACAAGTAAAACATTGGAATGAGGAGTAATCTCTTCTTTGATTAGATCCTCTTTTCTTTTGAAATCTTTGTGGAGGATGAGACTCCTTGTGACTATCCTTCTTAAAGTAGGATTGATTCCTTCTTCTCTTGGTGTGGGTGGCCAAGGCTTGGTCATCTTCCTTGAGCAATGCTTCTTTGTTGGCAACCCTGGCTTCCTCTTGAATGCAATCCTCCCAAACCACATCAAACTTCATACTTTCTTTTCTGGCACACATGGTTTGGATGAATGACTCCCAAGGTCTAGTGAGACCATTTAGAGCAGTCATGACTAGTTCATCTTCATCAAGAGTATCTCCAATAGCATCTAGTTGTTCTTTGAACTGAGAAACCCTTGAGAAATAGTCTTGAATAGATTCTCCTTTATTCATCTTGGTGATCTTCAATTGAGCTCTCAGGTTCATCTTCCTGTTGATGTTATTTCCCTCATACATTCTAGAGAGATCATCATACATTTCCTTTGGGGTCTTCTTGGATGCCACTTGGGGAATCAAGTGGTCCTTAATAGAATCAACAATGATTCTCTTTGCCCAATCAAATCGTTCCTGTACTTCTCTTTAGCTTCATCTTTTGTAGGTTCTGCAATCTCATCTTTGATATAATGGGCAAGATCATTCTCTTCAAGAATGAGACCAATTCTATATTTCCCTGCTCGGAAATTATCTATACCTTCTAGCTTGTCTTCAAGCTTAGTACTTGGGGCCATCTTGCCCAGGGGGTCACTAAAAATTGAAAATTCCAAAAATGAAAAACTGACCTTACTAGGAGATTGGCTTGACTGAGGCGAAGTGACTGATGTACTTACTTTCTGGAAACTTCAATTTTTCAGCCTCCAAACTTGACTAGCGAACTTCGGATCTGCTGTAGAATTCTGGTTCTGGTTTTCTGGTTTTATCGCACTTTTGTCAAACTAGGGTTTGACTTTCCCGGAGTTCTACCCAAACAAAAAGTTTGATCTAGGGCTCAAAAGATTGGTTTTGAGAAGGGATATCCAGCCATGTAATCAGAATTCAACAATACCAACTTTTTGCAGAAACCCTAATTTTCACCGGAGAGAGATATAGAGATATTTTCACCTTGTGAAAGATGTCCTATTCAGGCTAGCTCTGATACCATGTTAAATTCTAGCATAAATTCACAAGGAGGTCATTTTCACTTAGCTAACTGGGAAGCAGTATCCTTGCCTAAAAAGTATGGAGGTTGGAATATAAAAAATGTTTTGGTTCAACATGGCTCTTTCTTTGAAAAGTATTTGGAGGGGGTTATTCAAAGACAATATTTGGTCTGCTCTTCTGCATGTGAAATACATCAAAATTGATCTTTCAACTTGGTTTAGAAGACCTTCTGTTGGAAGACGCAATGCTTCCTTTTTCTGGAAAGGATTTATGAATTTAGTTCCATGGATCAGTAACTACTTATCTTGGCAAGTATGGGATGGGAAAGACGTGATAGTTGGCATTGATCCCATTCTGGGATTTGACTCAAATTTTAAATTATCAAAGGACCTTCTAAAGTGATTCTCGGACTATGGTTTGCTCACTTTGAATGAATTCAGGAGATCGAAAGGTCTTGTTCCGGACCCTTCTTACTGGCTTAATTACTCTGATATGGGTCTGGCTGGCAGTTGGGAAGATGAATGGAATAGGTATCTTCAGAAACCGAATCACTCTGGAATTCGCCTTACAAATGAAAAAGACAGTATTAAATGGTATAAGAATTCTACTTCTGGCCAATTCACATCTATTATTGCTTATTAGGTGATTGTAGATAGTCATATAGAAGGAAACAGGAAATGGTGGTTTCAGATTCTTTGGAAGTGGAATCTTCCTCTTAAAACAAAGTGTTTTTTTGTGGCTGGTATTTAATGACAAAGTTCTAACATGGGAAAATCTAAAGCAAACGTGGTAGACAGGGTCTGTATGTTTGCATGCTCTGCAAAAGGAATTGTGAAACAATCGACCATCTTTTTTTTAATTGCAGATTCTCCAAATATTTGTGGATTAAAATTTGTTTTTCCCTAAAGATCGAGTTTGAGTGGCCAAACTTGAGATTTGAAAAAGCTTATCAGAAATGGCTACAGAAATATAGGAATCTGGAAAATATTTCTAGTTTAGTTGCGTGGTCAATCTGGAACATGTGCAATAAGACTATTTTTCATGATATTTCTCCTTCTGAGAAATTGGTTTTGTGTATGTTTTGGCACTTGTTCCATCTTTTTAAAATTCCCCTTCATGTTAGACAAAATCCTAATAGAAGGATTAATCTGAAACTAGATTTTTCCAGTGCTTCTATCAGATTCTTTGATGGGGCTTTGACAGAGGTGTGCCGTGGTGCTGGATTCGTCATCAAATGTGGAGATGATCTCACATACAAATTCCGTTTTATGTGTGGTGAGGGATCTAATACAAAGTCAGAGTTACTTGGTTTGTGGGGCATTTTAAAAGTGGCAATCTATTGTGGTCTGGGCTCTTTCAGAATATTTGGTGACTAGTTGGTAATTATGAACTGGGCTAATAATATTCATAAACTCAACAACATTCAGCTCAAGCATTGGTGTGATAGAATCTCTAAAATGATGTCTTGGTTTATTGATCTTTCTATTTTTCACACCTATAGGGAAAACAATGATGTTGCTGACACCTTGTCAAAAAAGGCTCTCGATGGGGAAGCTAGTGTTCTTTACTGGGAAGAATGGGTTGAAAAGTCATTTACCCATTCTGGATCTATGTTCTTTCTTTTATGATGCTTTTTAGCTCTCAGTTTTGGTGTGGCCAGTTCATGTTTCGAAGGGATGATTGTAATTAAGTTTTGAGTAGTTGATGCAATTTTGGTTTGACACTTGCTTGCTAGCATGATCAGTGGTCTCTGTTTTAGACAGGGATGAATTTATTTTGGTTATGTATTGTACTTTTTGATTTCTTTTGAAATAACATAAGTACGGTTTTTTTCTTCTAAAAAAAAATCATAAAAAATTAAATTTATCTATATATTAACTCATTCAAAATCAAACCCCAATTCCCCAAATAAATAATTATACGTATAAATATTTTGTTTTACAATATAATTTATAGAATTTTATTTTTAAAAGCTCTCAATTATCAAAATTAGTATTTAAAAATATTTTGTTTTACCATATAATTTATAGAATTTTATTTTTAAAAACTCTTAATTATCAAAAGTAGTATTTAAAAATAAAATAAAAATAATAAAGGAAAGGAATCTTTTAGTTGGATATTAACACTCCTCTATAAGTTTCAGTTATTTTTAAATAATTATAAATATATAATCTTATTAAGATAAACATTTGCATATACATGTTTTAATATGGAATTGCGCCGAGAAGGCGCATTTCTACAACCCGGGTGGAGGGGAAGTGTCTGTCTGTTCCATATAAAAAAAATATAAATAAATAAAATAAGAATAAAGAGGTAAGTGTGTTGTAGTTTAGTGGTGAAAGGTTTGGAGATTTGATCCCTCTCGACGCTTTGTAGAACCAAAGTTAGATGGGTCTATACTAGTATAAAATATATTATGAATGGGAAAGTGATCATACATTAGTGCGCTTACCTTGAGAGAGATTAAAGCAGTATATGTAACGTAAATATCAAGGGTTTGTCTAGTTGACTTATAAATAATTCTATTATAGGGATACATTAACATGGTTTATTTATAATACTAGATATTATTCGTTTATATTGTATTTAAAATTTTGATTATTAATTTTTTAAAAATGAAGAGGATGGTTTGATGTTTATTTGTTGAGTGCCTGGTTAGGGTTTCATGCTAATTGTTACAAGTGGCTTGTAAAGAGATCAATCCATTGGAAGATGGCATGAATAAAGAACAAACCAAATTTGTGAAGGACTTTGAAATAGGTTAAACATGTTTCATATCCTTTTGCTTGTATGTCAAGCCTTGGAGGAGAAAGAGGCCTTTGATGCAATGGGAGAATTGAGATGACCCATGTAGTGGAGATGTGACCATATTTTCCATTCAAAGAAGCAGTCATGACCTCCCTTGTTGATCCATAAAAAATTGGTTTAAGAAAATCCAATCATCGAGAGGACTAACATTAAATCTAATTTAAGAAGAGGGAATTGTCATGCATTTATAGTTGAGAAGGCGTTGGATGCCCCTTTGATCATGTTTCACTCATCTCAAATAAGAGATATGGAAGAACGTTGGGAAAAGAAAGCTCTAGTATAGAGATTTAATGGAATTTTTTCCATCAACAAGTGCACTCATAGAGTGGACTAAAGATAATTGGGTTTATTACCTAGATGTCCATTTTTTTAAGAGTTCTTTTTCTTAGCACTTAACTAAAGAAGAGAAACATAGGGTTTTAAAAGAAGGGACTTGGCTCTAGGGAATATGAGGCATTTTATTTTCCCCTTTGACACTCAAATGTAATCTGCAAATGACTTCTATCTCTTCCACCCCAACCTAATTTAGATTCCTAAGTTCCTCCATGCACTTCTAGGACGATAAGGTTTTATCCCACACCGAGAACAAACCAAGGAATTTATTTCCTATGATTGTAGCAAACAAAAGGAGGGCATGTTCTCTTTCACCAAAATCTATGTAATGTTAGATATGAGTAAATGGATTTTGGGAATAATTATAATAAATTGAAAAGGCTCCCATTGGAATCAATAATTTCATTATGAGAGGATTGTGTTTCATTGCCGATTTTGCAAAGATCCAACTCATCTAATGGCTACCTTCCTGAATTTTAATGAAGATGTAGGACAACTCCTGGTTGTAGGGGAAAAACCCCAAACTTGAGTGGATCCTTAACCCTACTTGGCCAATTTCAACCCTATTAAAAGAACATAAATAAGATGATTGACAATGGAAAGAAAGGAGACTCCCACCACCCTACAACCTCAAGCTTTCATGGCCATATCAAGGGAAAACATATGAAATTTCCCTAAAAATTATCCCTCTTGAATGATCTAGATTATTTGGAGAAAAAAATGAAGGCATTGACATAAAAGAAATACACAAGAATATTTTGCAGAAAACATAGTACAGTAAAACCCAAATTCTATTAGTGAATGGAATGGAAAAACACTGTAAACTACAAAGCAATACAAACTAGCTCTAGATGGTGGTAGCTTATCTCTAAAAAGAGATGTGTAGTCCAAACTCATATGCAAGAGATGAGTTAAAATGAGGCTAGAAAGACATTTTTAACATAAAGCATCAATGAGAAAACCCTAAACATAAAAAACCCTAACCCTGGGAGATGAAACACCAAAATATTTGTGGGCTCCGATGGGGTTAGTTGATACACCAACTTTTAGGGGGCACAACTTTTGCATACGATCTCCTGTTTGGGGTTCTCAGTATCCCGTCGGAAGGTCTGGCCGAGAAGGAATCCACGATGTCAACCCAAAATATGCCTCTGGTGATAGTTTGAGAACCTCTGTGCCAAAACAATGTTGTTTAGGGCCTCAAAACGAACCCAGAATATTAGGACCTAAATAATCGTAAAAAAGCTGCTAACTTGGAAAAATGTGTTTTTGAGCCAGCGGACTAGGTGGGTGTCCACTGATGTCCATCTGGATCAATCATCCCCCCTTAGGAAGCAATGGTATCCATTAAGGGATGTCAAATTTATGCTGTGATCGCAATGAACAAGGATGAAGACAAGGCCGACATATCCAATCATCCGTTGTTTGTAGAATACATGGACATGTTCTCGGAAGCTCTACCTGGACTACCACCACAACGAAAGCTAGACTTCACCATTGAACCAAAACTGGGAACCAAACCTATCGCAAGATCCCCATATAGAATGTATGTACTAGAAGTGAAGGAACTACATATACAGTTAGATGATCTCTTGGATTTAGGATTGATTAGACTGAGTGTTTCCCCATGGGGAACGACAATGATTTTTGTTAAGAAGAAGATGGATCATGGTGTCTCTTCATAGACTACCGTCGTCTAAACAAGGCTACTTTAAGGAATTGGTACCCTCTACCTAGGATCGATGAACTATTGAATCAAATGAAAGGCGCAACAATATTCTCGAAGATTGATTTGCGATCGGGATACCATCAATTGTGGATCAAAGAGGTGGATATTCCGAAGACTACTTTTACAACGTGGTTTAGACACTACGAATTTGTAGTTGCACCCTTTGGACTGACAAATGTGCCTAGCGTATTTATGAACTTGATGAATAGCGTATTCTGCCAGTACCTGGATAAGTTCGTACAAGTGATCCTTGATGACATTCTGATCTACTCAAGGACACCGGAGGAGCATGAGGATCATATTGGGTTGGTGTTACAATGTTTAAGAGAGAACCAATTATATGGGAAGTTGTTGAAGTGTTCCTTCTTTCAGAAATAAATCCATTACTTGGGGAACATTATTTCTGGAGATGGTATAGATATGGACCCCACAAAGATAGAGGCCATTTCGGAATGGTCGGCACCTACAAATGTACATGAAGTACAAAGTTTCATGGGACTTGTGGGATACTATAGAAGATTCGTTGAAGGGTTCTCAAAGATTGTAGGGCCAATTACAGAGTTGCAAAAGAAGGATTGGCCTTTTATTTGGATAGAAAAATGAGCCAGAGCATTTGAGAAATTGAAAGAGTTACTAACAACGACACCGATCCTAAAGGTGTCGGACATGGATCAGGGTTTCCTAGTGTGCACTGATGCATAGAAGGAAGGGATTGGATGTGTGTTGATGTAGGAAGGGAGAGTGATTTCTTACACTTCCTGAATACTTAGACCACATGAGTAAAACTATGAAACGCATGACATGTAATTGACCGCGGTAATTCATGTGCTACGCTTATGGCGACATTATCTGTTTGGAAGGAAGTTTGAACTTAATATGGATCATCACGGGTTACAACACATCTTCACCTAGAGTGATTTGAATGCAAGACAGAGGAGATGGTTTGAGCAACTGAGAGAGTATGATTTCGACATTTCCTATGTGAAAGGGACCTTGAATAATGTAGTTGATGCGCTTAGTCGCAGATCCCGCATATTTTCAGTGATTCCAATGAAGACCAATCTGAGGGAAAAGATACTTGGGTTTCAACAAGGAGACACTTGGTACAATGAAGTGAAGGCAGAACTGGAGAATGAATAGATGAGACTACCCAAGTATGAAGGTTATTAATTAGAAAGTGACGGATTGTTGAGGTACAATAACTGTATCCATGTTCCAATGCACGATGAACTTAGAAATTTGATCTTGACAGAATCTCACGGAGCAATTTATAGAGCACATTCGGGGGTGAAGAAGGTGTATGTAGACTTATATCCATTATTTTTTTGGCATGGGATGAAGAAGGATGTCATAAAATTTGTCTCCAAGTGCATGGAATGTTAGTTGGTTAAAGCGGAGCATCGATATCCCGCAGGAATGCTTCAACCTCACGTAATTCTTGAGTCGAACTGGGAGGTTATATCCATGGACTTCATAGTTGGATTACCTTTGACACAGAAAAGGCATGACACTATTTTTGTGGTAGTTAACACTCTTACAAAGAGTTTGCATTTCATTCCTATTGAAAATACCTACCAGGCGCTGAAGATCACCATAGTTTTCATTGATGAAATAGTATGGTTACATGGGGTACCAAGGAATATAATATCTCATCGGGGATCAATATTCACAGGGAGGTTTTGGACAAGATTCCAAGAAGCAATGGGGACACAACTCAACTTTAGTACCGCATACCATCCTAAGACATATGGAAAGACTGAGAGAGTAAACCAAATACTAGAGGACATGCTGTGGATGTATGTGATGGATCAGTAGACCCATTGGGGGGGATTTTTCCCTGTATTAGAGTTCACTTATAACAACAGTTACAAGAGCTCCATGCAGATGGAACCCTTTGATTTTTTGTATGGATGACCGTGTAGAACACCCTTGAGTTGGGATAGACTGGAGGATAGTTAGGACCTGATGGCAGATATTCGTGCTCAACTGAAAGAATCATAGGATCGGCATAAGAGTTATGCAGATGCACATAGTCTCGACAAAGAGTATGAGATTGGGGACCGAGTATTTTTGCGAGCGAAACTGCAAAAGAGTGTTGTTAAGTTTGGTAAGAGATCCAAGCTGTCCCCTAGATTTTTAGGACCTTTCGAAGTATTGGAATAGATAGGATCGGTTTCTTATTGCCTTGCGCTACGATCATCTCTACATAGGATGCACAATGTTTTTCATGTTTCAGTACTTCGGCATTATGTTCCCGATTCTTCACATATTATTGACCTAAGTAATTTACAAATATCAGATGAAGGGGTTGTGATGGCCGAACTGATCCACATATTAGACCATCGAATGCGATAGATTACATCGTGTGATCGACTACGTTAAATTTCAATGGGACAATTATAGCCCTAGTTTCGCAATCTAGGAGGATGTAACTGAAATGCGTCAGAAATTTCCTTATTTGTTTTGAAATTCAGGACGAAGTTTTAATAAGAGGGGGTGTATGTAATGCTCACCTTGATACATTTGATTGAATAGACTATTGAGGGCACTGATATTGAAGTGACCCGGTCAAATAAACTTGAACAATGTGCTATGCTTTAATTATTATTGAATGAAAACTACTAATTGACAAGCAAATGATGAATATGCTCGATTGATTGAGAAATATGATGATGTTATGCATGAATGAAATAACTTATGCTTTGGATTCCATAGATGTGAATAATTGCCATGTATTTAAAATAGAATTGAATAAATATGAAAATGCATGATAATATAATAGTGCAACAATACTAATGTGCGCTTTGAGTTTGTGAAGTAGCAAGTAAAACGAATTGCCGGCTGAATATCAATGGAATAAAAAGGGGGTCATAATGAATGGGAAATATACATAGGGTACGACAACGGATTATCCACCCTGAAATACCATTCCACACACAGGTTGGAATCCCTATCAGCTCACCCAAGGAAGCGTGTATCATACAGGTGAGGCCACAACGATTTGGTCACTACGATGTGTTGAGGGGCGCACAATAAGGAAGATATTATTCCTCAATCACCATTAGTCTCCATGGAAATGTAGTCAGCATATTACGGTAACGATTCTTAATCGCTACATAGTACTCCCCACACAAGGAAAAGGAAGTTGTTAGAAGGACCCACAGAAGTGGTACCTAGACAACGACAGGAAATGAAAGTATTTGTACTCTTACACTAAAACATTTAGGCATATATTAAATTTTGCATATGTAAATGTTAAATTTAGAATAATTGAATGAAAGAGTATTTTAAATTTAGAAATTATTGAAAGGGCATATTTGAGGTAGAAATTGCGTACATCCATTGATTTGGGAAAGCATGCATTGGATAAAAAAAAATAAAAATAAATTAGAGATAATTGATTTTGGAGCAAATCTAGATTACAAAATATCTAGAGTTTAACTCCACGTGCACCCACTGATATAGGGATTTGGATTTTAGACTAGGTAGACAAATAAAAGAGAATTGAGGAACTTATGTGCACTAGTTTGTGAGAGTGACACATGTTTGCATGAGAATGAATATTAGAAAATTAATAAACAAAATTAATTTTGCATGAGATGACACATGTCGTCCAAGATTTTTCTATTTAAGAAAGGGAGAATGAAGATAAAAGGATCTCTTGCTCCCTAATGCTGGATGGATTCCGTAATGGAAGTTTGAGATTGAGTGTGGTCCATGTGAGTTTGGTTTATAACTGCTCTGGGGATTGGGAGATATCTCATCTGAGGGTTTAGGATTGTATGTTCTTTGCGACCCCTATTTGCTCGAGGTACTGAGAGGAAGAAGATTACTCCCGATGTGGTATGAAGGTCAACAAAAAAACTGCATTAAATAATTTTGTATATTACAAGACTCCCCAACAACTTGTAGCTCCACGACACCTCTTTTTTTTTGAACCATAGAAGTCCCCAAAAATCCAGTAACTCAACAAGAGTGTTTGTTCCTTTACCCACTCATACCTTTAATTTGATAAAATGTTGTCTTTTAAAATGTAACACCATACCTGCCCCACATTGACAATATTTTGCATCCCCATCAAAGTATCCTATGGGAATATATTCGTTGAATACTGGTCTAGTATATATATTTTGTTTCTTCAATTTTCCTTTCTTACAAAACTTAAAAAAAACAACAACTATCTTCGAGCAAATAATGAAAGGAGAAGGGTTGATATTCTGGAAAATGTACATATTTCTATCCTTCCATATTTCCCATATAGTAACTAAAGGGAGTTCCCTATAATTAACTTTCCTCTTAAACCAAGAAAACAAATAATCTTCAAAGTTAGTCACCCCCAATGTTCCGATACCAAAATAAGACATCCCAGTTCAGACCAAACTGAATTGAAGAAAGAAAAGTGGCAAAAAAGATGAGAGACAGAATCAACAACTTCTCTACATAAGATGTATATACCTGGACTATAGAATCCCCTTCTTTGAATATCATCCCATGTTAAGATCTTATTTTTCAACACCAGCCAAACAAAACATTTCACTTTCAATGGAATTCTCCATCTCCATAATCTCTTATCCCACCAAGACGACACATTGATGCTCCACTCCTCCATAATTAAATTATATGCTAGTTTAGCAGTAAAAACACCTTCCGGCCTATTATAATCCCATATGATGGAATCAACCATATTATTATTTAGAACAATGCCAGCACACGATAGAGATAAAATAAAGTTTCCCATTCCCTGGATACAACCAAAGGTAAATGAAGATATCCATAAGATAGCCAATAAGCATCATTTGAAACCATAGTATTTTTTACTTGAGATAGCACCATAATATTTCTTCTGTGAAGCTCAAAAAGTAACTATGTAGACAAGCAAATGTCTCCACAAAATCCAACAAAAGGGTCTATACCCAAAAAGACCTGAGTACCACGTCTGATATTCCAACTGAAAAAATTTGCTAGAATATAATATACTTTCATAAACCCCTACCATATCAATGAAGCATTATGATAAATCTTCTTTGTCAAATGAATCCACAGAACAAGAGAAATAGTCTTTATGTATTTTTATCTTATAATCTTACACCACATCTCGCCATAAAATAAACAACACCAAAGAATTTTTGCACAAAGGAATTTATTAAAAGTGAACAAGCTTTTTAACCCCCAACCACTGAGTTGCTTGGGGCTAGCAACACTTTCCCAAGAGAAAAGGTGAAATTTTTCTATATCTAATATGCCAGCCCAACTGAATTGGAAAATCCTTCTTCTGATCCATGTTACAATCGAAACCGGAAGTAGAGTTAATGAAAACCAATATACCAAAATACTCTGGAGAACAACATTTGCCAAAATTAATCTACCACAAATAGATAGAAATCTGAAAGACCAATAGTTGATGCGCTTTTCAACTTTTTTAATTAATCATCCCCATTTTTTAGTTGAATAACGGTTTGGCTTTAGGAAATAGCCCAAATATTTAAATCCTAACTCTATTTGAGACATCTCGTAGGGGAAAATAGAAGCAAGCTGGTCACATATATCAGGATCTTCATAATTAAATAAAAAGTGATATTTCTATGGACTAACAATCATTCCTAATGCTGCATAGAAGGATGAAAATATGTAGTGATAGTGTTTCCATTCATCCAAAGTACCCCAAGCAAAGATGAGCACATCATCCACGAATAGTAGATAAGAGATATACATAGAGTTTTAGATTTTTATACCTTTGAAAATGTTCTCCTTTTTAGCTTCTTCAATAATTTTGCTTAGACCATCAATGCCAAGCAAAATTAATAAAGGTGAAAGCGGGCATCCTTTCCTGAGACCTTTGCTACATCCAAAGAATGACATTGGAGAACCATTAACTAAGATTTTGAATACCATTAACTAAGATATCAAATTTAGCTGAGGAAATGCATGCCATTATCCAACTGGTGACCTCAGGAAGAAGGCCAACTGGTGACCTCAGGAAGAAGGCCAATCTGTATGAGAATAAAATGAAGGATAGTACAATCACCAATCATACACTTTGACCAAATGCACCTTCAGGATGAAATCTTGTAGCTTCTTCATCTTCACCAAATGTAAGCATTCATGTGCAATGCCTACCACATCCAATATCTATCTATTGGGCATAAAACCAAATTGTTTCTCCGTAATATACCTGCTTAGAAAAGGCCTGATTATATTTGCAATAATTTTTGTGATCATTTTATAAATGAGATTACAAAGAGAGATCGGTCGATAATCATTAAAGGAGTTTGGAAGTTTCCACTTTGGAATAAGCACAATATATGTCTTATTTAGACATCTAGGTATCAAACCCTTCCTTCTTGATTGATTTACCACTTCAGTAAGCTCTTGTCCCATCAAATTGAAAAAAATGGAGAAAAAACTCCATTGTCCAACCATCAAGACCAGGGATTTTAGCCTTGACAAATTGTGATAAAACCCCTTTTACCTCATAAATATCCACATCCAGACCGATATGGAGACCTTCATGATCATTACAAAGCGAGGATAATTCCTTAGAACACGTAATTGTTGTTGCAAATTTATGGAAACATATTTGCTATAAATATATTTAAAATGTTGCACTGCAACCGATTCTAAAGAACTCTAATCTTTTAATATTTCACCATTTGATGAATTAATATCCCAAATAGAATTTGAAATTCTTCTTTGATTTGCATACATGTGAAAAAAATTATTATTATTGTCCCCCTCCTCCAACCAAACTACTCGACTTTTTAGACGCCAAGTTTCCTCCACATCTCTTACTTTTTTTGCTTTTTGAGCTTGAAGTTGCAAAAGTCTCTCCTTCCTGTTAGCCGATAAATAATCTTCATCAACCTGATCATAAAGCATATCCAACTCCTTTTCAATTTGCATCAAATCTTTTGAGTTTTTTTCCCTCCTCTCTTTTTCCCATAATATTACCTCTTTTTTAAGGAGAGAGAGTTTTTTCACAATACCTAGCATCGGGGTCATCTGAATCGAGTTTGATAAAGTCCTCCAATTATCCTCAACCAAATTATAGAATTCAATATCTTCCAACCAACAATGATTGAATTTGAAAGGAAACCGAGAAAAGCTTTTTTCACTATCAAATTAAAGAATTATAGCTTTATGATCAGGCACACCTATTGAAACTGACCACAATCAATATATTCCAAGTGAATTGCAAAGATGTTTAGACATCAAGTATCTATAAAGTCTATTAGAAATACATGCATCCCCCGACCTCCCATTTGACCAAGTAGGAACCAGACGATTGGGAACTATATCAATTAAACCAACAGTCTCAAACAAAGACCTAAAATAACCCACAAGAGGGTCAAAAATGTTTCTAGTGCCTCAAAATTCTTCAGATGAAAAAGTCAAGTTTAAATCCCTAGCAAGGATCAAAGAGTGACCCTATAAAATACAACATTAGTGTACCACAAATAACATTTATAATTGTCCATAACAAATCTATAACCACATTTTCAGTCTATAAACTAATCACGCCTCTCGATCAAATATTTATATTAATATCTATAATACATATCGCATTGTCATTACTGTTGGGTCCAGGAATGCCCCTTTTTGGCCATCCTTATTTTATCATTTTGCCCTAATTACATCCTATTTCCACAAGCCATATATATGCCTTTCCTCTAGATCAACCAATAATATCGACAGGTATAATTCATTATTTATTTATTCATTTTATGCCTAAGATTGTTATAGTTCAGGATCCTAGCCTTTGAAATATGCTAACTTGTGTGGTTTCATTTAGTCAAAGCTCAAAGCACAGGTGTATTGGCTACCATGCCTTGGAATAAATCATACGTGGCGCCAGCTGTCACTCTTTTAGCTCGATTCCTCATATTTTTAAGGGACAACGCATCTCTCTACGTGAGCTGTAACAGATCACTGTAACAGAGTATAGCTGCGATAGATAGGTCGCCTTCCAGATTGCTAATTCGTTGATCTATTGGTCGCCAGCATAACAACATCTTTTATGATTGAACAACCTCATTCAATGCGGCTGTAACAGTTAGCTGTGACTCTGCAGCATGTCGATCACAGATCTTCATTGCTGCACGAGATTAGTGGATCACGAACTGCAGTTTGTATGTATAAATATGGGAAGGCTTTCCATGCCTGGGGTTGGTTAATCATCAATTGTTGTATGGGATGTAACAGAGATTGAGACTGTGAATTTCCATCTTTTAATGAAGAGCAGAGTTACTTATGTTTCTGTGTCTTAATTCATGGTGATTCATGGCGTCCCTGTTAGAAGGCTAGGGCCCGCCTTCTCACAAAGATTTCTGATTTAGTTAGATAGTTAGATTTATTCATTTCCTGTTGTGTGTTGTGGAATTGCATTAGGTGTATTTTCGATAGCTGCAACAATGAGTTTATGATTGCATTCTTTATTGGTAGTTTATCTCCTACATATGAATAGCTGTAACTGCGTGGTGTAACAGTTGACTGTGTAGTTTAGTTTGATTATGCATGTGTGTTCAATAGCTATGACAACCAAGCTCAGCTCCATTCCTTTCAATCATTTATGCTTTCTAGGATTTCCAATAGTTGTCAATTTAGAGTTCAAGCTTATGTTTAATTTCTGTTTGTTGTTGTATCTTCAATTAATTCATTGGAGTAGTCAGATTGTGATTGAGTAACAGTAGATGCTAGATGGATCATTTTGGTAAATATTGAATACTGTATTTTGATGATTATAGGATTTAACTTCTTGCAAAAGTAATCTAGTTCATTTATATTCTTAGATCAATAATTGCTAGGTCGATTTTTGTAGGAAGGTAGCTGCACTTTAATTTCCTAGCTGTATGAGTTAGATTAGTTTTCTTATGGAATGGGTTTGGCTGAGCAGACAGGTAGGATTATTATCTTCATTTATTCAATCAATTTGCTAAAGATGTTTATGCATAGATTGTGCTCATTGCCATTGAAATAAAAGACCTCCATGGGTTTGACAATTTATATTGAGCATCCTATGTTTTAGTTTTAATTAATTGACATATAGGGCGACCAACATTTTGGCGCTGTTGCCGGGGATGGTAATAGATAGACATAATTAATAGCTGGTTTTATTTGAATTCATTTTAGTTTAATCATTCACAGCATGCATGAATACAAGAAAAACAAATCGGGAACCCCCTTTGAATACTAACATTGCAGGTGGAAGAGATCGAGGTCATAATACAGGTCAAGGAAGACACACATACATTGATGAAATAATTGCTAGAGCTGATTCTTCCACTAGACCATCACATACATATACAGTTAGAGGAAATTCTGTTCCTCCCAATCCTGAGAATTCAGCATCAACAGTGGAGAATACAATGGGACCTTCAACTCCTATTGCAGAAAATAAACCTCTCGAAGATAAGGGAAGCGCTATGGGTGTACCAGATAGAGAGGAGTTTTATCATATCAATGGAACCAGAGTTACTAAAGAAGTGTGGTTGGAGACTCACCAAGTAGCAGAGGAAGAGAGGAGGCAAGAAGAAGAGAGGAGAAGAGAAGCAGAAGCAAGAGCAGGGGAAGAACGCATAAAGGAGGCCATTGAATTCTAGACTAAAGACATGGCTGATAGGGAACATGAAGGTGAGAATGAACATAGGGAGAACAGGGAAGAAGAAGTGGAAGATAATAAGCTTGACAATATTGTGGCTACATTAGAATTCCCTATCCTCCAGACACTTGGAGAAACTCCCATGAAAAACATCTCACCATCAGTTCTCCCAAACTTCCATGGTAAATATTCTGAAGATCCTGATGAGCTTCTTTTTGAGTTCGATATCCTTTATCGTAGTTATGATTACACCTCCAGTGATCAGAAGCTGAAATTGTTCCCAGCCACCCTAAAAGGAAATGCTCTGTGTTGGTTTATGAGTCTGGGTCGTGAGACCATTACTACTTGGGACCAAATGAGAAACACCTTCCTTTCTAAATATCAAGAATATTGTAGAACCAGGGATATAAAGGAAGAGTTGTTTAAAATGGTTCAGAAGGAAGAAGAGAGCTTGGAAGACTTTGTGGAAAGATTGTTGTACGATTTACAAAGGTCTGGACATGTTGAGATTGGAAAAGATGTACTTAATATCATTATGCTACGAGGAATTAGAGAAGATTGCCTTGATATGTTGAATTTGCTGGGAAAAAGGGACATCTAAAAGGAACCCTTCGAGAAGATTGTTGAATATGTCGAAGGTACTCAAGGGGATCCTCTAGAACTAACAAACGAGACAAGGATCGAGATTAGGATGTCTTCACTAGGAAACATAAGTCAGCTAGTGGAGGAGCCACTCGAGCAGAGATAGGAAAATTGCTGGAGAATTTTAAAACTGATATGATGAGCTCCATTTCCTCAGAGTTAGATGTCTTAAGAGCAAAACAGAGGCAAGTTGTAGAAGACATTACACTTGGTGTATTCTGTCCCAACTGTAGGAAAAAGCATCCACTTAAGGAGTGCCCGTTGGACAAAGCAGAGATGTGTAGGATATGTGAGTTGGAGAATGACACTAAGGAATTCCCCTCACTACCCAAGGTCAAGGCAGTTCTGCAGGCATCTACTTCAGATGTGGAACAGGCTTACTTCATTGCACAGAAAAAACCATGGCAGCCTTGCAATCAAGGTATGAATCGAGACCCATCATTTTTTCTGAATAATATGATTACAAAATTCCCTTCACATTATTCTGGTAACCATTGGCATCCATCTCAGAACCCAATGCAAAATCCTAATTCTTAGACACCATGGTCACAACAGTCAAATAATCAAGCTCCTTGGAATTCCAATTGGAGAAATTCTTACCAAGGAAATAACTTTCCCCATCACCAGACTCAGTATCAATAGTATCCTCCTCAATAGTATCAACAACCACAGCTCCCATTTCAAAACAATGTCACACCTGTCAATGCACCACTTCGACCACAACTGCCTGCACAACCTAACCTGAACCCAAACAATAAAGCAGTCCATCAATTTGAGACTTCCAACATGCCTGCGTATGCCATCACCCAGATTCCCTGCAATGATATACAATTATGATCAGGGAGGGTAGTGGAACCCATTATCACTGAGGATGTTTCGTCCACAGTGATTGAAACTGGAGTGAATCAGCACTATGAAAATACGGTCAATTCAGCAAGCCCCGTCATTGAGGATGCTGATACTCCTACCGAAACAGTAGATGAAACTCAGAGAATAACACACGATGTATCACAGCCTACACAGTTGATGAGAGAACCCCCATACCCTGAACGATTGGCCCTGCAGAAAACAGTGGAACAGCCTCGATTCGATCTCTTAGGAGAATTGACAAATTTGTATGTTAAAATTCCACTGTTACAAGCCTTCATGACGTGCCCATTTATGCTAAGACTGTCAGGGATTTTTGTATCAAGAGACCAGGAAGAAATCCTAGGGATCCTCCCACTTTCCACGTATTGGGAAATCTTTCCGAATTGATAATGGGGAAGACCCCTGTGGCAAAATATGATGACCCTGGAAATCCTACTATGACAGTTCACATAGAAAACACACAAATCCCCAACGTATTGGAAGACTTAGGTGTGGCTATTAACGTTACGACCATAGAAACTGTGAAGAAACTTGGACTCACTAACCTTAGGCTGACCCCTACTATTTTGGAACTTGCTGACAGATCAACAATCAAGCCTGAAGGGATCCTATATGACCTCGTAATCGCAGTTGACTCGTGGGAATACCCTACGGATTTCTTGGCGTTACAGCCAAAATCTCAGTTGGCGGGACACCCACTGATCCTGGGAAGACCGTGGTTGGCCATAGAAAATGCCTGTATCAGCTTTTGGTCAGGATCTATGACCATCTCAGACGAGACTGAGATCAAAATCCTAACCTTGTACCCTCCAACTCGACCAAGCACAGAAGCTGAAACTCCACTTTGGGCAGATTTGGAGGAAGAGGAAGGTGTTCAGCCGTTATTAACAATAGGGAGAGCCTTAACGTTTAAAGATGAAATAGAGGACGATGCCATTAACAATTTCATCAGTGAGCCCACGTCTTTCAACAAGCACCTTTACCAGATTCTTAACAGTATGTTAGATGAAGCAGAACAGGAAAATATTACAGAAGAAACTCTAGTCAATGATGCCAGTATAATTTTGGTACTTCAGAATTCGAAAAGTGTACCAGTGGAAATTGAGCTAGGGAAAACGTTGAACGTCAATTCAAACCTTGCGCCCAGTGAGCTGGAACAGCTAGTCACCTTGGTGAAACAACGTAGAGGAGCTTTCGCTTGAGAGTATACAAACATGAAAGGGATTCCTTCTAATATGTGTACCCATCACATTTATATTAAGAGCGACTCCAGGCCTGTGTGTCAACCACAACGAAGGATGAACCCGAACCTAAGAGACATTGTGAAAGAAGAGATCCAAAAAAATTTGGAAGCAAGATTTATATACCCAATTTCAGACAATGAGTGGGTTTCTCCACTCATGATTGTGCCAAAGAAGAATGGGAAATGGAGGGTCTGCGTGGATTACAGAGAATTGAACAAGGCAACATAGAAGGACCGCTTCCCCTTACCTTTTATCGATCAGGTCCTTGATACCTTGTCTGTGAAGAAGTACTTTTCCTTTCTGGATGGTTTTAGTGGCTACAACCAAATCCAGATTGCTCCAGAAGACCAGGACAAAACCACTTTCACCTTTCCCTGGGGGACTTTTGCATACCGAGTACTTCCTTTTGGGTTGTGCAATGCACCAGCCACATTTCAGAGAGCAGTGATTGGAATCTTTTTAGAGATGGTAAATGATTGCATGGAGATTTTTATTAATGACTTTACTCCATATGGTGATAGGTATGAAGAAGCACTGGAAAATTTAGAAAAGGTCTTGAAATACTGTGAACAAAGCCAGCTCTCTTTAAGCACTGAAAAGTGCCATATGATGATGAGCGAGGGCATAGTGCTGGGGCACTTCATCTCTTCTGATGGTATCCAGGTAGATCCATCCAAAATCAAGGTAATTGAAAACATACCAACTCCTGGAACACAGAAGGATGTACGTAGCTTCTTGGGGCATGCTGGCTATTACAGAAGGTTTATAGAATTTTTTTCCAAACAAGCTTCTCCTTTGTTCACTTTGTTGATAAAGGATGCATAGTTTGTCTGGAATATTTCGCCATTGGAGCAGTTTTGGGACAGTAGGAAGGTAATGCTCCTTATGCAATTTATTACATTAGTAAGAACTTATCTCATGCTGAATTAAAATATACTGTCATAGAAAAGGAATTTCTTGCCATTGTTTATGCCATCAACAAATTTAGACATTATATTATTGGATATTCTACTTTTGTGCACACTGATCATTCTGCTATCAAATATTTAATGAATAAACCAATCACGAATGCTAGAGTTACTAGATGGCTGTTACTATTATAGGAATTTGATATCACAATTATTGATAGACTAGGGAAGGAAAATGTTGTTGCATATTTTTATCTCAACTTACTAACAGTGATGACAATTTACCAGTCGAAGATTCCTTCCCTGATGAACATTTGTTTGCAGTATCAACTCATTCCCCATGGTATGCAGATATTGCTAACTTTTTGGCTGCAGGTAATCTCCCAGCACATCTGTCGAAGAGAGAAAAAATAAATATCATACAACAGAGTGCTAGGTATTGCTAGATTGATGGCCATCTTTTCAACACAGGGCTTGATTTAGAGATTAGAAGATGTGTTAGAGAAGATGAGATCTTTAGTATTCTTAAAGATTGCCATGATGAGCCCTGTGGGGGACATTTTGTTGACAAAAGGACAGGTCATAAGGTTTTGAGGATGGGTTATTTCTGGCCTACATTGTTCAGGGACGCAAAGAAGTATGTTCAGGCATGTGATAGCTGCCAAAGGATGGGCCAACCCAACAGATTAGATGAAATGCCTTTGCAACCATAACTCGTGGTTGAACCATTTGATAGATGGGCTCTAGATTTTGTAGGGCCTATTAATCCTCCCTCAAAACAGAAAGTTCACATCTTGGTTTGCACAGATTACATGACCAAATGGGTAGAAACTGTAGCCTTGGTTAAGGCTAATGATCAGGCTGTGATTGATTTCCTTTATGAAGAAATTTTTACTCGGTTTGGAGTACCCAAGGAAATCGTCACAGATGGTGGACCGCAGTTTGTGTCTCACAAGATGGAAGCGCTGTTACAGAAATTTCATATTCAACACAGAATAACCTCGCCATATCATCCACAGGCCAATGGCCAAGTGGAGAGTTTAAGCAAGGTTATTGAACTCTAATCTTTTCATATTTCACCATTTGATGATTTAATATCCCAAATAGAATTTGAAATTCTTCTTTGATTTGCATACCTGTGAAAAAAATTATTATTATTGTCCCCCTCCTCCAACCAAACGGCCCGACTTTTTAGACGCCAAGTTTCCTCCACATCTCTTACTTTTTTTGCTTTTTGAGCTTGAAGTTGCAAAAGTCTCTCCTTCATGTTAGCCAATAAATATTCTTCATCAACCTGATCATAAAGC
Organism: Larix kaempferi; assembly: GCA_027924585.1. NCBI lineage: Eukaryota > Viridiplantae > Streptophyta > Pinopsida > Pinales > Pinaceae > Larix > Larix kaempferi. Next base: position 16,418,403 of record BSBM01000106.1, read on the forward strand.
ATATCCAATTCCTTTTCAATTTGCATCAAATCTTTTGAGTTTTTTCCCTCCTCTCTTTTTCCCATAATATTACCTCCTTTTTAAGGAGAGAGAGTTTTTTCACAATACCTAGCATCGGGGTCATCTGGATTGAATTTGATAAAGTCCTCCAATTATCCTCAACCAAATTATAGAATTCAATATCTTCCAACCATCATTGGTTGAATTTGAAAGGAAACTGAGAAAAGCTTTTTTCACTATCAAATTAAAGAATTATAGCTTTATGATCAGACACACCTATTGAAACTGACCACAATCGATATCTTCCAAGTGAATTGCAAAGATGTTTAGACATCAAGTATCTATAAATTCTATTAGAAATATATGCATCCTCTGACCTCCCATTTGACCAAGTAGGAACCAGACGATTGGGAACTATATCAATTAAACCAACAGTCTCAAACAAAGACCTAAAATAACCCACAAGAGGGTCAAAAATGTTTCTAGTGCCCCAAAATTCTTCAGATGATAGAGTCAAGTTTAAATCCCTAGCAAGGATCAAAGAGTGATCCTATAAAATACAACATTAGTGTACTACAAATAACATTTATAATCGTCCATAACAAATCTATAACCACATTTTTAGTCTATAAACTAATCACGCCTCTCAATCAAATATTTATATTAACATCTATAATACATATCGCATTGTCATTACCATTGGGTCCAAGAAATGCCCCTTTTGGCCATCCTTATTTCATCATTTTTCCCTAATTACATCCTATTTCCACAAGCCATATATATGCCTTTCCTCTAGATCAACCAATAATATCGACAGGTATAATTCATTATTTCTTTATTCATTTTATGCCTAAGATTGTTGTAGTTTAGGATCCTAGCCTTTGAATTATGCTAGCTTGTGTGGCTTAATTTAGTTAAAGTTCAAAGCACAGGTGTATTAGCTACCATGCCTTGGAAGAAATCATACGTGGCGCCACCTGTCACTCTTTTAGCTCGATTCCTCATATTTTTAAGGGACAACACATCTCTCCACGTGAGCTATAACAGATCGCTGTAACAGAGTATAGTTGCGACAGACAGGTTGCCTTCCAGATTGCTAATCCGTTGATCTATTACTCGCCAGCATAACGACATCTTTTATGATTGAACAACCTCATTCAATGTGGCTGTAACAGTTAGCTATGAATCTACAGCATGTTGATCATAGATCTTCATTGCTGCACGAGATTAGTGGATCACGAACTGCATTTTGTATGTATAAATATGGGAAGGCTTTCCATGCCTGGGGTTGGTTAATCATCAATTGTTGTACGGGCTGTAACAGAGATTGAGACTGTGAATTTCCATCTTTTAATGAAGAGCAGAGTTACTTCCATTTCTGTGTCTTAATTCATGGTGATTCACGGTGTCTCTATTAGAAGGCTAGGGCCCGCCTTCTCACAGAGATTGCCGATTTAGTTAGATAGTTAGATTTATTCATTTCCCATTGTGTGTTGTGGAATTGCATTAGGTGTATTTCTGATAGCTGCAACAATGAGTTTATGATTGCATTCTTTATTGGTAGTTTATCTCCTGCATATGAATAGTTGTAACTGCGTGGTGTGACAGTCGACTGCGTAGGTTAGTTTGATTATGCATGTGTGTTCAATAGCTGTGACAACCAAGCTCAGCTCCATTCCTTTCAGTCATTTATGCTTTCTAGGATTTCCAATAGTTGTCAATTTAGAGTTCAAGCTTATGTTTAATTTCTAGTTGCTGTTATATCTTCAATTAATTCATTGGAGTAGTCAGATTGTGATTGAGTAACGGTATCTGCTAGATGGATCATTTTGTTAAAGATTGAATACTGTAGTTTGATGATTATAGGATTTAACTTCTTGCAAAAGTAATCTAGTTCATTTATATTCTTAGATCAATAATTGCTAGGTCGATTTCTGTAGGAAGGTAGATGCACTTTAATTTCTTAGATGTATGAGTTAGATTAGTTTTCTTATGGAATGAGTTTGGCTGAGCAGATAGGTAGGATTATTATCTTCATTTATTCAATCAAATGCTAAAGATGTTTATGCATAGATTGTGCTCATTGCCATTGAAATAAAAGACCTCCCTGGGTTTGACAATTTATATTGGGCATCCTTTGTGTTAGTTTTAATTAATTGACATATAGGGTGACCAACAATTACATTGGAGTTTAATGTGAAACCATGATATGATTACAATTTATGTGATATGGTAATGATGATAATTAGAGGGTGGCTAACTTTATTATCTGTGGATTAAGTCATATGCTTTAAATATATTTTAAGAAGTTGAGGAAATAATTTCACAAAGAAAATCAAGAAATGTTTCCCTATTAAATATGTTGGTAAATCATAGTGCACCTAAGCCAAGTGGATTCAATTGGCTACCTATTGGTATGAAACTAACAAATGGACAACAACATTAAAAAGAACTAATTGAGCTCACCCCTTAAGTTGAAAAGAAAAAAATAAAATTTGTGAAATAATTAATCAAAACATGGGCATCAACATCAATGAGCTTATTATTTTATATTAATTTTATATTCAATGTAAACCAAAAAGATAACAAGAACGGTTGAGATTTTGTATTTAAAAAAAATTGCAGTCAAAGCGTTCAACATAGTAATACACAAATATCGTTGTCATTTGGTTCAAAATTTAGCATATCAACCATACAGTAAGAGTCTGGAGTAGACCAGGGTTGGTAGGTGCAGGGGGAGTCATCCTAGAATCTTTGGGGAACAAGAAGAAAGACTTCGCTTGGGGCATTGGGAGGAAGACTAACAATGCAGATGAATGGCTGGGCCTTATCAAAGGCATGGAGATAGCAGTTAGCCTTGGAATCAAGAAGCTCTTCATCCTTGGAGACTCTCTAATCATAATCAGAGAATCCAGGCGTATCGTAGCTAAAAGAAAATATCTGTCAACCAAAATGCACTATCTCCTTCAATGCATCAGTACTGAATTCCAAGAACTCAACTTCTTCCACATTCTGCGAGGGTTGAATGAAGAAACAGATGCGATGGAAAACCTTGGAGTGGGGCTAGATTAAGGATTACTAAGGAATGGGAATGACTCCATAGAAACCACTTGGATACCTTAGTTCAATTACAACATTGTGCTATAAGATTCTAGTTGCTCTTAACATTCAAAAATATCTTGATGGATGTCAGACAATTATTCTACACTCTTATTAAAATTTTCTGGGAAATATCCCTTGGAGATTTGACGGCTTATTTTAGCCTCGATCTCTGCCTCCACATGCTCGAAGTAATGGTTCTTAAAAGGTCAGCCAGCTGGTGGCCATGCGACCGCTTACATCAAATACCTGTCTTTGTGTTCATTTCAGAACACTCTTGTCTAGGTTGGGTTTGTGTATTGATCCCGGTAGCAGAACAACTTCTATCCATTGTGCAGGTTCAGGAATGGCGTGCCATGGATCTAAATTTAGGGATGATCATTATTTCCATGGCAATGGATGCATTAAGGGGAATGATTCTCGTGGAAGGCACTGTAAGAGGGAGTGCGGTTGCAATCCTGCGCGTGGTAAGGGAGACAAGCAGAAAGAAAGCTGGGGCGACTCAACAGGGTATGAACCTGGTCATGGCTCCTGTCGTAGACACGCTGGGGTGGGAAATGCTATCAGTCATGAGGAGAAACGCCCCATTTTTAAATTTGAGGTTGAGTTCTTGGACCGACTGCAAGATTTGGAGCTGCAAATGCGACTAGTTCGGGGAGAGAACATGGAATTTAGGAAGGTAATTTCTTAGATGTACAATTTTGCTTTTAATGCACAAAATGAGATTAAGGTCCAGTAGAAAATCTTGGCAGGGAAAATTAAGAATATGGAGGAAACTCTGGATTTGACTAATCCACACAAGAACAAGTAAAAGAAGGCCAAACCGACTGATAGTGAGCTTGAGGTTATTAATAGAAAGTTGGAAAAGATCAAGAAATATATGAACACACCCGGAAACTATGTGGATCTCTGCTCTGAACAAAACTTGGCCGCGAATGATGTGGGAGCATCCCAGGATGCTGTCCCTTGTTAGAGGTTTTTATTGCCCTTTTTTGTTATTCCGAACTAGACTTAGACACTCTGTGGTTTGCAGTATAGACTTTAGAATTTTAATGGGTCTCTGGTTGGGTTTAATGCCCAGTTTTTGTAAATGATAGACTTTAAGAATGTTTTTCTTTTGCATTTTAGCTCTAGGTCAGTTTATTAGAAGCTTTAGTTCGCTCAGAACAAGAAGGGAGTTCGATTTCTATCAGCAGAAACATGAAGATGGTGACTTGATTGTTGTTTCTCACACACATAAGCAATTTGATCAGTCATACATAATTGTAAATCTATTTTTTATAAATTATCAATGATATTAACCATTTCTGTTAAAAAAAAAGAGTCTGGAGTAGAGAAATGTATATCATCCTTCACGAAGAATTTAAAAATATTCATATTGGTATAAACTCTAAAAAAGGCACCTAAAATCAGAATTGTTTTGCATAACATAAAAGAAATTGATATTATATCATCTTGACCAACATTAGTGGGTTGTGATTCATAATTTTCTAATTCCATGTCTTTGTGCATTTGATGAATAGTTTTCTATTCCTTTGGTTCACCAAGAAAAAATCCCATAGACATTATGAGATTGGAGGTAGTCAATTGTGAACCCTTACTTAGATTCCAAACCATATTCGTAACATGGAACATTCTACTTCTAAGACTTGTATTTTCCTTCTTTGTTGCAGTAGTGTTTCCATTATCACTGCATTTTGGGAGTTGTTGATGGTGGAAATGAGTTATTCTGAATCAAATATTTGGAACCTCCAAGATGGCTAAGTGAGGAAGAGACGGGAATGAACACCCTAATTTTATAGCCAACAAACTAAAAGTAAAATACTAACTTCACCATCATGCATAATATGGGAAGTTAATGATAGGATTTTATTTATTTATTTTTAAACAAATGAAAAAAATAAGAAAAAAGAAAATAATTTAAAAGAAATGATTTTATACTTTATTCTATGCAAATCTAATAACAAAAATATCTACAAATTATACAAGATTTACAACTCATCCACATAAGTTATAATTTTTTTTTAAAGTACAAAAGAAAAAAGGCAAATATGGCAGCCAAAGTATTTTTTATTGATTTGTTTTAACATTACATTGAATATCTGTATTCCTGGACTATAAATATGTCCTTTACGAAAGATCAACATTTCCACACCATTTGATCAACTATGTAGATAATAGATAAATAAATAAAAAAGAAGAATCAATAAGGCTGAAAAGTAGGCTTCTGGGAAAAGCTTTTGCAAGCTAGAATAGTCTTCTGCAACCAAACAACCAATTAAAAGGTAAGTTATAGGAAAAATCTATATAAATTCATCAAACAATCAGGAAATGATACCTTTTACAATACAAAATTGATTCTTGTTCTCCAATCTATCACCTAAAAAGGACTCCTACTATCACATAAATGTTAGAATATGAAAGAAAAGTGTAATTCAAAGGCTATAAATTAAATACAAAGTAAATTTAAGCTTCTAGAATAGCATAGCATGAGTAGATGATCTTAGTCCAAGCACCACGCAGGTGACCCGTGGGTCTAGAAGTAAGCAAATCGCTGGTACAGGGAAAAATTCGCGAATGTAACTAAGTATAACTCGTGGGTCTGCTTTGATAAAAATAAAAAAAATGAAAGAAAACTCAAGCAAGACCAGGTCTGAGTCACTAAAAGGGGTACAAACACCCTATAAAATCTCCCAGAGACCAAAAAAAGTAATAAAACTAAAGAAAACTACCCTAGGGTTACCAGAGAAACAACAAGAATCCCCCAGTGGAGTCACCAATTTTGTTGTGAGGTAAAACTACCTATGATAGGGAATTCAAGAGATCATCAACGTACATGTAATTTAGTTACAGAGATATGATAGTAAACCGGTACAACATGCAATACTTTTTCAATTGAAAAGGACTAATATATAAATTGAAAATGAACACCTGAATAACCGACGTTCGATCCAGACTTTCAAACTTTAGTCTCCTCCCCCACTGCTCCAGATGGATTACCTGCAATAAAAAAATATACCCTTCTCAAATATTTTGACCAAATAGAAATGAATGCTTAATAAGAAACTCATATATTAAGAGATATGAAAGACTCAAAGACATAAATTCATATAATGGAAAAATCTTTCAGGGGAAGACAAGTCTCTGTATTATTAGCATTAAAGGAAATCAACTAAACCTATTCTGCAACTGGCACCGTTGAAACCTAACCTTGGGCTCCTGCTCCTCTTCCTTCAGTGGAATTTTCTCCAACATTTTTTTTTATCAAAATTGGTTCTCCTCTTCTCAAGTCCCTCTCCTTGTATTTATAGCAAGGCCGAGAGGATAGAATTGAAAGGGAGTTGGTTAGGGAGGTTGTGGTAGTTAGAATAACTACCATAACTAATCTCTAATCATCTTTTAATATTTTTTTCTCATGATTTTGAGATACCCGCGAGTGTCTCTCTTGAAAACTAGCGAGTGATTCACGAGTATAGTGTCCAGCAACATGCGAGTGAATATTTTTAGGTGTTACCCATGGGTTGTCAATATAGACTGCCACATTTAACCTGCGAGTTTGTTGATATGAGAGTCACAGTTATATTTTAAAATATGTCACAAAAATAGTTATTTTAAGGAGAATATTGCAAAGTATGGGCCAAAGCATATATGATCAAATAAACTCTTCCATCCATAAGGTCCTTTTTTGTGACTAACAAAGAAATGTAGTCACTGACGGAGAAGTTCCATTTTGACTGATAACAAGAACCAAGACTATCTTCACCAAAGAGAAAAAGAAATGGGGAATTGAACCGCTAGCTGCTAGTCAAATTCCTTACATTGGCCAGGATTAAAAGGAGAGTTGCAGAAGCCTTTTGAAGACTATAAAGCATCAATGAACCTCATAATCATGTCCTAATACCATCCATATACCTTCTGTGACAAGTTGGGAGCATTTGGAGATCAAGAAACCGATACTAGTCAAAGGTCGAACTACTGGAAAAAGTTGAAAATTTCACCATTTTAATAAATTTCTAAAAAGGGATATTATAGAGTTACCTACAAGTGATGGATTCTGATTTGGGCTCCTGGATTGATCGCAATCAATGTTTGAAGTATTAGGTCTTTTTTCCTCTCCTCCAATGGTAAAATGGTAAATGTGGGTTATATTTTGAATTTGTTACTATTTATTCAAATATTTTTGAATTTTTACCCATTCTCTATAGTTTCAAATTGCTTTTTGTCAATTTTCTTAATCTTAATGACCATTTTAAGTTGTTTTGATTAGGTAAAAGCTAAAAAAAGGCACTTTTCTCACTATTACGTTCATATTGGTTTTTTATACAAGGTTTGACTTCTTATGACATGTCTGTTAGATCAGTACATTGAATCTATATTTCGTCATTTTTGTTTACTTTGTCCGCCTTGAAATACCATTTGCTATCCATTGTTGTTGATTCTTTCTAGAAACCAGTACCGTCTTTTGACATTTTTGGGAACTTACACATTATGCATCATTTTGCTCTTTATTCTAAGTTTCCCATCCCTATGGAGTTTTTCCACGTTCTGGTTAGACTTCTTTAAAATTAACAAGATTACAAAGCACACTTGTCTTGTTCAGACTCATTAAAGGAATTGAACAGACATCCACCTAGATATAAGTTTACCCCTTTTCCAGATATTTGTGGATTATTTATGAAAAAGGTATACTCTGGTCTTGTTGACTAGAGGAGTCCTCTCTTGCGTACTTTTACACTTTTTAGGACGAGGAGGCTAACTCTACGAAAAAGTACACGATGGAGTTATTTTTTAAGTTTTTCCGACTCCTTAAATATGAAAACACCGGCGAGCACATACCAACTCGGGCTCGATACTAAAATCCACAAGTAGGTGTATGAAGTTCTTGTTTAAGTTTTTCAGACTCCTTAATATTGAAAACATCGAGGAGCACGAATAGATCTGGTCTCTATATTAAATTCCACGGATCAATATCTTATCGAGTATTAATCTATCTCTTCTTCAAACTCATTCAAACATGAAGAAGGTCTTAAGTTTCCCTCCCATGGACTCATTAAATTATACATGGTTGGACCTATATCAAGCATTCTTCTCCCTCCTCTTCGAGCTTGTTCAAAAAATGAAGATGGATTATTAAGTTTACTTTCTTGGACTTATTAAAATTTTACAAGACAGACAATATCGAGCTTTATTTTCAACCTTTTCATGCTCGTTAAACTAAGAAAATACATTTAAAAAGAGAAGGGAAGGGAAATTTCTGTTATTCATTCATTATTTGGAAGCAATTCTAAACCATCCTTGAACATAGCACTTTCATGAGTCAATGGGTCTTAGTTTTTGGCTTTAGGTTTTAACCTAATTCCATATTTGTGTACTCGTCGGATTGGTTACTCTTATGATCATATGGAGAGTTTGTTATGTATCCTACATGACAAAATTATATCATGTTTCCTATCAGTCCCAAGTTGCCTAAAGTATTTACCTTTGGTGCTCAATGTTCAAGGATTACCCCTGTGTCTGCCATTCTGCAGTTCGTCTTGATTTTCTCATGTCGGTCATCCCTTATATTAGTCTTGTTTCAACTAAATCTCTCAATGTTCCTCATGTGAGATGATGAAGGATATCTCAATGCCTTCCTTCTCATGGGTCTCTTCTTATCGACATCAACACATTTTGCTCTAGAAATTGGACTTAGAGATTCCTAGTTAGTACCTTGAGATTTGCAGTCATCAATGGAATATTCTCTCGTCGTTAAGTTATGGGAATACATCAATGTCCCTTACTCAATAGATTCTTCCAGTGTTCGACTTCAAGACCTCTTATTCACACTTGTAAGGATGTACTAGGTACCTTGGACCCCATTTTCATTATTGGTGGGTGTCCTCGCATTTGTTAACGGTTCTCATCATTGACCGGTAATCAAACGAAATCCTCCATGTTCGAATTCAACTCCTTTATTCACATGGATTAGGGTTTGTATTATCGATGGTTGGTTTGAAGACCTTGGGTTTATGATACATTTCATTCATTATCACCCAAGTTGCACAAGATCGAGCCCTATTCATATTATCTCATCATGAGACATAGATCCAGTTTGTTGCTATGGCTATGATCTCCTTGTGACATGGATCCATGCTTGTATTTCAGTGGCCATGCTATATACATCATTTCAGTTATGTATTGGCGATTGTTCTAACATTCTAAACATCTCCTGATATCAAGATTGTGATTGCTCGCTGACCTTGTTTATGTTTCAGGTATTGTTTGCGACCTTGTCCTTGTGGTTCCTATGCTCCTCCACTTCCTGGTTTGTAATGTATTGCGGCCATTGTCTTTCCCTCTAACCTCATACATTAGGGGGCATCTGTTATCAGTCAAAATGACACTTCTCCATCTGTGACTACATTTCCTTATCGGTCTTGCAAAAGGACCTTATGGATGGAAGAGCCTATTTGATCATAGATGCTTTGGCCCAGATTTTTCAATATTATCCTTAAAATAACTAGCTTTGTGAGATATTTTGAGATATAACTGTGGCTCTCATATCAACAAACTCGCAGGTTAACTACGACATTCTATACTGACAACCTGCGGGTAACACCTAAAAAATTGCACCCACATGTTGTTGGACACTATACTCACGACTCACTCGCTATTTTTCAAGAGACACACTCACGTGTATCTCTAAATCATGAGAAAAAAAATTAAAATATGATTAGATATTAGTTATGGTATTTATTCTAACTACCACAACCTCCCTAACCAATTCACTTTCGATTATATCCTCTCAGCCTTGCTATAAATACAAGGAGAGGGCCTTGATAAGAGGAGAACCAATTTTGATAAAGAAATACTGGAGAAAATTCCACCGAAGGAAGAGGAGCAAGATCTCAGGGTCAGGTTTCAAAGGTGCCAGTTGCAGAACAGGTTTAGTTGATGGCATTTAATGCTAATAATACAGAGACTTTCCTTCCCATAAAATATTTGTCCATGGTATGAATTTATGTCTTTGAATCTTTCATATCTCTTAATATATGAGTTTCTTATTAAGCATTCATTTCTATTTGGTCAAAATATTTGAGAAGGGTATATGTTTTTATTGCAGGCAATCCATCTGGAGCAGTGGGGGAGGAGACTAGAGTTTGAAAGCTTGGATCGAATGTCGGTTATTCAGGTGTTCATTTTGACTTTATATCTTAGTCCTTTTCAATTGAAAAAGTATTGCATGTTGTACCTGTTTACTATCCTATCTCTGTAATTAAATTACATTTACATTGATGATATCTTGAATTCCCTATCATAGGTAGTTTTACTGCACAACAGTTCCCAACCAGAATTGTGCACAGAGTTTGTATGATGGGGACGAGGATGCACAATAGAAGGAATATGACAAGGTGAACGACAATAAGTGGGTGTAACAAAAGGAGCATGTGTAGGTCCCAAATAGAGGTGTCCAGTGCGTACTAGGCTATTAAACTCTTCAGAATTGGCGTCAAAGTGAATTGAAAATATAAGGTTTATTTTCCTGCCATCTCTCCAAATGTACTGGCCTCTACCTCCCTGTCCTCTCATGGATCTTCTTGAACCTTTGCTAAAAAATATCATGAGTGCTGAAGAAAGATAAACCATATTTTATCATTATTCATCAAACATAAAAAATGTACATTGACATTCATCACCTCATTTCACTTTAGTATTCATCAACAACAAATCATTATCATCAAACATGGTCATTGTTGCAAAGGGATAAGAAATAAGGTAAAGCGGGAGTGAACGTGAAGAAGGTACGGCATAACTGATTTGGAATTAGGTCATCAATTATCTCATAAATTTGGCCAAAATATTACATCTTTCTTCCTTCATAAACATACAAAGTCAGAGCCTGTGATAAATATTTAAGTAATAACTCTCAGTTATCTTCAATGTGTCACAACATCACTTTGCCAAGATATTGATATATAAAATTAATATCGAAATGCTTGAAAGTAAAAAGAATTATCTTATGCGAAAGGTCTTCACTAAATGGTCGATTTTATCTTTTCTTAATATTCATCACCCCAAACAATATTTTTTTACAAAATATCGGTAGTAACTTCCGACCATAAACCCTTATCTTAAGAAACATTCATTTCACAGTATTGGAAAGAATAAAATCTTAGGGAACTGAATTAGGGTATAAATTAAAAATGGAAGGGCATAATACCCGAACATCTCGAGAAATGGAAAGGGAATCTCAAGGGATTTTTTTATTGAAATAGTATTTTAGGAGGAACGCCCGCGGGACCAAAATAACAACACGGGTAGCATTATTCATTTATGCCCGAAATGCAACTACGACATCAATAACATATCCACCACAACCATTATTTGAACTCAAAGCTATGTAATAAGGGAACTTCATTATTCAAGAGGAATAATCATGAGAATAATTAACCCCTGTGACTCCCAGAGACATCAAATTTCAAAACACCAACCCACGCAGTGGATAAACGCCATCAAAATAAATATCAAAATTCTAACCCCAAACAAATATTTATTAATATCAGCTATGCCATTTCCAACTCCAAATTTTATTTAATTGCAGACAATGGCTAGATATTCTTCGAAAAACTACGAAAGAATCTCATCAAAATCAAGTTATTGTTGTCTTGGGGAACTAATATTTTACCATCGATCTTGTTCCAAGGACAGCGCCGAATTCCAAAGCTCCTTATTGAATGAGCACACCAGAATTGGTAGAGTTAAATATGCAGCTACAAGAGTTAATGGACAAAAGCTATATCAGGCCAAGTGTGTCTCCTTGGGGAGCACTAGTGTTATTTGTCAAGAACAAAGATGGGAATTTAAGGCTGTGTATTGATTACAAGCAGCTAAATAAAGTGACAGTCAAGAACAAGTATCCATTACCAAGAATTGATGACTTGTTTGATCAAATGAAGGAATCCAAGGTGTTTTCAAAGATTGACTTGAGGTCTGGGTACCATCAAGTGAGAATTAAAGAAGAAGACATTCACAGGATGACTTTCAGAACTAGATATGGTCATTATGAGTTCACCGTGGTGCCATTTGGTCTTACCAATGCACCTGCTACATTCATGTGTCTCATGAATAGTGTGTTCAACAAATATTTGGATAAGTTTGTGATTGTGTTCTTGGATGACATTCTTGTCTATTCAAGGAATGAAGAAGAACATGAGGAGCATCTAAGGATGGTGTTTCAAATCCTTAGAGAACATCAACTGTATGCCAAGTTAAGCAAGTGTGAGTTTTACCAAAAGAAGGTGCAATACTTGGGTCGTATCATTTCTAAAGAAGGAATTGCAGTTGATCTAGAAAAGATTAATGCCATCATGGATTGGTCTACTCCAAAGAATGTTTCAGATGTTAGATATTTTATGGGTCTTGCTAGTTACTACAGAAGGTTCATTGAAGGCTTCTCCAAGATAGCTCACCCAATCACTTCATTGCAGAAGAAGAATATCAAGTTTACATGGTATGAAAAGTGTGAGAAAAGCTTTCAGGAGTTAAAGGAGCTACTTACCAACGCTCTTGTTTTGAAGATAACAGATCCAAAGAAGGAATTTGTAGTGTGCACAGATGCTTGCATTGAAGGGCTAGGTGGAGTGCTCATGCAAGAAGGATTTGTGATTTGCTATGAGTCAAGGAAATTAAAAGAGCATGAAAAGAATTATTCCACACATGATTTAGAATTAGCAGCCATAGTACATGCTGTCAAGATGTGGAGACATTATTTGATGGGAAGAAGATTCGAGCTTAGAATAGACCACATGAGCTTGAAGTATTTGTTTGATCAACCAAACTTGAATGCTAGGCAAGCTAGATGGATGGAGTTTCTTTGTGAATTTGACTTTTAAATTAAGCATGTAAAAGGGAAGGAGAATAAGGTTGCAGATGCTCTTAGCAGAAGATTCCATGTTGCAGCATTAAGTGTGTGTAAATCAGATTTGAAGACAAGAGTTCTTGAAGCCCAAAACGGTGATGAAACTTGCCTTCAAATTAAAGAGAAGTTGCAGCAGGGTAATGTGGATGAAAAGTGTGCGGGATATCAGCTTGGTGAACACAATATTCTCATCTACAAAGATAGACTGTACATTCCAAATAGTGCAGATTTGAAGAAGCTAGTGATGGATGAAATACATCAAATGCCATATTCTGGACACCCAGGATATCAGAAAACTATAACAGCAGCAAGAAAGCAATACTTTTTGCATGGTATGAAGAAGGACACAGCTGAGTACATTTCTAGGTGTCAAAAGTGCCAACAAGTCAAGGCAGAGCACCAACATTTAGCAGGATTGTTGCAGCCCTTACACATTCCAGAATGGAACTGGGAAGTGATCTCTATGGATTTTATAACAGGTCTACCCATGACAGTGAAGAAGCATGATTCAATCATGGTTGTGGTGGACAGGCTATCAAAGGTAGCTCACTTTATTCTAGTCAAGTCCACTCACAAGGCTAGTGACATTGCAAATATCTTCATGAGAGAGATATTCAAGTTGCATGGATTTCCTAAGGCAATAATCTCTGATCGTGATACAAAGTTCACTTCCAATTTCTGGAAAGGATTATTTCAGGAATTGAGAACTAGATTGAATTTTAGTACATCATATCATCTTCAAACAGATGGCCAAACGGAGAGGGTGAATCAGGTTCTTGAAGACATGCTAAGAATGTATGTGATGGATAAACCATCCAAGTGGGGGGATTACCTACACTTGGTAGAATTTGCATACAATAATGGACATCATGCATCATTGGGGATGAGTCCATTCGAAGCATTGTATGGCAAAGGAAGCAGGACTCTAGTGAATTGGGATAGTCCGGTGAACAGGGTAGTACTTGGGCCAAAGATGATCAAGGAGATGGAACAGGAGGTTGCTAAGATCAAGAATAATTTAAAGGCAACTCAAGACAGGCAAAGGATTTATGTAGATTTGAAAAGAGTGCATAAGGAATTTCAGATTGGGGATCATGTCTATTTGATAGTGAAACCAAGGAAGAGTTCTCTCAAGTTGGGGAGTTGTGCCAAGTTGTCACCAAGATACTGTGGGCCATTTGAAGTCCTAGATAGGATAGGACCAGTTTCCTATAGAATTGCATTGCCTGCTAACATAAGAGCTCATAATGTTTTCCATGTATCTTTTCTTAAGAAGTATGTACATGATCCTAATCATATGATTGATTGGAATGTGATACAGGTGGAACCTGAGGGAGATTTCCAAGTAGAGCCTATGCGCATCCTCGACAAGAAGGTCACTTTGCTCTGGAACAGAGCCATCGGGCAGGTAAAGGTCCAATGGGAGTACCTTAGTCCCTATGAGGATACATGGGAGTTGGAGGATGCCATGAGAGAGGCATTCCCATTTTTGTTCAGTTTTGAGAACATCGAGGATGGTGTTTTTCTAAGGGGGAGGGGAATGTAATACCCCATTTTGACCCTTATGTTATATTGGCTTTTAATGTAAATATTGTATACATGCGATGTATCTTTTTCTAGGGTGGATCTCAAAGCCAAGGTCCTGCTAGTGTATGTTCAGATTTTATTTAAAATGGACAAGCATTTGACATTTTGTTGCCCATGTGCTATTAAGCCATGGGATATTGTAAATTGATGTAAATATTAATATTGCAATAAAATACCAAAGCTGGCTATGGGAGCAACGAATGAGAAGGGGCCATGTGTATCCACTAGGGAGTGGTGAGGGGGCTATGGGGATGAACCATATGCTGCCAAATGTCATTGTGAGAACCCATTTGACTTTCCTTGATGACATTTATTTCTGTTGTAAGGAAGTTGTTGAAGATCTCAATCCATGGCTTCAATGGAGCATGGGCAGCCCAGAAATTTGTATGGTAGAGTGTGGACTCTGTTTTCTTGTACCACAAGTCACTCTACCTCATGGGAATGGATTTTTCCTCATTCCCATTCCATTGTGGAGGAACCCAACATCATTTTGCATAAAAAGAAACGAATTCCCAGTAGTGAGAAAAACTAGAAATCACAACTTTGCAAAAACCCACGTTTTGAAGAGTCATAAACACCCAAAAATGGTATTTGATAGTGAAATCCAATGGGGGATCCATAGGTATGAACCTTGGGGTGAAATTGATAGTATTAGATATATCGAAATCCATTGGAAAACCCAGTTTTAATAGCCCATAAATGAAGTGACGGGATTGAGTTATTGGATAACAAAATTGTGAGAAATCCAAGTGTGAATGACTGAGCAGAGGTTGGGTTTGCTTGATAAACCCAGTGAAGGATAGAATCTCAAGGAATTAGCAGCTAAACCTTTCTATGCCCACCTTGAATAGCACTGGAGGGAAGGGACTCCTGAGGGACTATGTAGCAGAGAAGGGGACCTTCCTTGTGTTGGGTGAGGTAGGTATTGTGGGTGCCATACTGTTGAATTCATTTGAGATTCCTATAGCTCTGTGGATGAGATCACTGGCTTAGCATTTCCATCCTTTGTCTTTTGTATGCTTGATAAACTCGACTGTGTGTTGGCTTAGCATAGCTGTTGAGTGAAACCATGGCTATGAGTGAGCCTGTTTAGTTCCTCCTTAGTGGATACACAACCCAGCTCGGGGGTGATCTCTCAGCTGAAAGAATACAAGCTGGACATAGATCTATGGTTGGGTGGAACGTTGATCTCACATAGCCAGTTCTTTGGACAACTTCATCTTCAAGATAATTGTTCTATGTGATTTACATTATATGCATTATGTGTTTTGCAGTGTGTTAATTCTGAATGTTAATTTCCCATGTTAATGAAACGAAATGATTGTCTTAATGAAATCAACATGAAGTTCAACATGAAGTCTGTTCATAGAATGAGAATGACATTGAATTCTCTGCATGATGAACCATCATATGCCTGTGGTAGATATGATGATGCATTACTGTTTGTGTGCTTGCAAATATGTTTATTTTCGCTGTGTTTATATTGAATATGAGTATGCACACAAAAGTTTTTAATTGTTATGAATTTATGAGTAATGTATGGGGGACGAGATTGTCAAATAAGCCCGGTAGATTGGTCATGTTTCCCTTCCTTGCACTGGATTGATGGAAGGGGACATGAAAAAGATTGGTTGTAGTTAACATTTATTTATATAGAACAAATGCATGCAAATTTTGAGGCATTGAACCTTCCGTAAGAAACATATAGCGCACTATTTAGGCCACCAAGGATATATTTAATGAGGAGAATAATATGCTTCAATAAACTATCCATGATGTTTGGAAAATGTCGAAATAAAGTAACCATTCCCTCAGATAAGGGAAAGAAAGTAGTGGAAGTTGAGATAGACACAAAAGACAGTGACAAGCCATCATGAACTCAAACTAATATGGAATATTTGTATGCATTCCAAAAATATAGTGATCCAAAACTCTATGACAAGGGTTTCTTTCACATGGATGTCACATATTGAATATTTTTTCAAGTAGTGTAGGAATGAGCATAAGAGAATAATTATGAGTATTCTAGATATGTAAAGAACCTATTTAGAGTTGAAGTGCAAAGCATAATCCCAATAATAGAGTGTGAATAAGGGAAAGATCACCCACCCAAATACATTGAAAGGTTCAAGAAGAGGATAGAATTTTTCTCTTATGAGCAGACGGTGAAGGATTTTTTCTAAACTAGGTATGACTATCATTCAATGGTGGATAGCTAACTTTATTTTGATACCAAATTTGCATGGGAAAAACTTAAGGCACTGTGATTATGTTGATTTTAGAAGATTAAAAGAGAAAATTAATGCGAGTACTATTGGGCAATAATATTGTATCATCTCCAACGACTGATGGGATAAACCAAGAACAAATGAAACAATTTGGACTTTGGAAGAAACATCATCTCATATTTTACCTATACGTATCAATTGATTTGCCTACAAATGGAGTTGTCATTAGGGAAGAAAAGGGAAACAAAAAATAGAACAATATGTGGAATTAGTTCACTACCACTTTGAATGAAGGACTGTCTTGTTGATGTATATGTAACTTCGGAATGTATTTCATCTATGTATTTCATATATATTTATTGTACCCTTATAAGAGATGTGTTATTCCTCTATAAGGAAGTGTCGTCATGTGGATTGACAAGTGTCACAAGTGTGTGTACTTGCCGATGGGTTATTAGACCACCATGTGTGGGGTCGGCCCTAAAATATATATTATATTGTGAATGTATCTAGATAGACAAGTCGGCCCCATAAGGTCACTGGGAAAACAGGTTAAGTATAAATAGAGATCGGGAGATCTCTATTTGTATCATTCGGAAAGACACACTTCTCTCACTCAGAAAGTGGCGCACTAGTGAGGAGGAGGATCATCTGCTCT
This sequence comes from Larix kaempferi, assembly GCA_027924585.1. Classification (NCBI taxonomy): domain Eukaryota; kingdom Viridiplantae; phylum Streptophyta; class Pinopsida; order Pinales; family Pinaceae; genus Larix; species Larix kaempferi. The sequence goes on from BSBM01000106.1 coordinate 16,435,873, forward strand.
AGGAGACTATATCAAGTGTATTTTGGTTGTACTTTGGTTGAGCCATTGCTCTCTCTATCTCTGAGGAAGTTGTGGGGTTTTTCACCTTAGGGTTTTCCCCACGGAAACTCTGTGTCTCTTGTCTCTCATGATTTTGATTCTTGTGATGCTTGTCATGCTTATTGTGATTGTTATGCATTGATATACTGTATATGTTATTCTCTCAGTAAAGATCCAAGAGTATTGTGAATTAATGCTCAAATTTTAACATGGTATCAAAGCTAACCTGAGAGGAAGACATTTTGCAGTGACAGAGACTTGAGTTTCTTGTTTATTGGGTTTCTCTCCACAGTTTTTGGAAAAGCAGTATAGTATATTGACTTTACTCATCAAGGAGAATCTATCTGTCCAATCAGAATTCAATTCTGAGCATTTTTAGATTTGGCCCTAAAAATTAAGGTTTCCACACAAATAGGAATTTCTGAAATCTAAAGCCATAGCTGGAAGCTCCTTGCAAAAATTGCAAAAATCGAAGTTTAGAGCTTTGGATCGATATTTTAGGCTGGTAGATCTCCGGGAAACTCAAACCCTAATTCAGGGCTCTCTCTAGTGAACTCGGGAGGACAAAAAGGCAAATCTGAAGGGTAAAGCTTTGCTGATCTCAAATTCTGAATACACCAGGCTGATCAGCTCATCAAGGCGCATCTTTCTATCCTTTCAGAAAGTTGAAATTCACATTTTGAATTTTTAGGGTTTTTCCAACAAACCCTAATCCGGGACCAGATCCAGTTTTCAGCATTTCAAGTGGTAAGACCTAAATCTTTTCTATTTCATTTGAAGTACTCTTTAAGATGTCTCACCACACCAAGCTTGAGGGCTGATAACTTCCAAGCTTGGAAGTATAGGATTAGGTTAATCCTGGAATAGAATGAGTTGGACTCATATATAAAAGAAGACATCCCTATCCCAGAGGATGAAGAGGCTAAGGTATTGCATAAGAAGAACTTGGTCAAGGTAAAGAGAATCATTGCTGATTCTATCAAAGACCATATCATACCCCATGTGTCTTCTCTAAAGACACCCAAGGCTATGTTTGACTCTTTGACCAAGCTATTTGAAGGAAGGAACATAAATCAGAAGATGACCCTACAGAATCAATTGAAAGGGGTCAAGATGTCGAATGGAGAAACCATTCAATCCTATTTCTCCAAGGTCTCTCAGATCAAGGAACAACTTGAAGCTGTAGATGAAATGGTGGAGAATGGTGAAATTGTTATGACTACTTTGAATGGCCTACCTAGGTCATGGGACTCTTTTATCCAGGGGATCTGTGCCAGAAAGAAGTTAATCTCCTTCAGCAGATTATGGGAGGAATGTTCTCAAGAAGAAGCAAGGCTTGTGGCAAGAGAAGAGAAGATGGGAAATGAAGATCAAGCTCTCACAGCTCACACTAAGAAGGGAAAGTTCAAGAGGGAGCCATCCCATCACAAGAAGAAATATTCTCATCATTTTCACAAAGACAAGAAAGATCTAAGGTGTTTCACTTGTAATGAGAAGGGTCACTTTGCTTCAGAATGTCCCAAGAACAAAAGGGACAAACACAACAACAACAACTCCAACAAGAAGAAGAAGGGTAACAAAAGAAGGTACCATGCTCATGCTGCCGAAGATGATGAACCTCCAAAGAAGAAGGCTAGGGTAGAAAGTGATGATAGTAATGATGACTCATCAAGTGAATAAGAGTATGTTCTAATCTCTGCTCTCACAGGTACTATCTCCCATGGTTGTAATGATTGGTTAATTGACAGTGGGGCTTCCAAACACATGACTGGGTTTAAAGAATCCTTTGTAAATCTGTGGTGAACATGAATCACCCCATAAAGTGAAACTTGGGGATGATTATCAATATCCCATCAAAGGAAGTGGTGAAGCCTCCTACAACCTAGATTCTGGAAAATCTTTGAAGATGAAAGAAGTCCTTTATGTACCTAGGCTCAAGAAGAACTTACTCTCCATCTCTGCATTGGATACAAAAGGTATGAGGGTTGCATTTGTGGATGGCCAAGTCCTAATGTGGCCAAAGGGAAAGACCATAGATGATGCAGTTGTGATTGGAGAGAAAGAGGGAGGTTTCCATAAATTAAAAGGACAACCTGAACATGCCATGGTGCATGAATCCATGGAGCCAAGTGAACTTTGGCATAGAAGACTTGCTCATATGCACTATAGGGCACTTCCAATTGCAAGCAAGGCTGTAGAGGGTCTTCCTCAAATCAAAACCAAACATGAAGGTGTTTGCAAAGGATGTGCAAAAGGTAAGAATATTAAGAAGGCTTTCCCAAGCAGTAAAAGCAAGGCAAAAGATATCCTGGAAATCATCCACTCAGATGTATGTGGTCCTATGTCATCCAGTTCTCTAAGTGGGTATGTTTACTATGTCTCATTTATTGATGACTTCTCTAGGAAGACTTGGGTATACTTCTTGAAAAACAAAGATGAGGTGTTTGATAAGTTCAAGGAATTCAAAACCTTGATGGAGAATCAAACTGACAAAAAGATCAAAACATTAAGATCCGATAATGGTGGAGAATTCACCTTAGGTGACTTCAAGAAGCTTTGCAGTGATTCAGGGATTAAGAGGGAGTTGACTGCTCCTTATAATCCTCAACAAAATGGAGGTGCAGAAAGGAAGAACAGAACAATCATGGAAGTAGCAAGGGAAATGCTGCATGACCAGGATCTACCTATGCATCTATGGGAAGAAGCAACTAGAACAGCTGTATATGTGCAGAACAGAACACCCCAAAAGATATTGGACAACAAGACACTAGAAGAGGTCTTTTCTGGTAAGAAACCTGAAATCAGCCATCTCAGAATATTTGGTTGTCCAGTATACACTCATGTCCCAAAGGAAAAGAGGACCAAACTAGATCCTTCAGGAAAGAAGGGTATCTTTGTGGGTTACAGTGAAAGCTCCAAGGCTTACATAATATACTTTCCAGGGTTCAAGAAGATTGATGTTAGCAGGGATGTAACATTTGATGAAAACTCAACATTCATCAAATCAAGGAAGGCACCTATCGAAGTTTATGAAGAACCTAAGGAAACTAGATTTCAAGACACTACCATGACTGAAGCAATTCCAGAAGTTGTTCGTGAGTTTGAAGATCCGCAAGAACCTGTAGATCCACCTCGTGAGGATAACTCTCACAAGAGGAAACCTGCATGGGCTAGAGAACTCATTCAAGATGCAGAAATATTTGGCATTCCAGAAGAAGAACACGGAGCAAAGAAGAGAACCAGATCACATACCAGCTATGTTGCTTTACTTTGTGACATTATGAACAAAGAACCTTCCAGTTATGAAGAAGCAGTGGAAAAGAAAGAATGGAAGGATGCCATGGTTGAGGAATACCAATCAATAATGAAGAATGATGTTTGGGATGTTGTCCCAAGACCTAAAGAGAAGTCTGTTGTGAATTCCAAATGGATCTACAAAATCAAGCATGCTGTAGATGGCAATGTAGAGAAATACAAAGCAAGATTCGTAGCTCGTGGCTTCTCTCAGAAAGAGGGAATATATTATGAAGAAACTTTTGAACCTGTAGCCAGGTATACTGCCATCAGAACAGTACTTTCCTTGGCTGCAACAATGAAATGGAAAATACACCAGATGGATGTCAAGACTACTTTCTTGAATGGTGTAGTTGAAGAGGAAGTATACGTGGAGCAGCCACTCGGTTTTGAAATACACGATAGGGAGTCATACGTGTGCAGATTGAAGAAAGCCTTGTATGGCTTGAAGCAAGCTCCCAGAACTTGGTATGGTAGGATGGACAGTTTCCTATCTAGCTTGGGATTTACCAAGAGTAAAGTGGATTCCAACCTCTACTACAAGGTCGAGGAAGGGAATCCTGTGATTCTACTCCTGTGTGTGGATGACTTATTTGGAACAGGAGATGACAGATTGATTGCAGATACTAAGAGGAAGCTTGCTGCTGAGTTCGATATGAAATATTTGAGAATGATGCATTATTTCCTAGGTATGGAGGTGTGGCATAATTCAGGTGGGATCTTCCTTGGTCAAGGGAAGTACACAGTAGATATTCTGAAGAGATTTGGGATTATGGATTGCAAGGCCATGGCCACACCCATGGCATCGAATCTAAAGCTTCTATGTGATGCTTCATCTGAGTCGGTTGATGTCTCTATGTATCGTCAGATGATTGGGTCCTTGATGTACCTAACGAACACGAGACTAGATATTTGCTTTGTAGTGAACACATTGAGCCAGTTCCTGACGGATCTTAGGAGTGTTCATATGGTTGTTGTAAAGCATGTTCTGAGGTACCTGAAGGGTACAGTGGATTATGGGCTCAAGTATGAAGCGAATCAAAATTTTAACCTACAGGATTATGTTGATTCAGATTGGGCTGGCAGTGCTGCAGATAGGAAGAGCACATCTGGGTGCTGCTTCAGTATGGGATCAGGTGTGATCTCTTGGTTTAGCAGGAAGTAGTCTTGCGTAGCACTGAGTACAACTAAGGCAGAGTATGTTGCATCCTGTTCAGCTAGTTGTGAGGCATTATGGATACGGAAGCTACTGTCTGAGTTATTTGATCTCCCATTGGATGCTACGGGTATATTCTGTGATAACCAGAATTGTGTGAAGCTGTATGAAAACCCAGTGTTTCATGATAGGTCGAAACACATAGAGATCAAATATCACTATATCAGGGATATGGTGCAGAGAGGATCCGTGAAGCTCCTGTATGTTGCGATGGATGAGCAGATTGTAGATGTGATGACGAAGCCACTAGCCAGGGTGAAGTTCGAGTACTTCAGGGAGAGGCTTGGTGTTCTTCAAATCGAAGACACTTCGAGGAAGAAGTGATGGACACATTTGCTGAAGCCATCCCAAGCATGTTGGAAGGAGGATCCTTCACATGGCTGTGGATGTAAGCGCTGGATGATGAGTATCAGGACGATGCTCCAGTTACTGCTCTGTATATGCATCATGTTGGATGCTGGATATGATCAGTTGGATCATTTATATTTGTATGTATGTACGCATCGTGTTGATGCTGGATATGATCAGTTGGATCATTTATATTTGTATGTATGTACGCATCATGTTGATGCTAGATATGATCAGTTGGATCATTTATATTTGTATGTATGTACGCATCGTGTTGATGCTGGATATGATCAGTTGGATCATTTATATTTGTATGTATGTACGCATCGTGTTGATGCTGGATATGATCAGTTGGATCATTTATATGTATGTACGCATCATGTTGGATGCTGGATATGATCGGTTGGATCATTTGTATGTATTTGTATATGCATCATGTTGGATGCTTGGACCATGTATATGTATCAGGTGGATACATTGTATGATCAGGTAGATCATGTATGTTGATATGTATCATGTATTTGTATTTGTATCAGGTGGATACACTGTATGATCAGGTGGATCATGTATGATGATATGTATCAGGTAGATACTTGGTGTGCATTAGGTGGATGCATTGTATGATCAGGTTGATCATGATGATGAGCTTCAGGATGTTGTTCCAGATGATATGTACCAGGATGGTACAAGTGATGATGATCAGTATGATCATGGGCATCAGGATGATTCCTTGTGCGATGATGATCCGTTGGATCATGAGTATCAGGTTGATACTTGGAGGTCAGATATGATATGTGGTAGGTTGTGCAAATAACATGTAATCAGTCCTGGGAGATCTTGCCGGCCGTGCTGTGACACACAAATGTTCCTGGGGTACTCTTTCTGGTATTGCTATGTAGTATGTAATTAGTCCTTAGATATCCGATAGGTTGAGCTGTGTGCTCGTAATCAGTCTTGGGATGAGGTATTACTACGGAGACATGTAATCAGTCATGGAGATCCGAGAGGTTGAGCTGTGTGCTTGTAATTAGTCCTGGGATGCTCTTTAGAGATCTTGTCGGTCGTGCTACGGCACATAAATGTGCCTAGGATGCTCTTTAAAGGTTTTGTCTATCCACATGTAATCAGTCCTGGAGATCTGAGAGGTTGAGCTGTATGATCGTAATAAGTCTTGGGATGCTCTTTAGATATCTTTCCGGTCGTGATGCGGCACATAAATGTTCCTGGGATGCTCTTTAAAGGTATTGTGGAGGAGATGCATGTAATCAGTCCTGGGAGATCTTGCCGGTCGTGCTTAAGCACATAAATGTTCCTGGGATACTCTTTCCGGTATTGCATCCGCACATAAAATTAGTCCTGAGAGGCCACCTCTATCAAACCGTTCGCACAGATGATGAAGACCTACAGGTGGTGGGCCTACATCCAGTATGAAAAGGACTGACTCTGTAGAACTTCCTATGATGAGTAGAGTCATAGATTGGTTGAGATAGCAGCAGCAGTGACGATGATGATGACGATGATCCCGAGAAGAAGACTTGTCTAGAAGAACTATGTCGAGAAATACCTTCCTAGTTAAGAGGGAGTGTTGATGTATATGTAACTTCGGAATGTATTTCATCTATGTATTTCATATATATTTATTGTACCCTTATAAGAGATGTGTTATTCCTCTATAAGGAAGTATCGTCATGTGGATTGACAAGTGTCGCAAGTGTGTGTACTTGCCGATGGGTTATTAGACCACCATGTGTGGGGTCGGCCCTAAAATATATATTATATTGTAGATGTATCTAGATAGACAAGTCGGCCCCATAAGGTCACTGGGAAAACAGGTTAAGTATAAATAGAGATCGGGAGATCTCTATTTGTATCATTCGAAAAGACACACTTCTCTCACTCAGAAAGTGGCGCACTAGTGAGGAGGAGGATCATCTGCTCTAGGAGACTATCTCAAGTGTATTTTGGTTGTACTTTGGTTGAGCCATTGCTCTCTCTATCTCTAAGGAAGGTGTGGGGTTTTTCACCTTAAGGTTTTCCCCACGGAAACTCTATGTCTCTTGTCTCTCATGCTTTTGATTCTTGTGATGCTTGTCATGCTTATTGTGATTGTTATGCATTGATATACTGTATATGTTATTCTCTTAATAAAGATCCAAGAGTATTGTGAATTAATGCTCAAATTTTAACATGTCTAGTGGGAACGCAACACCGGTAGATGTATTAGAATATGTGCCACTAGTGGGCACACAAAACCAATAGATGTATTGAAGAAGATGCACCACTTTGTGTAAAAAAATGCACCATAAAATAAGGTGAATATGTTTTTTAAGATGTTAATTCCTAGTAAGAAAGAACCCACTTTTGATAGATATCCAAAGGAACAGATCAATGATAGGAATATCCAAGAAGAACCAATGGATATACAATGGATAGAAGGTGTTGGAGGGAATCCAAAGAAGGTTAACATTGCAAACAAAGGGAGGGGCCTAAGTGCTTGGAAATAACCAACTATTGCGGTGACAAAGTGAGAGTCGAGGCCATATCACCCACTTAAAGAGATTTCCGATGTATTTGAGTATAGCTACCATGATTTTTGAAGACATTCCTAGAGAGTTTGGGGAATTAAGGTTGATGTTATCGACCAAATTCCCCAAATAGCATAAAAATAGAAAGAAAGAGTAACTCCAAGCCTTGAGATGAATGAGAAGCCTTTACGAGGAGGAAACATTCTTTTACAATATATCAAATGTAGAAGATGAGATGATCTCTAAAACTAGATCTCCTTGATATATATAGAAGACAAAGAGTCACCAATTACAATTAAGGTCCTAACTGACCAATAAAGGCAATACTAATATAACAATATAAATTTAATGTCATAATATATAGGGATTAACATGCCCCTCCCCTTCAAACAAGTGTAAAAGGAAGTTTCCCCCTTGAAAAGGATTCTTATTCATTCTCTTTACATCATTCTCAAGCCTTGGAGTTATTCTTTCCTTCTATTTTTATGCTATTTTGGGAATTTGGTCCATAACTGTTGAACTATAACTTGATGCAAATCCCATAATATAGAGACCATGTCGAATGAACCCAATGAACACAACTAAATTATAAGAAGAGATCAAGAAGTTATTGGACATTGGTATCTTCTATCCAGTAAAGGAGAATGGGTGGACCTCGCTAGTTTTGGTCACCAAGAAGAAGAATAATGAAATGAGGAATTACATGGAGTTTCAAATGCTAAATTGGGTAACGACCAAATATCACTTTTTAGTACCTTTCAAAAGATGTTTTAGAGGGAATAGCATGTAAGATATGTATTCCCTCCCTATATTGGTATTTGGGTATCATTAAGGTAAATTGTCCAACCACTCACCATTTTGTCCTATGCATAGAGGGAAAATTCCTATTAGAAAATGCCATTCAACTTCATAGATACATCAACATGTTTTTGTAGAACAACTGTGAAGATCATTAAATATTTTATTCATAAATCACTTGAAGCATACTTGGACCATTGGACACTATTTGGTTGTTTAAATAACCAAATATATGAATGTTGAATAATCTTGTGCAAGTGTAGGAAACAAGAGTATCCATGAAAGCTAAGAAGTATTAGTTTTGAAGTCTTCTAGAAATATCTTGGATCACATAGTCCCAAGGGAAGGGATGGTGGCAAATCCCAATAAGTTGAAGGTGATCTCAAACCATCGAGTAATACATTAAAAGTGAAGTAATTTCTAAGGCATATAGAATATATTATCAAAAGTTTATTAAATGATATGACTAGATAACATACCCATTGGACATGTTAATGAAGAAGGAGACATTAATCATATGGACCCTTTTCCATCCTTTTCCTCATTTTCAACATACAAGGAAACCCAATTAGGATGCCAAAATGGTCCAATTGTAGTTGTGGATATGCCGAAGGACATGATTGTGAATACACCAATATTGATATTTCTAGACTTGACCAAACCTTTTTATGTACATGACGATGTTTTAGGTAACGCTATTGTATCTATCTTCACATGCTTGGTGATAAAAGAATGTATCAACTAATATATTTTACAAGTAGGAAGCTACCATAATTTGAGAACAACTACAACACCACACAACCAAAACTCTTAGGAATGATTTACACCATAAAAAATTTCAACATACTTATAGATGAACAAGTTTAATTTCTATGTAGATCATTAGTCTTTTGAAATATATAGTGAACACGTTGACAACATAAGAAAGGCTAAATTGATGGTTAATATTGTTCCACGAATATGACTTCGAGTTTTCTGTCAAACTGGGGAAAGTCCCTGTTGGATAGAACCACCTATCTTTGATAGACAACAAAGTACCCAAAGGTGAAGGTGAGGGATACTTCCTCAACATAGTTCAGGGTGCATGTTGCACTAGGATATATGAAGGATCGACTATAAGTTCTAGAGCATGGTAAGGCACATGAAGGGATGTTAAAAACATATAAATAGATTTAAATGGCTAAAAAATTCCTAAGATTCAAAATATTGATAGAGAACCTATAAAATATTGGAATGGGTGGAATATTAAAAATACATATGAAACCATAAAAATAGTACAATTAATCAAAGAATTCCATTGTGGCATCACATGAATCAGACCACTTCTCATCAACTAAGACAATGCAAAATTCTCTATATTTTGGATTGTTGTGGTCTATAATATACCGATATTGTTTCAAATTAGTCAATAAATGTGACCAACGTTAGAAGGTAAGTAACAAACCACAAATTATGGATTTCTACGAGCTTAGCACTAATACTCTAATGTTAAATTTTTGAACAATGGGAAAATGATTTTATTAGACTGCTTATACCAACAAAGAGAACACAATTCTAGTATGTGATAGTGGAAACCGATGAGTTCACCAAAGATATAAGAGGCAAGTGAAGTTAGAGTGAAAAATACACAATCAATTGTAAGATTTTTATTTGAAGACACAATTTGCAAGTTTAGATGTTTGATATAGATAACCTTTGACTATGGTACACATTTCACTAAAAATACTCATATCAAAATAATGACGAAATAATTGAGGCTATTCATCACAAGGGAAATCCTTACTACCCTAGATAAAATGGCTAAGAAGATAGCAACATTAAGGTAATGATGTCCACACATATGAAAGTATGAGAATTTAAGTGATTAGGCTGGGCATGTTGATTACATGTTACCCTATGGGCATATTAGAAAACATGGCAAAAATAATTGGGGAAGACACCATTCTAAGTAACATTCAACAATTAAGTGATAATTCCAATAGATAATTGGGTACCATATTTATGAATTGTAGTCATAGAGCAACTACAAAGAGACCAATGTTTAAAATACTATTAGAAGATCTGGAATGACTAGATGAGGACTGACTTTGGTCTTATTTTCAAGAGTAAATGAGCAAACAAACAATGAACATGTACCATGACAACAAACTAAAGAAGCGTGAATTTGAAGAAGGCCAATTATTTATCGTATCATATAGTAAAAGAAAAAATATAAGGTATCCTGTGAATGGAGAGAGCCATTAAAGCTAAATAAGTTGATGAGAATGGATTAGTTGAGATAGACCTTGGAGGGATTACCCTATATAAATTGAGTAAACCATATTAGCTAAAGAGGTTCTTTGAATTACTCTCCAATGTAGTTGAGGTCAATGCTGAATTACTCCCCAATGTAGTTGAGGTCAACACTGAATTACTCCCCAATCTAGTTGAGGTCAACACCTTGAGAACCTTATAAGAGACCAAGGCACTAGATAGTGCAACGAGAGAATCAAAGTGTCAACAACCACAAATATCAACCGACCAAGCATGATAAGGGTTGAATGCAGTTGTTAAGGCATTTAAACTAATGGTAGTCTTGATGTATTGGGAAAATGATTTGTAATTGTAGGTATGGAAATCCTAAGGGTTGAATGGGAAAAGTCCTATTTGATTGCCCATGCGATATACTATGAAGGACTAAATACCAATGGATCTTATTCACCAAAGTGTATATATGGGAAGAGCTATCAGAGCATCAAGGTGCGAACTCCGAGAAAGGTGAACTTAAAATTGAGGTGAGTTTGAGATAAAGTGCTCATCGGTGATCTAATGTTATGGGATGACCATTGGAAAAAGGCCTAGAAGAAGTCATTAAAGGGACAAAACATAATAAATATGGATAAATTCTCAATATAAGGTGATATTATGAATATGTATGGTATCAAGACTGACCTAGACAAAATGATCATCTCGGCATTTCCATGAAATATGCCCTTTGACCCATACATAAAATGATCACAAGTAGTCCACCATTAAAAAGACATAGAATAAGCCATTATAGAAGCAAATGGAAGGTGATCCTTGGTTGGAACCTATTACCAAAGTGTGGAATTGTTAATGACGAAAGAACCTTGGAAGAAACCACTGAAAATTATGCATTTAAAAAATCAAGTACCAATGGAAAGCGTCTTGGTGTAAATAAGTAGGTGATAAGTAACCAATAAAAATATCAACAAGTTAAATCACCAATCCCTTTTTTTTAACTATGGTAACTTAGAGACATCCCAAGGGTATATCCAATAGCCCACAAGGCAGATATACTAGTAACTTGTGACTCAGCAGGGGCTGAGACGTCCCTAAGCCCAACAGGGTGATCCTCTATCCTAGGGGTCGCCTACCCTTCAAGCCTTGTCACAACGGGCCAATGGGAAACATATCACCAATCCTAAAATGTAAAACTATTGTGGTTAGGAGGTACTCAAGGGGCCATAAATACTTGATATGGGTCAACCTATAGCATGACCACATACAAGGATAAAGTTGTAACAACAAACAAAATGATTGAGTATAAACGAGGCTAAGAATGACTTGCATACTCAGACCAAGGAATAAGGAAACTATCAAACCTCACAAGATCTAGTGGGTAATGGTTTGACCTAATGAAAAAAATGAATAGTCCCATTAAAGATGACATAAAACATGTAAGGAAAGACATTGATGGTGCATTTGATCCTTGACCAACTACCATGAAGGGAGCATTTAATGCAAGAAGACTTTAAATTAAGAAAGGTGTAAGCATTTCTACAAGTTATTAACAAAGTTCAAGAGATTGAAACAATGATAAGTTAGGTTTCTAGGACAACAACTAGGTTTTTATAATACAAACACTAAATCTGGCCAAAGACACTCAAATAAGGTAGAAACCATGGAAATATTCAAAACAAAAAATGAAATTGATGATGAGAAATAGTATCGATCCAATTATTCACTGATAAGTATACATTGGCAATCGACATTTTATAGAAATTAAGAAGGTGGTACCTTATCAGCTACTACACATATAGAAAGAAGAGTATTTTTCCAGGCCACTATTGAAGAAAAACCTCATGCATCCTATTTTCTATTTTCCAGATCTCAATTTCGTCCAAGGAAATTGGCAATATCCCAAAAGCCAAAACATACCCAAAGTTGAAAAAAATATATTGAAAGTTGAAAAAAAGTTTATTATATTGAAAGTTGGAAAAAACGCTATTGTTAGTTATTAATGCATTTATAAAAAAAATCTATTGTTAGTTATTGATGCATTTATCATTATTATGTCTCCGACATTAAGTATTTGGTTGGGGACAATAAGCAGAGAGCAGGTTTTGAGATATCGTCTCTCTTGAAGGTTCAACCATGGCGATGGATAAATTTATGAGTTTTCAGAATATTTTAAGTATTTGGAAGTGTGTCGCGGAGGATTCTGAGTGGTGTCGTGCATGGTTATGTGGGTTGGCTTCATGTTACCCAAGACTCGACGATGCCATGGCATCATGGGTTTTAATTGCTATTGTAGGTTTTAAATGCTAGGTGATGGTTGGTGTTGTGTTGATATTTGAGTGATATGAGGGTTTTATGCAGTGTGGATTTTCCGTGATGGAGCCTCAATTTGATCTGGTGCAGACTGTGACAGATGTGGGCCTTCCCCTGTTCTGTTGTGTGCTTTTTTAGTGGATTTTTTGGGCCATGTGGGTGTTGCGTGTTGTGTATGCTTCTATCGATTAAAAATTAATCGATGACCAATGAAAAACCCAAAGCTGGAAAACCTTCGAAAGACCAATCCACAACGACTGATATAGAACCCTATTGATAGAGATGTGCAAACTGCCGCCATTTCCCACAATAGGAGATGAGTGCAAACGTGAAAGGAGAGTGAAACCAGAGACCAACATGAACAACAAAATCCCTAACACCCCACCATTACAAAATAAATCAGAGGAACCCATCGGCAGACAGATGCCATAACATCACAAAATCCAAGTCAGCTGGCCACATCCAAAAGACAGCCGCATTCACATCCAAAAGACAGCCGCATTCAACCATTCCAGTACCTCCACCCATACCATATCAAGAATACAATGGAGAGGAAGAACAATAATGAAGACACCTGATGGAAGTCCCACAACATTTAATCGATGAAGAGATAAAATTTGCACCCTTAAAGTCAACAACCTCTTTTCAATTACTAGCATGTATAATTTCCTAGTTGCTATAATTGAGTCCAAGACCATGCTTGTCTACATGAAAAATGGAATAAAAACATTTATACATGAACCTTAGTGGCTACATCCAAAACCAAGAGGCATGGTTGATTGTTTACTGTGAATTAAATTCTTGTAGCTGGTTTTAGCCTCAACAACAAGACAAATGCCTTTTATCTTGCTGCATTTGAGCATAACAAAAATATAGGTAAAGGATTTTCGATAGCTAAAACTAATAAACTAAATACTAAAACCACATGAACATAATCTAAGTCTTCCAAATATAGATAAGGATCAAATATTGAGAAAGGATAGAAGTAGAGTGCCTCAATAAGGTAAACCATTAGTAGACACCAAGTTCATAGCTAATGTACATTTATAGTTGTAATGACCAATCCTATTTAGAAAAATTAATAAAGGGAAATCTAGAACATGGTAAAAAGCATTTCCTACCCAGCTAAGTATTAGTAATCCCAAATATCATGGATGGAAATTCAGTCAACAATGTTCTGGAAAAAGTAATATGTTTATATCAATATATCATTCTTTCATAGATCCTTGCTACGAGCAAGATCAACTAGAGGGCTACTTATTGAAACTTTTATTCAAATAGGCCATGCTAGATTCAAAAAGATGTATGGCTTCTTTGTTGCTGCAACAAGAGAAGATGACAATACAAAGGCAACATAGTTTTCTACAGTCAAGAGAAGAGGATTCCTTTCCAAATGTACCCATAACAAAGGAATAGGTTGGTTTCCACTGATATTCTAATGATGTAAAAAATAATAGAATATGTGTGACTCCTTCTTAGACTATAATAATATGAGATAAGAATACCCAATTTTTGAACTAAAGCCAATACCAAGGCTTGTCATTTGCTATGGCTAGATGGGGAACTAAGTCTGGGTGTTTAAATCCAAAAATATTTGCATTGACACTCACTACCTTCTTGTTGTGTTATGACATATATTTGAAGTTTCCATAGGAAACACGACCACCTTTTTTCTCAAGGTACCCAAGTTTGTTATTTCTAGGAAGTTTTATAATATCAACTTCCACAATGCAAAGTGGGAGGTTCTCTCCAAAAGGAGACTCTCATATATTGGAAGTGGGAATTACTACAACTCCAATAAACAAGATTTAATTTGCACTCACTAGAACAACTAAGGTTTCACACCCCACAATCCCTCTCAAGTCCATCTGTTAATAACTGGCACAAATCTGCTTTAGTCACTGAAAGTTGAACATATTGTCCATTGAAACCCTCCAATATTGCACTAATCCATATAGTGTTCCTTTGAATATACGAAATAGAAAACTAAAATAATTCCTACAGAAAAATAAACATAAGAAAAAATGGAATCCACTCAAAACTAAATAGATTACGCCCTAAAAGAATTCCTACAAAAAACTAAACAATAGAAAAAAAATTAAAGCCACTCAAAAATTCCCTATGCAATTATTGTTTGAATCTAAAAACACATACTCTAATATATATAAGGAAACACAATAGTTGAATATCAAACATGTTACTACTGTTTATTACTTCTGGAGATGAAAATCTACTACAAGAAAAACAACAAACCACTAGCAATTGAACTGAATATTGAATGAATAAACTTGTACCTCTGTCTTCTCTTTTATAAACTTTGAAGAAGAGTAGGTACAATGAATTTGGAAACATGCAAAAGAATGCCTCCATTAGAGAGGATTTGAGGCAAGCAAGCATGCATACTCCTTCCTAGTCTACCATGTCGTGGCATCCTCATTCATAGACCATCATGCTACACATAAGTTAGTGTTGTATGACTTCGTTGAGACTACCACATGTGCTCAGACTTGCAGTAATTGTTGTACCTTCTCCTATAATGTAGACTTGCTCCAACACCTTTTTTATTGAATTGTTTTTTGTTTTTACCTTCTTCTACGACATGTCCAACCAGGACTTGGAAATGTTACCAACAATTAACATTCCCACCATCCTCAAAGGAGGTTTACACACGTCCAACATTCCAAATTGGTCCCAAGTGGATATTAATAGGATATTTTATCATCATAATTTTTATGAATATTTCAACCCATTTTATGGTGCACATTTTCAAGCTCCAACATTCGCTTCCCAATCCCCTACAAGAACATATTTACTAATTACAACCCCTTTTACATAACCTGTTATGGTTTCTCTTGATAATACATGGATTCTAATCATTGTTGTCATGAACATGGCCAACAAACAACCCTAAGGGTTAGCTCAAGTGGTCATGAACCAAACATGAGATCTCTCCTCTAAGTTAGGAGGTCACTAGTTCGACTGTATTGATCACCTCGAGGTTAGGTGCTGGGATCTTAGGCACTGATACTTTACCCTAGTTACCACCTATGGATAGCAATGAAGTATCTAGGGGTTTCTATGCATGTTTATATGAAAAATAAAAGAGAGACGAGAACAAGTTCACATATGTAATGTGGCATGTAAAAGTGAGTAGTTGCATATATGTGCTTGTCTTGCCAAAGCTTCTGTAATTTTTATCAATCTCCTCTCAATTCAATATTGACATGGGAATATATTGTGTTCAATTTAATGTATGGATTGACCTTTTGTTCCATAGTATGTTAATCTAAAACTTCCATATTCCTGTCCACTTGACTGGCATGCCATTTTCAGTAGAATATAGTGCAAATTCTTCACAATAACAAACTGCTACATTTAATTGCAATCTTCTAATCCATACTCTACCCTAGTAGTAGTGCAATATGAATCTATCCTGAAAGCTCAAGGATGAATTCATGACTTTTCCCAATTAGTGCATCCATCACTTTGTATGAACTTCATCCTGCTCTCTGAAAGGCTTGGCTAAGTTGCATTAGGAAACCAATAAACTGTCTATAGATAGATGGGCCAATTCAATCTGAATCGAAATCAACAAATTACTTCAGATTTGCTACCATAGGAATGGAAATAGGTTTACAATCCATCATTTGACATATATTTAAAATATCAAGTACATAATTACCCTATCCAAAGAAGGCCTTGCCTAAACTTTGCCACACTTCTAGACCCAAAAAAGCAATGGATCAAGTCGACACCCTTCATATCAAATTCTCTAAAATCCCTTTTTTTGGGAGAAACCTCTAGCCACAAAATAAGCTTTGAATTTCTTTATGCATCCACCTATAGTCAATCACTGACTTATCCTTTGACCTAGGCTCATACAACTTCATGCAAGTCTTAAGCCACATGTTAGTCAATAGCTGATCACTTAGTGCAAATTGATTCTATATACTTTTTTTTCATGTGACACTGAAAATAGTATGTGGTATGAAGCTAACATTAATTACTATATATTCATATTATGGCATGTCTCACTCTACTAGTTCATGAAAATATAAAATTATACAATATCATTAAAGAAAGTAAAATTGTTTGGCAAATGTTGATGCAAATTTTCAATATGTTGATGCTAATGTTGTTCTCCTTAAAAAAATAACAAATTTGTCATTGTGGCATTTATAGTTGGCATTGATCTTTCTAAGCTCTTCAAAGAAGCAAAGTCATTTTGCACAACTTTGCACATATAAAAAATATTGGAAATTTCATCATTGCTCTAACAACAAGCTGCACACAATGTACAAGAAGTGGTCCATTGATGCAGAGACGGAGACAAGCAATCAAGGGTAGAAAATTTTGGCCTTTTTTTTTTGAAAAAAAAGGAGGACAACATGTTGAAGCTATTAATTTTTTTGCATGTGCTATTTTCCCATTTGGCTAATGTGTACTATCTAAGAAATATTTTAGTAAATAGAAAAAGTTATGACCTAGCTATAGCGTTTTTGGCTTTTTTTTGCCTTGTTAAGAGAACAAGTAGAAGGATGTGGCTCTAGACATTGTTCATTGTCCATATAGAAGTTGATTCGATGTATCGAATGGATTGAAATACACTTTTGGAACTTTGACTCTCCTTTGTAAGCATCAGTAAAGCTCCAAAGCTCATGACACTTACAACACAAATATCCTCTTTTGTTTTGATATCAATGTTCTAATACATTGTTTTCCGTCAAAATATTCTCCTGTCTTTTTCTTTTAATGTCTTGGAAAGTTTATTGCAAATGGTCCAATTACAAATTCTTGCTTCTTTACAATCCGCACATGCATCGGCATATTCATAATTGCAACTAACTTACACAATTGAAAATTTGTTGCATATATTTGTTTCTAAGGTTCAATAACTAGTCTTGTGCAATCTATTATATGGTTTTGTTGATTTGTTGCATTGATTCTTGTTCCTTTGCATAAATGGTCTACATGCACAGTGATATTAAAAAAAATTAGTACTTGTTTAACAACTATGATCAAGAAGACTTGATGTGAAAAAACATCAGTGATTATAAAACAACATATAAATGAATGCATTTGCCGACTTGGTTCAAAATAAATGTTTCGAAAAAAAATTTGTATTCTAGATAGTATTTATATGATGCATACAATCATATGCTAGATATAATCTTCTTCTTTTTTCATAAATGCATCATAGTTGTGTGTACAATATATTTGTGCCATCCCATCTTCAAATTGACCATTGTATCTCATCTTCATAAAATTTGCATGTTTTGGTTGTTTTTGTACAATGTTCTAAAAAAAATGTCACTGCAAATGTGACTCGACTACCATTCCAAATGGCTTCACTACCATGGCCTCTTTCTTTTCCCAGCCAAAGTTGTTTCTAGCTATTAACACAAACCTTGTTGACTGTAGCCTCAATGCAAGTCTATTTGAATTCAATTACATTCTGAAAACAATGTTGCAATGTCTATTTTCAAATACATGTTTTGGTACCATAATGAATATACCAAGATACGTTGCCTTTAAATTTATAGACTGAAATGAATTAGACCTTTGTACAAAGTTATCACATGCATGCCCTATGTCTCCTATTTTTAAATTCATCCATATTGTTTCCAGCTATCTTTAACTAGATCCATATTGTTGTGCTCGCCTCATGTTGAGCATTTCATGATTTTGGCTGCTTGTGAAACATATTGTCAATTTTGTATATTTCAGATGTCATGTAAAGAACCTATGGGTTTAGGCCACTTGGGTTTATCAAACTTCTAGAATGGTAAGAAGTTACTTTTGAAACTTCATCAGGAAGAAACTTTAAAATTTAAATTTTTTATCATATAGCATGAGATATGCAACAAGAACTTTAATATTGTTGTCATGTATCATGAGTAAGCCTAGTGTTGTTTCCAGGTATTATTAACATGTATAATAATTAAGTCTGTTGTTGTTTTCAAGTATCATGTTATTGCATGATAGTTACTTGTTGACGTTAATAGATGTGCGTTATATTACTTTTTTTAAAGGAAGGGATAGTGTTGAAATGGAAAGAAAGCTTGTGTCTAAATAACCTTTATAATTTGATTAACTTATCACCATTTTATTTCAAAAATATCGAAATAATCACACAAAACTATTTTTTCTCATTTTTTCAAAGTCTTGATTTTCATTTTTTTATATGAAAGACATTTTATGATGCCAATACAATTTTTAATCTTAGGAAGTCACATACATATTGAGTTACATTTTTTATAAAATGTTCCATGTTTAGTTAGGGATTGCAAATTTAATTTCATGCTAGTATTTATGGGCCATGTAACATAACTCTTTACTTTGTTTCTAGCTGTGGTTATCCTCATTGTTAATATTTTCTTTCTAAACCTTCCCAACACTATGCAAATTTTCTTTACAGACCTTCCAAATAATGCTCTGCATTCATGCTAACATACATTAAATACCTTTAGACCAATTGTAAAATATAACTACCCTAGGTGGCAATGTCGGGGACAATGCCACCTTGTGGCTCTTGTTTATTTTTGCGTATGTGAAATACAATGGGACCAAATCACTTTCCTAATATGAGTATTCGTGTCTCCTCTTCCTTGTTCCATAGAAATTGGCATACATAAAAATCAATGGAAGGGGAGTTGCCTCCTAAAATATAACATTTTCAAGAATTAATGTAATTATAATGATTAATCGAGTAAAGATTGAACATGGAGAAATCTTGATTGGATTTACCTAATAATCATCCAACCTTATTTGTAGATTAGAGTAGAAATGTACTATCTACATCCAATTGTTATACTAATTTTGATTGTCATTTATCTATAATGTTTGTTGCTTATATCATGTTTCTTTTTATGGAATTGTTTTGTTTTACTATTAACTAGATAAATATCCATTTTTTCTTTTTTCTTTGTAATACATATCCTAGAGAAACTTTATAGGAATTTCCCCCTCAATCCAAGGATGATATTTAGGTTAATCCAAATTCTATAAATGTTTAAGACTTTGTTAACATATTCTTAATTATCTTAAGGTTGTGAAATATTTTATGTACATGTCTATGCATTAATGCATAAGGTTTTAGATTTTCCATCTTTTATAGTATTTAATTAACACCCAAATCATTACTTAAAAAAATTAATCTTTTATAATAGTTAACATTATGTTTTATAGTACTTAATTAATATTCAAAACAACCATATATATAGAGAGAGAGATTTTGATGGGTTAGCTTAAGTGGTTAAGTGATGTGAATTCCAAGCAAGAGGTCATGGGGTCAAGTCCCCAAGTTGGATGTCATTGTGAATATTATGGACATCACTCAATTTCCCTATTTACCCCAAATACCATCCTTGAA
The DNA here is from genome assembly GCA_027924585.1 of Larix kaempferi. Lineage (NCBI taxonomy): Eukaryota > Viridiplantae > Streptophyta > Pinopsida > Pinales > Pinaceae > Larix > Larix kaempferi. Next base: position 16,456,019 of record BSBM01000106.1, read on the forward strand.
ATGAGGAAAAGTGCCTGGTTAAAAATCCAAAATCTAAAAATATTTAATAAAATTAGAAATTTACCCTTTTACACACCACAAACAATTTATTTAAATAACCAAATTTTGTTTATATATATATATATATATAATCACTATATCAATAATACCTAATATCATAAAAAAAATTCCAACATCTAAAAAAATCTAGATACATGTCATTTTAGACAACAATGTAAACAAACGATTATACATATATAAATACCATTCTTAAATGTGAGCATATAATACTTTGTATAAGCATAAAATACTTAGTGTAAGCATAGAATCTTGAAAAAGCAGTGTTGGGGTTTTCTTGAAAAAGTAGCAAGAGCACATAATACATTATGTCGGCCAATAGAATCTTGAAAAAGTAGTATGAGCATAGAATACTTTGTGTTGAAAGAGTAGTATTAGCATAGGATAATGTGTGTTTGCCAATAGAATATGATAATAATAAGAATAGCTTTACAATATGTTTGAAAGTGGATGTACTTCATTTCATTCTTTTTTTTTGAGGTATTTACATGTGCTCTAAGAACCAACCATATACTTTTGTTTCTATAATGGAAAGTCTATCTTGAAATTTAGTAGGCATATATTCCATAAAAAGTAGTATGAACATAGCATCCTTTTATCTCCCAATAGAATATGATACCAAGAAAAGCTTTAATAGAATATGATACCAAGAAAAGCTTGTGACAATATGATTGCAAGAAAAGCTTTACAATATGATTGAAAGTGGATGTGCTTATTTTTAGCTCAAGGGTGTTCATATGCCAGTTGTCAACTAAAGTTTAGCCATCCATATCCATAATCTTTACATGTCAGATTCCATGCTTAATATCCATAATTTACATGTTGTTAGATTCCATGCTTGCTTGGACTTTTTCACATGCTAGCAAATTCCATGCTCGATTGGATTTTCTCTTTTGACTCATATGGGAAGAGGTGGTGCTCCTACCTCTTATTCCTGTGTTCAATTAACTCTTTCCACATATATGTGAAATGTTTGGATTTTCTCTTTTTACTTATTTGGGAAGAGGTAGTGTCTTATCTTTTATGCTCAGAATAGGTAGTGTTCTTAACACTTATGTTTAATTAGATTCTTTGATATATATATTTTGGTGAAATGTAATGTTTATTTTTTTTTATGTTCAATCAATTTCTTTGATATATATATATATTGTTGAAATGTTTGGATTTTTTCTTTTGACTTATCTGAGAAGAGGTGGTGCTTCTATTTCTTATGCTCAATCAATTTCCTTGACACATATATTGATGAAATGTTTTTCATTAAAAAAAAATAGATTGTAGTTCGATATATAGGTGAAAGTCAATTGTAATTAGTCCAAATTTCATTCTATCTACATTACTCCCTTAAATTTCCATTTTTAATAAGTATTGTCTTTGGCATCCACATACAATATTATGAGATTTATATTTTTTAAATATAAATTTATTGCATTACTTACATTTTTATAATTATTTTATTTTTATAATTTTGAGGAACTTGTAAAAATTGAAAAAGAACATAAACTAGGGTATTTTTTAAGGATTATAAAAGTATACTAAAGTACAGTATTTTAGGCGATTATTTTGAATTGAAAAAAACATATATATAGATAGATAGATGAATATTAAATATGAAACACACAATTTACTACTGAAACTTGTAAATTTTAGCAAATATTATGATAAAAAAAACATATTTTATGTAAATATAGGCGATATTAGAGTCTAAAAATGACTAAATAACAAACTTATTTTTTTTTTAAAAACCCAAAAAATAATTAATTGACGAAATTTCGCCCCTAAAAATTCCCCTGCTTAAAACATAGCTAGCTTCTTTTCATCTATCTATGTTTTTAACATTTTAATTTAATCATCATATTTAATACAACTACCTTAATTTAAGTAAAATAATTTAATTTCCATGTTAAATTATGAATTCTAAAAGTTTAAAAACATATTAGAAATATTTCATAAATTTAACATAAATCTAATAAAAAAAGAAAACCATTACTTATATCTAAATTAATTTTGTGTTGAGCTTGCTTGAATTTATATTTACGAGTGATTGATGATTCATGAACTAAATTATGAAAATATGCAAACATTTATTAAGAAGTTAATTATATAAAATATATTTGCTTAAATTTTAAGATTTTTTAAAAGAAAAATGATAAAAACTAAAGGTTGGCATTACTTTTTAGATGAACTTTCATGGACCACCTCAAAATAAGGACAACAGGTTTAAATCCTGGAACATGACAAAGGTTCCAACTCCTTCTTAAGTAATTGATGTGAACATGTAATTAGCCATGGTAAAATAGCCAACCATGGTATTAAAATTAAAAACAATTAAGGGGATGAATGTGTGACATGAATTAAACAACTAGACTTAAAAAGGGAAACAACACCTTTGACTATATTGTAAGAAGCCCACCAACTAATTTTACTAGAGCCGTTGCTAGCCTCAAATCGATCGATCAAGTGAAAACAAGTTAAGAAAAAAGAGAGGATAAAGATAAGCATGTGAACATTCAAGATCCCCAATTAGGAGAAACAACATTAAGAAGCACAAATCTAGAAAATGTAAAATAATTACTAAAGTAAAACATGGAACTAATTGATCATAGTTGTATTATATATTCAAACTTAGCAAATGGAATTAAAAATAAAAATTAAATATTGAGTTTAGTCTATAGAAGACCAAGGATTAAAATCCAAGTTTCAAAATAAATAATTATATGTTAAAACAAATTTCAAAATAAATAATTATGCATCAGTTTTATATTCAAATGGAATTAAAAATTAAATATAAAATTTTGGATATAAATCTCGAAGTAAGTTAATTGATGGACAAACTCAATTTTTTTCTATTAAAATTCTTTTTCAAATTTTATAAAAATTTTCTTATAAATTATAATTTTATGTGATTGATGATAATTTTGACTTTGAAATTTTGCCATTAAAATTTTGATTTATTTTAAAACAACCCATCTCTTTGAAATTTTAAAAATAAAAAATAAATCAAAACACAAGTTAATTTAGCTAAAAAAAATCATAAAAAATTAAATTTATCTATATATTAACTCATTCAAAATCAAACCCCAATTCCCAAAATAAATAATTATAAGTATAAATATTTTGTTTTACAATATAATTTATCGAATTTTATTTTTAAAAACTCTCAACTATCAAAATTAGTATTTAAAAATATTTTGTTTTGCCATATAATTTATAGAATTTTATTTTTAAAAACTCTTAATTATCAAAATTAGTATTTAAAAATAAAAATAAAATAATAAAGGAAATGAATCTTTTAGTTGGATATTAATACTCCTTTATAAGTTTCATTTATTTTTAAATAATTATAAATATATAATCTTGTTAAGATAAACATTTGCACATCAGGGTTGGCAGGTGCGGGGGGTTATATTTGACCTCATGGGGAACAAGCATCGAGACTATTCCTGGAGCATTGGAAAAAAAACCAATAACGATGCCGAATGGATCGCCCTAATCAAAGGGCTAGAACTTGCCAGAGAATTGAGAATCAAGGAAATCACAGCGATTGGTGACTCATTAATCGTCATAAGGGAAGCTAGAACTTTGGAAAGAGATTGGAAGAAGCCCACTAAAAAAATGCAACATCTTTTACTTTGTCTAGCTAAAGAATTCAAGAAAATGAAGTTTCTTCATGTCCTGAGAGCCCAAAATCAACAAGTGGATAGTTTGGCAAACAAAGGATTTGGCTTGAGCTATGGAACTCTGGAATGCGATAATGTGTCGAGGGAAGAGATTTGGATCCACTAAATTCTTTTGGTTTAAGAATGGTTGAATCATTTTTCTTTTCGAGATCCCTTTGGCCTCAAAAGGCAACAATTAGAAAAATTACCCCCAAAAACGATCTTGTGGTTCATAGGAATGCAGTTCAAAAATCCCATACAAGTCCCTCAAATCTCCTTTGGATTCACTGTCCCCTCAGGATTTATTGGCCTCGGTTCACGCCATGCTATTGTTAGATGGGCCACATGCGTGAAGTTGAGGTGAGGCTTTGGCAACACGGCTTCTTCAAATTCAAAAACGGGAATGAAGTTCCCTCTTGTATCTTCACAGGAAAACGTTGGATTGCGGGCAAGGAAAGCTCTGAGTTAAAAATGGAACATATTGTTGCAGTTCCCGGATCATCTTGTTCTCTTTGTCATAAACTGTTTAGGAGTTTCAAATGGGCTCGCAGCTAAGTCCATCTAGTCTTCGAGGGCGTTCAGTGCTCTATTCATGAATGCGAGCAATCCTTTGAGCACATATGTCACACCGATCCTAGGGATAAGGAAGAACAACTAGAGGTCTTGCTGGAGGATGGGAATCATGACTTTGAACTAAGAAGGGGCATCAATGCAGATACTAGGGACCTTCAAATCTATGTCATTGAGCTGGAACAACAGGTCATCCTGGCTCATAATGAAAACTTGGAAATGAAACGAGCTTTAACGAGGCTGTATACTCTTGCAGAAGCCACCCATTATGAAGTGAAGACCCATAACAGGAAGCTCGAGGAGAGGGTTAATGCCCTAAGCGTTGCAATACCTTCGGATCTATGCCTGAATACTCAAATGGAAGGCATGAATAGTACCAACAGGAATATTGGCAAGAAGTTGGAAAATTTTGGGAACGAGATGGTCAAGTCTAGTCTACACTTTGGCAACAGCTCTGCAAAGGAACAAAACGTGGAGAAAAATGAAGACTTCAGTCTCTAAGCTGGTTGGTCTAGGTCTATACCTATTTTTTTGGTGATAGATATGTTGTTTGTTGGTTTTTTGAGAACAAGTTTATGCTGGAATGATGGAAAATGGCATAGTTTGCATAATGACTATGAACAAGATGCAATTGCTCCTTCCTCGGGGTAATATATTAGTTTTCAGTAATGTTTTGTTTTTGTGTCCTCCTGCTTGGACATTATGTAAGAAGCTACAACTTCCATAGATTAGGCAAATTTAAGAACAACTATAAATTAGAGAAGGATGAACAAGGGGTGATGGACACTGTACTTCTTTGGGAACTGTCATCCTTCTCTTGCTATATGTAACCTCTGTTTTTTTATAATGAAAGGCTCTTTAACCGTTCTTGTCAAAAAAAAGATAAACATTTGCACATACATGTTTTATTATGTAATTGCACCGAGAAGGTGCATTTCTACAGCCCGGGTGGAGGGGAAGTGTCCATCTGTTCCATATAAAAAATAAAATAAAAATAAGAATAAAGAGGGATGTGTGTTGTAGTTTAGTGGTGAAAGGTTTGGATATTTGATCCCTCACGGTGCTTTGTAGAACCAAAGTTAGATGGGTCTATACTGATATAAAATATATTAGGATTGGGAAAGTGATCATACATTAGTGCACTTACCTTGAGAGAGATTAAAGCAATATATGTAACGTAAATATCAAGGGTTTGTCTAGTTGACTTATAAATAATTCTATTATAGGGATACATTAACATGGTTTATTTATAATACTAGATATTATTCGTTTATATTGTATTTAAAATTTTGATTATTATTTTTTTTTAAATGAAGAGGATAGTTTGATGTTTATTTGTTGAGTGTGTGGTTAGGGTTTCATGCTAATTGTCACAAGTGGCTTGTAAAGAGATCAATCCATTGGAAGATGGCATGAATAAAAAATGAACCAAATTTGTGAAGGACTTTGAAATAGGTTAAACATGTTTCATATCCTTTTGCTTGTATGTCAAGACTTGGAGGAAAAAGAGGCCTTTGATGCAATGGGGGAATTGAGACGACCCATGTAGTGGATATGTGACCATGTTTTACATTCAAAGAAGCAGTCACGACCTCCCTTGTAGGTCCATCAAAAATTGGTTTAAGAAAATCCAATCATAGAGAGGACTAGCATTAAATCTAATTTAAGAAGAGGGCATTGTCATGCATTTATAGTTGAGAAGGCCTTGGAAGCCCCTTTGATCATGTTTCACTCATCTCAAATAAGAGATATGGCATGACGTTGGGAAAAGAAAGCTCTGCTATAGAGATTTAATGGAATTTTTGCCATCAACAAGTGCACTCATAGAGTGGAATAAAGATAATTGGGTTTGTTACCTAGATTTCCATTTTTTTAAGAGGTCTTTTTCTTAGCACTTAACTGAAGAAGAGAAACATAGGTTTTTAAAAGAAGGTACTTGGATCTAGGGAAGATGAGGCATTTTATTTTCCCCTTTGACACTCAAATGTAATCTACAAATGACTTCTATCTCTTCCACCCCAATCTAAGCTAGATTCCTCAATTCCTCCATGCACTTCTAGGAAGATAAGGTTTTAACCCACATCGAGAACAAACCAGGGATTTTATTTGCTATGATTGTAGCAAACACAAGGAGGGCATGTTCTCTTTCACCAAAAACTATGCAATGTTAGATATGAGTAAATGGATTTTGGGAATAATTATACTAAAGTGAAAAGGCTCCCATTGGAATCAAGAATTGCATTATGAGAGGATTGTGTTTCATTGCCGAATTTGCAAAGATCCAACTCATTTAATGGCTACCTTCCTAAAGTTTAATGAAGATGTAGGACTACTCCTGGTTGTAGGGGAAAAACCCCAACCTTGAGTGGATCCTTAACCCTACTTGGCCAATTTCAACCCTATTAAAAGAAAATAAATAAGATGGTTGACAATGGAAATAAAGGAGACTCCCACCATCCTACAACCTCAGCCTTTCATGGCCATATCAAGGAAAAATATGAAATTTCCCTAAAAGATTATCCCTCTTGAATGATCTAGATTATTTGGAGAAAAAAGTGAAGGTAGTGACATAAAAGAAATACATAGGAATACTTTGCAGAAAACACAGTAGTACAGTAAAAAACCCAAATTCTATTAGTGAATGGAATGGAAAAACATTGTAAAATACAAAGCAACACAAACTAGCTCTAGATGGTGGTAGCTTATCTCTGAAAAGAGATGTGTAGGCTAAGATCATATGCAAGAGATGAGTTACAATGAGGCCAAAAATACCTTTTTAACATAAAGCATCAATGAGAAAACCCTAAACATAAAAATCCTAACCCCGAGAGATGAAGCACCAAAATATTTGTGGGTTCCAATGGGGTTAGTTGATATGCCAACTTTCGGGGGGCACAAATTTTGCATACGATCTCCATTTGGGGCACTCAGTATCCCGTCAAAAGGTCTGGCCGAGAAGGAATCCATGGTGTCAACCCAAAAGATGCCTATGGTGATAGTTTGGGCACCTATGTGCCAAAAAATGTTGTTTAGGGCCTCAAAACGGCCCCATAAAATTAGGACCTAAATAACCGTAAAGAAACTGCTAACCTGGAAAACTATTTTTTTGAGCGAATGGACTAGGTGGGTGGCCACTGACGTCCATCTGGATCAATCCTCCCCCCTTAGGAAGCAGTGGTATCCATTGCGTCGATATCCCTCATTAGATGGGTAAACTTATATTGCATTTGACTCCCGGTGAGCCACTTGCCTTGGTGAAAAAGCTAGCCTCATTTGATGACCCAATAGAGTTGAATGTTCTGTTGGAGGGTTCCCTTCATATGCGTGTCCATGATATGATCCACTTTATCTTGTTCAAGGAAGTCTATATTGAGTTCTGTAGGGTCCAAATGCTCATCCACTTCTTAGGTTTCCAAGAGAAGTGAAAAATATGGTTGAAGCAATTCCATATTAAATACTGGATGCAAGGTAAGGAAAGGGGATATATTTAATTCAAAATCATTCTCACCCATATCCTTCATGATGGTGTAAGTCCCATATTGGAGTGGCCTGAGATTTCTGTGGGGGCTTGTACGCTCCTATTGCAAATGCAACCACGCCTTATCCTCAACTTGAAAATTGTGTGGAACTCGATGTTAGTTATTTCATTGCTTGTACTTGGAATTGGATTTATGCATGATATCATGAACCTGTTGTTGGATGTGCTAGATCTGTTCAATGGATTTTGATGCTTTATCTGCCTCGGCCTGAGCATGGGAGGACTTGTCCTGTGTAGATGCAATGGGTATAACTACATCAATGGGGGAAAATGGCTGGAACCCCAAGCACATTTGAAAGGGGATGTGGCCAATAGAGATATGGAGAGATCTGTTGTAACTATGATAAACATATGGAAGAATCTCATCCCATGTGCATGGATGTTTGGATTTTTACATGTGTAGAATATGCACAATCATCCCATTGACTACTTCTGTTTGTCCATCCGTTTGGGGGTAGAAGGTAGTCGACTCGATCAGCTTGGTGTCCATTAGAAAACATAAACAAGACTAGAAGGTGTTGAGGAACCTACCATCATGATCTAAAAGAATGGTTTGTGGCATCCCGAAATGAACCTAAACACGCTCAAAGAAGAGCTTAGCAGTGGCTTCGACTGTGATACTCTTCTTACATGGTTCTAGAATAGCCATCTTAGAGAACCAATCAACAACCAAAAAAACATAGTTGTGACCATGCTTGGTGGAGGGAAAACATGAGATGTAATTCATTGAGATTGACTCCCAAGGCATGTATGGGGTAGGCAGAGAAGTGTACATCCCTTGCTTCTTGATGGCAGGTTTAGCGATGGCATAGGCAGTGCATGATCGAATATACCTACTGATGTCCTGCCAGAGTTTTGTCTAATATAAATACTTTTGAAGCACTGTTATTGCCTTTCGGCCACCCGACTGTAGTGTGCCTCCAAAATTATCCTTGCATGCTTTCTAGATGGAACACAAAGATGGCCCAGATAGCACAAAAGTGCATCCTAGAGGTGAAAGTATGGAACTTGTTTACCTGCACCCAGCGTCTGATATGTAGAAGCAAATTCGGGGTCACTATTGTATAATTGGGGCCACACGGAGGTCTCGTTCCCACAGGAATTTAAGGACCATGATTAGTGCCACTATCGGGGGTTGGGTGAGGTAGTCTGCAACAAGGTTTGTGATACCCTTCTTGTACTTAATGTTCAAATGAAATTGTTGCAAGTACGTGGACCACTTATGATGGCATCCATTATGTAACGTTCCCTGTGTCTGCGTGAATTTCAGGGGCCCATGATTAGTGTGGATGATCGTTTCCTTTCCAATAATGTAATGCTTCCACTATCGGCATGCCTACACAATGGAGTACATTTCCTTTTTATAGGTGGAATATCCGCGAACAATATTAGATAGTGTCTCACTATGATTGGCCATCGGATGTCCCTGTTGAGTGAGGAATACACCGATAGCATAATCCGAGGCATCTATTTGAATCTCGAATGGTTGTTGCAGGTTTGGCAGAGTGAAGAGTGGTGTTGAGCAGAGGCGATGTTTTAGATCCTCAAATTATTTTTGTTGTTACCCCAACCATGTGAAATTTTCTTTAGCACTGCCCTTGCTCACTTGGATTAAGGGCCAAACGATATGAGAGAACCCCAACATGAACTTGTGGTAGAATTTGGCAAGGCCCAAGAAGCCACGGATCTCTATCAGGGCCATCAAAGTTGGCCAATCACAAATGACTTGGACCTTGGATGGGTCCACATGCACCCCATGTTCATCCATGATGTATCCCAAATACCGAATTCTCTACATGCCAAATGAGCATTTATCCAAGTTGGCATATATCTTGTGTTTCCAAAGGGTACTTAGTACCCGTTGAATGTGTTGCATATGTTATTTCCAAGTTTTTCTATAGATGAGGATGTCATCCAGATAATAAAAAAAAAATGAGTTTTTGAATGGCCACAAGATATCATCCATCATCTTCATGAACATTGATAGAGTGTTAGTCAAGCCAAAAGGCATGACCAACCATTCAAAGAGGCCTTCTTTAGACTTGAAGGTTGTATTCCATACATCGATTTTTTCAATTGGAACCTGGTGCTATCCCAACTTCAGATCAATCTTGCTAAAGAACATAGCACCCTTAAGATTATACAAATATCATCAATCCAGGGGATCGGGTATCGATTCTTGATAGTGATTTTGTTCAGGGCTCTATAATCAATACATAGTCACCATGCCACATCCTTTTTTTACACCAACACAATTGGACTCTTGCAAGGTCAAGAGTTTGGTTGAATGTGGCCCTTTTGGATGAGCTCATGAATTTGATGTTTTATTTCCTCATTCTCCATAAGAGAGCGGTTGTATATTGGGCCATTGGGTAAAGGAGAACCTAGTATTAAGTCGATTGGATGTTTGACCTAGTAGTGTAGAGGCACGCCCATAGGATAAGGGAAGATGTCCTTGTACCCTTCTACAATATTGTCGAATCGCAGAGACCTTGTGTTGAGGATGCGGTGGTTGCAGTGACCTTCCATCCACCTTCTGACTGAACCATGAAGAGGGAAAATTTCCCGGTCTGAGAGAAGAGCTTCCGACATTGATTCAAAAAGATCAAGGAAGCTGTAGTAGTCAGGACTACCTTGTTTATCTTATAGAGCTATCCCTCCAAAGTAACAATGACACTACGGGTCCTAGAATCGTAAACAACATGGCGTTTCCACATATAGGGTCAAGTCCTAAAAGAGAATTAAACAATTCAAGTGGGGAAACATCACATAGTACCTCATATTTGAAGGGATTGATGTATTAGGATAGGCGACACTATTGAATGACATGGATGTATCATCCCTAGCTCAACCAACCGATGTTGTATGGTTGGGGGTGTGGCGTCATTGACAACTTCAATCTTTTGATGACCTCGATCGAGATGAGGTTCTTCTTGCTACCACTATCAACAATGAAATGTAGCAGATTCCCCTTCACCCACAGTTGTGAATGTACGAGGTGATCCCATTCCTATGGATCCTCCAAATCTTTTGGTTGGATCTTTGCAGTTGCAATGGTGGAACTAGGTTCTGCATCAATGATCTGCTTTCCCCTTTCATTACAAGGAGAAGGCCCTTTAGCGAAGGTTATAGCAGATGCTCCTCTAGAAAGAGTTCAAATATCCGTTTATAGCAAAGACCACTAGCGGAGGCGAGCGACCAGAGGTTTTTTTTTTTCGTGCGCTTATTTTAAGACGAATGCACCAGTGTGTTTCCAATCCAGACACATCGGGAAGCCATTAACCATGTTGCACCATGTCCAAAAAAAACATCAGGCGATTTTTTTTTGAAACTTGTGCGTTACTTAAATATAACCGCCTCGGTGCATTCAAATAAACAACGCACCAAGATGTCGTAAATATGGTCGCACCACGACCAAAAATATTGTCAAGCGAAAAAAACTGTGTTTCAATCCAGTGCGTTTATTCACTACGAACGCACTAATTTAGGATTTAATAAAAATTAAAATGTCGTGCGCTTAAATGAAACAAAAGCACCGATGCACCACGTCATTGAAAGCACCGAAGTAGGGTAAACTGCTAGAATACCATATTGTTATTTTTATATTTTTAATATCCATTAATGGTGTGTATTATACAATAAATAACACTGATGTGATATAAGATGATACACATCATGATAGGGTTCAAATACGAATTTAAAACAATGGACTATTTTTTTTTATTTTAAATTTTTATAAATGTTGTGTTACATATAAATAACTGCACCAGTGCGTTATATATTTGGGAGCACCAGAACAGGGTTTTATTAAAAATAATAACGGTGTGTTTAATCATTATGTATGCATCGGTGCAACCATCAATGAAAAAAACCTAAATTTCTGCAACCGTTGCGACAATTTTATGCAACTGGAGCGGTGCATTACCTAATACTAAATGCCCTAATAATTCAAACCCGTGAACACACCGTGTTTTATTTAATTAAAAAAAATTATTGTTATAGTTGTGCATTTCGATACTCAATCGCCCTGGTGCGCCCGGATATCGGGCGCACCAGAACAGGGTTTTATAAAAAAAAATAACCTCACCGTCAAAATCATTTTTACCCTATACAATGTCTCTGAGCCAATCTGCACTGGTGCCATACATCATACCCCTGTACACCTTGACATCTGTGTTGCACATGACCACATTACTCATTCCTATTGATGATGGCTGAAGTTTGAATTTTTCCAAACAGTGGGAAAAAATTCAAATTTTCTATACATCGCCACGATGCCTCTCTGACGAGCAGTTGAGCAGGTAAATTGATTGTTACTTTATAATTTAGATTTTTAGAAGATTAATTTTTTAAATTGAGCATTAATTTGTCATTTTTTTTTAAAGTCACATGGTGCATTTGAACTATTCTTCTCGCACCTCTCGTTGGTGCACCCTATAAAATTTACAGGGTGGACTATGAGCGGTGTGTTTACATTCAAATCAAACAACCTTAATGGTGCACTACCTTTTCATAGTGCATCACATTAATGTAAATTTCAATTTAAAACATTGAACCCTTTCAAGGTGCGTTCACGACACATAAGTGCATCAGTTGTTCGGTGCACTTACATGTATCGAATGCACCATTGAACATGAATAAGAACACGTAAAAAATAAAATTATACGGTGCTTGTAGTAAATGTCGGTGCACCAGACTGGTGCACTGATGTTTACGTGGCACATCATGAACACATTCCCAATTAACAATCAAAATGAAAAGACTGTGGTGCTTCTAGTTTGTGAAAGTGCACTGATGTAGGGGCGTTGATTTGATATACATTCACTGACCTCTACAATTTAAATTTTTTCCCAAACCCTAAAAAATAATAATCCAATGCTGCTCCTAGTGCACGTCAACACATCGGTTTTTAGTGCTCTGACGTGCAGTAGGTGTACCGTGCACACACTGCCTATTAACAAGAAAATTAAATAAACAATAGTGCTTCTAGTTCAGGTCAGTGCACCGGTACTAGGGCATTGACTCATTATAGATGCACCGACTCCTAAAATTTTAAATTTCATCCATACCCTATAAAATCACAATTCAATGGTGCTCCTAGTGCACATCAGTGCACCAGTTTTCGGTGCTCTGACGTGTAGTAGGCACACCATGGACCAAATTTTAAATGTTTAAAAAAATAAATACATGTACGATGTGATGGGTCAAGATACACGCACTAGTGCGTCTATATGTTGGCGTACCATTTTTTTATGAGCGCATTGGTGTCAATGCGTTACATTTGAATGTGCACCACTAGTGGTGCACTAATATTATATTGGCAGACCGTTTGCCATTTTTTTGCAAAAAAGTTAATATTTGATTATAGTAAATATAATGCTCATATAATGCTTTTATATGTATATTTATGAAATTGATTAATGTTATATGTGAAACAAAGACATCAGCGCCACGAGGCAAGGAAACAACAAGAAGCACGAGTTGATCAATACAACTTTCAGAGAGAGTGAGTGGCTAGGGAGAGGGAGAGAGATTTATAGATAGGGAGGGGGAGAGATATTTATACCCTTGTCCCATTACTCTTCAGAATAGATACCTCTTGAGGGTTGTTGGCCTCCTCAAGTTCTACGAGGAGGTGATATCGCTTAAGGGGAAGAACACATTGCTTATCTAGTTCATCCAATGCTGGGATCATCACAGGCAGGAATTTCGAGTTGGTCCCGATCAATGGTTCTGACCCACTTAGGAGGACATATATGTTATCACTGGGCTTTCCAAGAGAGGGGGGACTTTCTTTAGTTCCCTGATGTCCCAATGGGAGCTGCAACAAAGATTCAACTAGTCTTTGTTTAGAGATATGTCGCAGCCAACATCGTTGACTCTACTAAGTTCACGCTCAATTTTAGGTGTAAGGTGGGTAGCTTTCCATTATGTATTTTGCTAGAGAGGATGTGAGGTGCCTCTCTTTGTTGGTGATGACCATTTTCCATCTCACCATTGATGGGAAACACATTATCTTCCCTCTATTATATTATGTTGATTCTTTAGTGTGGACACCTAGATGCACTAGGTGGTCCACTATTTTTTTACGATAGTTGTGTTATGCTCTTAGTCGATGTCATGCATGCATTGACATAAGGGTGAAATTCCCTTTCAGTTCAGAGTTGTTTCGTCTATTTTTTAAGGGATTTTTGGCCACTAGGGCATCTTTTGACTGGTGCCCTCCTAGGTTGATGACGAATATGCATATGCGCATGTGGGGGGATATGATTACCAAGAGGAGGCAACCAGACTTCCCAGCTAGGATCACATCAGAGGTGCTCGAGATGCTATGTATCCCAGATGAGAATCCATTAGAGATGGTTCCATATCCATATGTGGGATTAGATTGGAGAGGGTGTGCCAAAATATTCTTCACCCAGGCCGAGCCACCAAATGATAGAGGTAAATTTAATGTTATGTTTAAATTATTATAGTTGCATTTTATTCTCTTTATACTTAATGAAAATGAAATATATTTTAAATTGTTATATTAAATTCATATTTAATGAAATTTCCTAATTATTTTTGTGTACTATATATTTTATAGATATCAGAACATTCGATGGGGAGATGCCACCTCCTCCCGCTCAGGATGAGGAGGAGATGGAGTTGGATCAGTCGAAGGTTCCCAAGGTAGCTAGACCTTTCCTTCAACGCGGGATGAATGAGAGGTACTGACATGGTGTCGCAGATAGGATCGCGGGGTTGTTGATGCAAAAAGAGGCTCAACTTGTACCAGTGAGGGACATTATCTAGGACTCCCACCTTGTAGATTTGTGGAGGATGGTTCCTTATGATATGAGGAGCTTGATGCAACACATTGTCAACACAACCGATCTTTTAGATGCTATGCCTAATGGCAGCTCAGATGAGGGTGAAGATCCTCATAATCCTCCACCTCCTTCTCCATCAGTTGATTCTAGTGGAGTAGCCTCCACATCACATGAACCTCCTACTCCTCCACCTATGACATCTCATCCACCTCCTCCTTCACCATGTCCTCCTCGTCCACCTCCGACATCTCATCCACCTTCTCATCCTCCTCTATCAGCTCAAACATCTTCTCCACCTGCTCCCCCATCGATGGATTTGACATCTCATCTGGAACATACTCATTTATACATATGCGATCGACCATCCTATACTCATGATCAACCTATACATCCATAATCTCCCTGTGATCCTCCACTCGCCTTAGCTTTACATAGGATTCTCACACCGGTTCAGATGATCTGGCTTCTTGTAGATGTCTTTGTTAATTATCTACATGATCCTTTATTTATCGGCAGAGGTATTGATGCCTCTAGCTCTACTGGTGGAAGTGCTAATACCTCTGGTTCTACTATCGGAGGTGTTGATTCCTCTGGCTCTACTGGTTGGGGTGTCAATGCCTTTGGCTTTGGTGGGATACATACTGATGCTCTGGTTCCGAGGGTGGACTAGATTATATGTTATAGCAGTTATTGGACTAGACATGTATCATCAAGTTGATGTTATTTTTCATATATATATATATATATATATACAACATTTCCCATTTTTGCAGATGTTGATGAATATTTATATGTTGATGGTGATGTGTATGTTAGGTCAGGTTCGATGATGTTTGTTAGCTGTGCGTGATGGTTATGTTAGAAAATGGAACTTGTGTTTTGTTAGATGTTATTGTTAGATGATGTTTAAATATGCTAGATGTATATGTTAGATGAATATGTAACATTATGTTTATGATGGTACATTCATGCTTATTTTTAGTTTTATGTTAATGATGGTACATGATGTTTATTTTTATGTCTGTTAGATGGTGACAATGATAATGATGGTATGTTTATGTTTATGTCGTGAAAATGATGATGATGGTATGTTTATGTTTATGCTTATGGTTATGTTTATGATGGTATGATGATGTTTATGTTTATGTTTATGATGGTATGATCATGATGTTTATGTTTATTTTTGTTAGGTGTTGAAAATGATGATGATCATATGCTTATGTTTATGTGGTGAAAATGATATTCATTTTATTTTTTGTTAAGCTGCAACATTCTATTAATCGTAAAATGTTAGAAATACATAGGGAGGTACAATCTGTGGTGTCCTGAGAGAGTGAAGCCACCACCCAAGGAACTCAAAAGGATCAAAATGATTCTGATCAAAATTACAAAAACCCTGCCCTGAGTAGGGATACCAGGGTATTACAATAGCATAACATTGTCTGTATAAGCCTATAAAACAATAATCTGGAAAACTATGTAGAAAACTATAAAGCAATTTAAGATAAAAAAGATGGAAAACAAAAGGAGTAACTGGAACCTCCTTAGCTAGGTGTTGTAGGTGCATTTGTATCAATGGGAGTTTCTTCCAGGATTGGAAAACCATAGTACTCCTCCTCATCCGAGGCCTTCACTGGTAGCTTGACAGGCAGAGGCTTGGTCTTCCGAAAAGCGGGAGAAATATTCTCCTGGTCACCTTGGACCCGTTTGGACATAATAGGGCCTGTGGTGGTGGGAATTGGGAATGTAAAATTCATCATCTCCTTACCTTTCAGCTTGACAGCGTCCACAATAGGCTCCCTTGCTACTACAGTTGTGGGGATGTCTCTGTGCACACTGCCTCCCATTCTAATGTCCCATTGAAGGTGTCTGCTGGGGGCATAAGACTGCCAGCAGGAGGTGTTCTCCAGAATCCCTAACGTGGCTTCCATATTAGGCAGGGTAGCCTTCAGGGTCTGGGTAGCATGCCTGGTAGTGACCCAATTGGTTTGCATGTCCTCCCTTAGCGTCTCGAGCATGTTCTTCACAAGCTAGTATGGATAAATTTGCTTTCCATGGAGTCCAGTGGAGATACAGTCGGCCATTAAATGTGCTTCCCAATGTTTGATGAGTAGAAGAACATGGATAGTGACCTCCTCTCTGTATTCGTATGATCTACATCTCTCAGGGCATCTCTCTTCCTTCTTTCTCCCCGTGAAACTTTTGGGATATCCATAGAAGCAAACCAGAAGACTGACCAGGTGGAGGATTCCCAAGAGCGAGCATGAGGAGCGAGATTTTGAATTTCAATGAACAATAGAAGCCAATGGACAGCAAAAGCGGGAGTATCACAGCTCACTAGCCAACATAGAGTGTAGAACATCGCAATATCGTGCCAAGGCCGAGAGGTCATTCCCTTTAACAAGCTGGAGTAACGACCAATTGCAAACCTTAATGCCACACAAAGTAGAGACATGGAGGTGGTGCATGAAGACCAAAACCAGCCTAGACGAGGTGACATCTCCAGTGTTGGGCTTAATGAACTGGGACGTGAGGTGCCCCTTCCCTTATAACCTCATCCGTAGCATTTCCACTGGGCGATCTTGTGTACCCAAGTGTCACCGGATCAGGTGCCCGGGTGTCCCTACCATTTTTGTCACCCGCATCCGGGGTATTGAGATCCAAGTTGGCTAGAACTTGGCATTGGTGGATAATATCCCTTGAGCTCATGGAGGGGAGGGCTCCTTCCTATAAGACTAAGTTGCAGGTGATCCCCTCATTGGCTATGCGATCTGCTAGAGTGTTGTCTTTTCTTCTGACATATTGGAAGGAGATTGAGCTGACCATGGTTAAAATGGTATCCAGTTCTTGCAGTCGTTGCACAAGACTCTATATTGGTGATATTTTTTCGACCCTGGAGCCATTGTGAAGGCGACAAACTAGTGAGATAATGATCTTGGATTCACCCTCCATTACTAGGGGTAGAATACCTTTCTGGTGAGAACATTTGAGTCCTTCGAGGAGCCCAGATAATTCCGCTGCATTGTTGGTGTCATGGTCTAGAGTGCCCATGAAGACCAACCTAATAGATCCTGAGTCACCTGAGATGGTTCCTCCAAATCCTGCGGCCCCAAGATTTCCTTTGGAGGCGCCATCGAAATTAAGTTTGAATAATCCTGAAGGGGGATTGCTCCAATGCTCCAGACTTGGCGAATCGGTTGAAGTCCTACTGAGTGAGTGGGGGGTGGATCTGATATGAAGGTTCTAGTCGATCAAGATGTCCCACTCCAAGGACGAGGTGGGGAAGTATGCAGAGCCCCAGTCCTTCAAGGACAAAGTTTCTTGCAAATTGGTTTTGAGTGTGGCCCAAATATCCCAAAGCTGTTTCTTCTTATCTTAAAAAAATCTTTTGTTTCTTTCTTTCCAAATATTCCAGACCACTAGGCCTGGGATAAGATCCCAGAGTCGATTGACAATGGCACTTTGGAAAGGATTTTGAGACTAGTTGGTGATTTTTTGTACTATGTATCCCCTGATTCAGCTAGTGCGTTTACAAGTGCAAGCACTTTGTCCCAAATTTCGCCAATGACGACGCATGAGCCCAAAAGATGGTCAATGGTTTCGGGATGATTTCCACACATGATGCACCCCGAAGGGTCTTGGATGCCCCTTCTTTAAATATTTTCCCAAGTGAGAATATGCCTATGGGCCAGGATCTAGATGAATGAAAATACTTTAGGCTAATAATGCAATTCCCATATTTCTTTCCAGAGAGGATTAGGATAGTCTTCAGTTGTACCGGTGAGAAGAGAGTAGGCCTCTTTAGTTGAGAAGGTTCTTGTTGGGAGGTGTCCCCATCTTAGAATGTCATGTCCTTGATTGACTCTCAAATTTCTGGTTTGAAGGTCTTTCCAAACTTGCTCAGTGCTTTCATTAGGAACAGGGGGAGTCCATAGGTGGGGTGGTTTCCAAAAATAGACCTCTCTTGAGTCGGAAGGATTCCAATAGTCTTGAAGAACCAAGTGTTTGTTGTGTTGACAATGCACCTAGAGTTCCGACGTAATGCTTTTATTATGGAGGCTTGATAATTGTTGCCACGAGTCAAACCAAAATTTTGCATGTTGACCATACTTGACTTCCCAGAAACTGTGCTGCTAAATTAAGGCTCTTTGAGAATTGGCTTCCCGCCAAATTAATGATCCCGAGGGATCCTGGTCATATTTGATGCACAACTGAGGCGGCCAGTCTAGTGCGTATTTGCGATTCCAGAGATGTCTCCAGGAGGAGACAGTGTAAGTGACCCATTTCCACCAAATATTGGCAGAGAGGACTTGATTGTTGATTTTTGGATCTTGAATCCCAAGACCTCCTTTTCTTTTGGGCATGCAGACAATGTGACATTTGATGAGGGCCCATTTGCGGTTGTTGTAGTCCCCCCCCCCCCCTAGATAAAGGAATTTTGAAATTTTTGCATCATTTTGAGGACCCACTTGGGGGCGGCAAGGACCGAGAAGAGATAGAGAGGCATGGATTGAAGGACAACTTTAAGGAGCACGATTATGGTAAGCAGGTTTAGGGAACATAAGGTCCAGGAGGAGATTTTGGTTTCTAGATTGTCAAGGAGTTCTTTCCAGAAGGAGTTCTTGATGGCTGAATTGAAGAGAGGTGCACCTAGATATCTGGAAGGGAGGGAGGAGGCCGAATACCCCAGGATGTGCGAAATGTTTCTCTGGGTGATGGGGTCCATATGAAAGAAGAAGATCTGAGATTTTTCCAAGTTTACAGTGGTGCGCTTAAAAGTGAGGGCTTCTTGAATCGAGGGGCACCCAAAAAGTAAATTTACATCCACAAATTGTTGATAGGCTATACGAGGGAATCCATGAAGGGATATTCCTCTAAGAGCACCAGCTGAAATCTCGGCCTTAAGCATTTTGCCAATCCCTTCAGCCATTAGGATGAATATGAAGGGGGAAAGTGGGTATCATTGACAGATGCCCCTAGATGGGGTGAAAGTGGCAAAGGGATACCCATTGACAAGGATGGAGAATAACACAGAGGAAGTGAGGGACATGACCCAGTTGGTCCAATCTTGGCAGAACCCAAAAGCAAGGAGAAGTTTTTCAATGGAATCCCAACTAATTTTATCAAAATATTTAGAGAGGTCCGGTTTGACCAGCATCCCATGTGTCTTGGTCATTTTCAAGGAAAAAATCACTTTATGCGATAGGATGATTCCATCCAGGATTTGGCGACCTTCCACATACCCAGTTTGTTCCAGAGAGATGAAAAGTGAAAGGAGCACTTTGAGACGATTGGCCACAACCTTGGTTATGATTTTATAAATGACATTGCAAAGGGATATGGGCCTAAACTTAACCGGGGTGGTGGCCCTGATTTCCTTAGGGATCATGGTGAGGAAGGTGGTGTTCAACGCAGGGAGGACCCATTTCTTTGTCCTAGATTCTTTAACAACCTCTAAAATTTCTTGCTTTAAGAGGTCCCAACAATGGTGGAAGAAGTTAATGGTGAATCCATCAGGTCTTGGGGCTTTGCCTTCCGCCATCTGGTTGACTATTGCCTCCACTTCGGTCATAGATATTTCCTTCATGAGAGTGGCATTGTGATCAACTATGAGAATGGTAGGGATGTAGTTGTTCACCTGGATGATGGCCTGAGTTCTATAACGATGCTCTTCAGTGAGCAGGTTCTGAAAATAATTTATTAGCTCCTATTCAATTTATTCTTGGTTGCGGATGTTGACTCCTTCTGCTGATTTGATGGTTTCTATCATGTTGTTCATTCTGTGTTGAAAGGTGGTGCAATGAAAGAAGGTGGTATTTCTCTCTCCCTCTTTTAGTCAATTCATTCTAGATTTCTGCCTCCATAGAATATCCTCTTGCTCACAGCGCATATCAAGATGTTTCAGTGTTTCTTTCTCCTTATGTTTGAGCTCATCTGATTGTCCCTGCTCCATGATATCTTTTTGAATGTTTTCCAGATCTTTTTCCATATCACTCTTCGCGGTGAAGATGTTTCCAAAGATGGTGCAGTTCCAGGTTCGCATCTTGGATCGGATCAGTTTGAGTTTTTGGTGTAAGATGGTCATTTAGAGCGGCCTTCCACCTTCATGTTGATCCACCAATTGTGAACAGTGTCCTGAAAAGAGGGGTGAGTTAACCAGAATTTTTCAAAAAAGGGAGGAAATTTTTGTTACCCGTGTGCTGCTAGTTGAGGGAGATCGGCCAGTGGTCCGAGCCAGCAGAGGGAAGAGCTGCGGTAGTGAGCAGACCTCCCATGTCAACAAATTTTTTCGAGATGAGAAAGCGGTCCATATGAGGAAATTTGCTGAGATGCTCCTCTACGGTTGTTCCAAGTTAGGAAGCCTTCAGAAGGTAGTGGATTGATGAGCCCGCAGTTGTTGATGCACGTTTTGAAAAGGGTTTCTTTGAGGACAAGAAGCAGCACCCCCCTTTTTTTTTTCTGGAGGGAGGTGATCGTGTTAAAGTCCCCCCCAAGGATGAGCAGGGAATCTGGATGTTGCGAGGAGAAACACGAGATGTGATCAAGGAGCTTCAGTTTGAGAGACGTGGTTTGAGGCCCATAGACATTCATAAGCTGGCCAGTGAAATTAGTGCCTAAAATATGAAAGGAGGCGGACATAGAATGGGCCGTAGAGGCAAAGTCATTCAGGGATATCAAAGAAGGATTCCAGACAATTTCTATACCTCCGGAGGCTCCATTGGCATCGATCACAATGGCTTGGAATCCTTTCCAGAGTTTGGACATAAGAGAATGGAATGAGTCGTTGGTACATTTGGTTTCATGTATGAAGATAACAATAGGCAAGTCTTCCAGAATCTTCCGTTTTAGCATATGGTGCTTTGTAGGCCTGTTGAGCCCTCTCACATTCCAATATATTAACTGCATTGGGAACCTGGGTATATAGTGGGGAAGAACTCCATTAGTTGGGCATATTGCCCCGACTCTAGAAATCAGGTTCCCAACTGACTGATCCTTTGTAGATCGAGTTTTCTTCTGTGCTTCTTATTGTCCCATTGAATATTTTGCTTTTATTTTTTAGGGAGATTATGAACCCCCAGTTTAAAGTGATTTACCATGTTCAGGGATACCATCGGCAATTGGATTTGCTTGGGTGGAATGGAGTTAAAGTCTTTCCTTGTGCATGCATCTTCCATGCCCAAAATGTTCAGTTCTCCAAACTCTAGTTCTTTCATTTCTTCGTCCATAAGTATTTCCATTCCTTGTGTATCCGCTTCATTTGGTGGGGATTTCATACATGTCCCTTTCTCCTCCATCACTGATCCTTTGTTGGGAATGGGCCTGTCCTTGTGGCTTTCATGCATCTCAGGGTTGAGTTTTGGTGTTGATCAGTGATTGTCCTTTTGATCTCTGGGTTCTCCATGTTTTTTTCCTCTGCTTCAGGGTTTTCTGGTTGTCTATCAAGAGCCGTGAAGTTGTTGCTAGTAGTTGGGTAGTTCGATTTATTTTCCTCCATGGGATCTTTGCGGTGATGCCACCTTTTCTTTTTGGACTTCTAGAAACCCTCTTCATCCTTGCGTTCTATTGGTGGCCTATTTTTTTTAGATGACAGTCTCGGTACATGTGCCCATGTTCATGACATTTTCTACAACGAAATGGGACATGCTCATAATCTAGCGACTATATCCATTTAGAGCCTTCATGGTTGAGGCTGATCGAATCTAGCAGAGATTTGGCTATGTGCATGTAAATACAGATCCAGGTGTATGAAGTGTACTTACTATTTGTCTGCTCTATCGCCCTGAAATAGGTTCCAAGAGTGTTTCCGATGTCTTTGAGCGTATTATCATCCCAATATTCTTGAGGTAAGGAGTGCATAGGATCCATACCGGTGCCAAGTTGAAGTCTTCTCTATCAGGGTTGAATCTCTCCATCCAGTGCCATAGGTATAGACTAGTTGAGTTGAAGAAATAGGGGCATCCATCCTCGACTCTTTCTTTGTCCTCAAGCCTATGGAAGATGATGGTAAAGAACCCTTTGGATCCCAGTTGCAGGTCGAAATGATCTTTGTGTTTCCATTTAGCCATTATCCATCCTCAAAGGGCTTGCTTAGTTGGCTAGAAACCGATGAACTTGCCTACCTGGGAATGGCATTTCATTTTTTGCGCTCTTACATTGATGCGATCCACCGAAAGAGTGAGCCGTGGTATTTCTGTAGCTTTGGAAATGCATGTGGTTGTTCCCATGGCCGAGATAGAGGCTGAGACTGTATTATGAATATTCAGGGTTTTAGGGTACGACAGTGGTACCTTGGCTGACCCGATTTGTATAGAGGTGGAAGGATCAAAAGAGGAAGGGGCCATGCAAGAGGGACCACCGCCCCCCCCCCCCGGTGGAGCTTCCATTGACTCAGCCAATGGTACAGGGGCTGAATGCGGCAAATATTTGTGACAGGGTGATGCCAACGGGATATGGTCAAAACCATAGGAGTAGCATGTGTGCAGGAAAAATTTTGCAGATGAAATCATGGGATATACATGAAAAATGATGTTCATTTTAAATATCATAAAAAATAAAATTGTGTTGGAAACATGCACTATCTAGTAACTTGAATGCCTAAAATCACATTATAAAAATTAATAATAGTTGCACTATTTGGGAACTTGTAATAATATAACATGTTATGTTTGAGGTTGCTAATATGGTTGACTTTAATGTTATTCATATTGCAACATTTCAACAATAATAATTTAGGAGGTCATGTTACATTTGCTGATAATTTGATATTGGTATGTTTATTTATGTTCATTCTCTACATTCTCAATGGTTATGTTGCAATGTGACATTCATAAAGGTTACTTATGGTTGACCATAGGTTATTTATTTGAAGACAAAAATTCATGAAACATAAAAGGATATAATATCTGGTTGACTGCTGCCTCCACTTCGGTCATGGATATTTCCTTCATGAGAGTGGCATTGTGATCAACTATGAGAATGGTAGGGATATAGTTGTTCACCTGGATGATGGCTTGAGTTCTATAACGATGCTCTTCAGTGAGCAGGTTCTGAAAATATTTTATTAGCTCATGTTCAATTTATTCTTGGTTGCGGATGTTGACTCCTTCTGCTGATTTGATGGTTGATATCATGTTGTTCATTCCGTGTTGAACGGTGGTGCAATGAAAGAAGGTGGTATTTCTCTCTCCCTCTTTTAGCTAGTTCATTCTAGATTTCTGCCTCCATAGAATATCCTCTTGCTCACAGCGCATATCAAGATGTTTCAGTGTTTCTTTCTCCTTATGTTTGAGCTCATCTGATTGTCCCTGCTCCATGATATCTTTTTGAATGTTTTCCAGATCTTTTTCCAGATCACTCTTCGCAGTGAAGATGTTTCCAAAGATGGTGCAGTTCCAGATTCGCATCTTGGATCGGATCAGTTTGATTTTTTGGTGTAAGATGGTCATTTTAGAGCGGCCTTCCACCTTCATGTTGATCCACCAATTGTGAACAGTGTCCTGAAAAGAGGGGTGAGTTAACCAGAATTTTTCAAAGCGAAAAGGGCAGAAATTTTTGTTACCCGTGTGCTGCTAATTGAGGGAGATCGGCCAGTGGTCCGAGCCAGCAGAGGGAAGAGCCGCGGTAGTGAGAAAACCTCCCATGTCAAAAAAAAATTCCAAGATGAGGAAGTGGTCCATACGAGGAAATTTGCTGAGATCCTCCTCTATGGTTGTTCCAAGTTAGGAAGCCTTCAGAATGTAGTGGATCGATGAGCCCATAGTTGTCGATGCACGTTTTGAAAATGGTTTCTTCGAGGACAAGAAGAAACGCCCCCCTTTTTTTTCTGAAGGGAGGTGATCATGTTAAATTCCCCCCCAAGGATGAGTAGGGAGTTTGGATGTTGTGAGGAGAAACATGAGATGTGATCAAGGAGCTTCAGTTTGAGAGACGTGGTTTGAGGCCCATAGACATTCATAAGCTGGCCAGTGAAATTAGTGCCTAAAATATGAAAGGAGGCGGACATAGAATGGGTCATAGAGGCAAAGTCATCCAGGGATATCAAATAAGGATTCCAAGCAATTGCTATACCTCTGGAGGATCCATTGGCATCAATCACCATGGCTTGGCATCCTTTATAGAGTTTGGACATAAGAGAATGGAATGAATCGTTGGTACATTTGGTTTCATGTATGAAGATAACAATAGGCAAGTCTTGCAGAATCTTCCGTTTTAGCATATGGTGCTTTGTAGGCCTGTTGATCCCTCTCACATTCCAATATATTAACTGCATTGGGAACCTGGGTATACAGTGGGGAAGAAATCCGTTAGTTGGGCGTATTGCCCCGACTCTACAAATCGGGTTCCCAATTGACTGATCCTTTGTAGATCGGTTTTTCTTATGTGCTTCTTGTTGTCCCGTTGATTTTTTTTCTTTTATTTTTTAGGGAGATTATGAACCCCCAGTTTAAAGTGATTTACCTTTTTCAGGGCTACCATCGGCAATTGGATTTGCTTGGGTGGAATGGAGTTAAAGTATTTCCTTGTGCATGCATCTTCCATGCCCAAAATGTCCAGTTCTCCAAACTCTAGTTCTTTCATTTCTTCATCCATAAGTATTTTCGGTCCTTGTGTATCTGCTTGGTTTGGTGGGGATTTCATAGATGTCCCTTTCTCCTCCATCACTGATCCTTTGTTGGGAATGGGATTGTCCTTGTGGATTTCATGCATCTCAGGGTTGCGTTTTTGTGTTTATCAGTGATTGTCCTTTTGATCTCTGGGTTCCCCATGTTTTTTTCCTCCGCTTCGGGGTTTTCCGGTTGTCCGTCAAGAGACGTGAAGCTGTTGCTGGTAGTCGGGTTGTTCAATTTATTTTCCTCCATGGGATCTTTGCGGTGATGCCACCTTTTCTTTTTGGACTTATGGAAACCCTCTTCATCCTTATGTTCTACTGGTGGCCTATTTTTTTTGAGATGACAGTCTCGGTACATGTGCCCATGTTCATGACATTTTCTACAATGAAATGGGACATGCTCATAATCTAGCGACTGTATCCATTTAGACTCTTCATGGTCGAGGCTGGTCGAATCTGGCAGAGATTTGGCTATGTGCATGTAAACGCAGATCCAGGTGTATGAAGTGTACTTACTGTTTCTTGTCTGCTCTGTCGCCCTGAAATAGGTTCCGAGAGTGTTTTCGATGTCTTTGAGCGTATTATCACCCCAATATTCATGAGGTAAGGAGTACATGAGGATCCATACCGGTGCCAAGTTGAAGTCTTCTCTAGCAGGGTTGAATCTCTCCATCCAGTGCCATAGGTATAGACCAGTTGAGTTGAAGAAATAGGGGCCTCCATCCTCGACTCTTTCTTTGTCCTCAAGCCTATGGAAGATGATGGTAAAGAACCCTTTGGATCCCAGTTGTAGGTCGAAATGATCTTTGTGTTTCCATTTAGCCATTATCCATCCTCGAAGGGCTTGCTTAGTTTCCTAGAAACCGATGAACTTGCCTACCAGGGAATGGCATTTCATTTTTTGCACTCTTGCATTGATGCTATCCACCAGAAGAGTGAGCCGTGGTATTTCTGTAGCTTTGGAAATGCATGTGGTTGTTCCCATGGCTGGGATAGAGGCTGAGACTGTATTCTGATTATTCAGGGTTTTAGGGTACGACGGTGGTACCTTGGCTGACCCGATTTGTACAGAGGCGGAAGGATTAGAAGAGGAAGGGGCCATGCAGGAGGGACAGTTGGCCCCTCCCGGTGGAGCTTCCATTGACTCAGCCAATGGTACAGGGGCTGAAGGGGGCAAAGATTTGTGACAGGGTGATGCCAACGGGATATGGTCAAAACCATAGGAGTAACATGTGTGCAGGAAAAATTTTGCAGATGAAATCATGGGATATACATGAAAAATGATGTTCATTTTAAATATCATAAAAAATAAAATTGTGTTGGAAACATGCACTATCTAGTAACTTGAATGCCTAAAATCACATTATAAAAATTAATAATAGTTGCACTATTTGGGAACTTGTAATAATATAAAATGTTATGTTTGAGGTTGCTAATATGGTTGACTTTAATGTTATTCATATTGCAACATTTCAACAATAATAATTTAGGAGGTTATGTTACATTTGTTGATTGATATTGGTACATTTATTTATGTTCATTCTCTACATTGCTCAATGGTTATGTTGCACTGTGACATTCATAAAGGTTACTTATGGTTGACCATAGGTTATTTATTTGAAGACAAAAATTCATGAAACATAAAAGGATATAATATCTTTGTCCCTAAAAAATTAATTAGTAATTGTTTCATCACATATAGTAACAATCTAGCAAGAATTACTAATGGATGATGTCATCAAAGCTTACAAATAATGAATACCTTTAGAGCTATTTTATAAAGACATTTTTCAATTACTATACGAATAAAAAACTTCTCATAATAGAAAATTTTGTTTTAAATATCATCAAATATAAAAAAAAAAAAAAAATATTATACATTGTTTTAATATTTTTATTAAAAAATGTTTATATATATATATTTGTTATATTAATAAAAGAAACCTTTCCCATCATCAATAAATTTGACCAAACATACAATGAAATTAAATTCTAAAATTATTCCTTCCCATATTCTCCATAGGAATTTTCTTCTTTTTCCATAGACCCCTTTACATAGTACTATCAAATTTAATGAAGCATTGATTTGTCTATAGTATTAATGCACTTCTTCAACCCAAACTCAAATTAATGCGGAATTGCACATTAACAAACAATTAATTTAAAACTAGGTGTATGTAGTTCTTGGTGGAGAGGTATCACTATCAAAGACTATCACACTCAAAGGTGGCATGGCTAGCTATACACAATCTATTAAGGTGTGAGAGTTTCATCAAGATGATTATGATGTATAAGCTTTCAGAAAAATTCTCTAACACCAATAAATTGATCATGTTAATGGAAAGAAACAGGAAAGTTCAAAATTACTTGGATGGTACAAGGGAAAAACTATGGCTTTTAGTAATGGGTTGAGGGAGCATCTAGGTTTAACTATGAGAGAGTAGTGCAAGTTGAAACATTGACCAAATTAGGTCACATATCCATAATATGGTCTCAAAATTGATAATGAACTAAATCTATAATGTTGTTGTAAATTCCATTGTTATCAAGGTCATAAATTAATGCATTGTAGAGCTCAACACCGATAAAAAAAATGTTGAATTTTCAATCTCCATCAAGGTTACAAATGTGTCATTTTCTATGTTGAAGTTAACATTATAAATAGAATCAAAAAATAAAAAAACATTTGCAAACATTACAACAAAAATGTCATAAATTAATGCAATTATAATTCTAAGCATTATTTATAACAAAAACATCATAAAATACAAGCATTGAAATATTGATGGAGAAATTAGAGATCACCGTAAAGTCAAGAAGATGATAGCCTTTACGCTCACACAAATAAAATTGAATCATGTAATTTGTTTTCATGGTGTATTTATATGTATACACAATAGGGAATATGGATAAACATAAAAAAATATTTCGCATCAAATTGGTTGTTAATGATTTGTATGATAGAAAAACCCAAGAAGATCAAATTTAATAAAGGAAATGAAAGGTGGTATACATAAGCAACACAAATGCTAAGTATAATTAATAAAGGAAATGAAAGGTGGTATACATAAGCAACACAAATGCTAAGCATAAATATCATGAAACTAAAGAATAGTTGTCTATTTAATCCACTATATTGGTATTTACTTTACTAATAAATGAGGAGATGTTCTTTTCAATGCTCAGACTAGATCAAAGTACTAAAATGACTTGTAAACGTTGACTTTAAGCAAGGTATCGAGTAAAATATTAAAGATTTTAACATTGACTAACAATGCAAAACTCCACACTTTTCATCTCTCATTTAATTTTTAAATAAAATAAAATAAAAATAAAAATATATTATCTCCATTTTCATAAAAATGTTTCCCAATATCTCTGTTTTCACATTATCTTTAAATAGGCTATAGAAATCCATCACCAATGAAACTTCAAATACATATAGATATGAATATGCATATTCCAAATATATGATTTAAAAAAATAGTTTGTTATTTTTAATTTATTATATCATAATTTTAAAAGATATACACATTTCATTCTTGCCATAAGTTGTCCACCCTTAACGATATATAAGTGTATAAGTATCTAAAATATACAATATAAGTGTCTAAGTATAATATATTCATTAAATCCACCTTGTTATTCAAATGAGAGTACTAGTTGAAATTACACCAAACAATAAATATGACTGACATCAATGATAATTTGCATTCAAAATTAGTTGATTATGATCCAGTTGTAACAATACAATAAATTAAATGATAAAAACCACACTATAATTAACTAAATGTAAAACAAGAAAGATAATCTCTAACTATGGAGAATGACATACAATCATTCCATACAATCACAAATTACTTGATAGACATGAAACATATTTCACATCAGATTGGTTGTTAACCAACTCAAATTGTTTAAACACTGCATCTAGTAATCAAATTTCCATTTCCATCGTCATAACATGAAAAATAAACAATATAATTAGACAATCAAAGATAACAATAAACAAATGGTATCTCAATCTATAAATGATGAAATAAAAATGTACATATCACTCTCCATTTCCATCAACCTCATTATCTTCCTCCGTTGGCATGATAGCACTATTGTTCTCAAAAACATGTTTAGATCTAGGGTCATGTCTTAATATGAACCACCAATCTCTATCCAACACATCCAGGTAAAAGAACACTTGGTTGTAGTGTTTTTGGAAAACATAAGGCTAATTACTTTCATCCCACATCTTTCTAGAGTTGATACATATCAACCCACTATCACGGTCTTCCTTTACATTATTCCTATCGAATGTGTCCCACCACTTGCACCTGAAAATAAGACATTGGAAAGATAAGAAGTCCACTTGAATGATCTCCTGTATATTTTCGACATAACCCAACATCCCTCCTATAAGGTTTTGATCGCAGTGGCTAGAACAACTAGATTGGTCGAACTCGACTTCCACTCCAGAGTCTTGTGTAAGATGTCCATCATCAAAAACCTCGGTGCAAAAATGATGTCCATAAGCCCACATAGATGGGAACAAATACACCTGTAAAAAGAGTTAACAAATGATGGTGTCATATGTCTAATAACCCAACTGTTAATATATTAAAAATAGATGGTATAATTCAAAGCTAGTGCATTATAAAGTTAAAAATGTATAGAAAGAGATTATTATCGAGTTGCTACACCCGATCCCAATGTTTTGCACATCCTCCTCTTCAGGCGGGTAACGACCAGATACACCATATTTCTCTCTAACCTGGTCTGCATCCCAACTACTGAGACAAATCATTAACATGTATTATCTTTTAAATGATCTAGAAAAGGCATGCTTCTACCGTGCAACCGTCTGAATTCTTTTCTGTCAATGTACCATTTCCTCCTCTTCTCTTCATACAATGCGATCCATGACTTTGTTGCCTCCATGTTGTAAAGAATGAATTTATTGATGGCATCGATTTTTGAATTCGTTGTTGTATTTATGGAAACAAAACCAAATTCAATACATATGGGATCAAATATAGATTTAGAAGTTTGTTGTGAATAGTTACTATATGGAAATGTGAAAATCGAAAGATAAGTGACTTACTCTTTATGATGTGCCTGTGAAAATCCTCACAGCAGATCTAAGAGATGATGTATACCTCACAATGAAAGAATTTAGGAATAATATTAAGAGTGGTCAATGCAGTAAGCTGAGCAACAGAATAATAATACAGTAGAACTCGGATAGAAGCAAAATAACTTCACACGCACTAATTCATTAATCACAAATGGACAAATAAATAATACAATGCATGAGGATTCGAAATTCCAAGATGGAAATTCGAATTAGCCTTCATGGAGTGATCAAAAGATCACTGTAGTGTCATCGGAGCACAACTAGTAGTCTATCTCATCATCAGTGGAGTCATCAATTCTCAATTAACTGTCAACCATCAATCAAACTGAGTCTAACTGAGTGTGGTAGGTGTAACTGGAACTAATTGAATGAAGGAGGCTCAGTGGAGGGCACATGAGGAGCTAACTGAAGTCAAATTGAGTAGTCTAGTTACATTAGAGGTCCATCGGAGTGGTAAGATCAGTTAAGAGTGAGTCAAGCCTAAAATCAAGGAGAGAACTTAGTTAACTGAAGACAATTGGACTGGTAGGTGAAGAAGGGCGCCTTTTTCAAGTGGATGGTGAGATGTGGGCACATCACTGGCTAGGAGGGCTCAATTTGAGTGGAAATAAGCTCCTGTGTGTGTTGATGTATATGTAACTTCGGAATGTATTTCACATATATGTATATTGTATTCCTATAGAGATGGTATTATTCCTCTATAAGGAAGTGTCGTTATTTATATTGTAAGTGTCGTAACTTATACTTGATGGGTTATTAGACCACCTTGTTGGGGTCGGCCCTGTATAAGTCATGTGGGTCAAAGGGTTATTAGACCACCCTATTGGGGGTCGGCCATGTGGGTCAAAGGGTTATTAGACCACCCTATTGGGGGTCAGCCCACTCAGCATTATGTTATGTGGTAAAGTTCGAGCCTACATGAGTTAGGTAAAAAGGCAAGTCAAGTCAAGTATAAATAGAGTGCGGGAGGCACTCTATTTGACCACTCACTTCTCACACATGCACTCAAGGAGGAGTGGTGCACTTATGGAGGAGGAGGATCTGCTGCTAGGTTATGGCTATCTCTCTTGGTTGGTTGTATCATTGCTCTATCTATCTCTGAGGAAGTTATTGGGGTTTTTCACCTTTATGGTTTTCCCCAAGTAAACTTTGTGTCTCTTGTGTGCTTGCATTATTGTCTCCATGATTGATATGCTGTAGATATGCTATACATGTTGTTCTCTCAGTTAAGATCCTAGATTAGATTGAAGTAAATTCAGAAAATTTAACAGAGTGCTAGAAGACTAGGGACTAGGTGCTGGAGGTATCAACCTAATGGGCAGCATGTGGATGCATGCAATGCATGCAAGACTGAAAATGCAAAGGATGAAAATGCTGGTAGGACTAGGATGGAGTATATGAATATCCTAACACCCCCTCTTAATCCATCCTAGGCCCTGGTAACTGAGACCAAAGGTCACCCAATATAAGGAATAATAATAACAGTCAATAAACCGATGAAATGGGGAAAACCTCATGGGAAAAATACCCTCCCTCAAAATAGACTGTAAGGCACACACAAAAATAAAAGCTCCAAAATCAAGTAGGTGTGATGCTTGGTCATATGTCTAGAGGTATCTTCTTCTTGGGAATAAGTGGATCATGCTCAGAAAGCATGTGCTTGTACTTGCTCTTCAGATCGAATGTGATGAGAGCAAATCCAAAATTATGAGGATGATCCTTGAACCTGTGATTCGAATCAACTGAGGTAAGATCAAATCTATGAATGTGCAAATAGTCTTTTGTCTTCTCCTTCGAACCATCATGGGTGAGATTATGCCAAAAAGAACCATCACATGATTGCTTGAAATCCAAATCAGATTTAAGACTTGAAGAATAGTTTCTTGAGATCTCCTTTGAACCAGCAGGGGTGAGATCAAAACCATCATATGCATGAGAAATTATCCCAAGCGAATGGCAATGGCCATCATCTTCAATAACCTTCCGAAAGCATGAAATAATGATCATATAGTAGTACATAAGAGGTGAGTGATCAAGGAGAGCGAATGCATTACCTCCAATGGCTGATTTTACCTCCAAAACATTCAATAGATCATGATGCAAACCAACAAACCCTGGTGCAAGAGAGGATTTAGGACATTCTGCAATTTCTAGAGTGTGAGCTGGAACAGAATTCGAAATAGAAGAAATTTGGAGCATGAGCGTAGAATCTGCAAGTTCTTCTTCTTTGTGGCTAACTTCAATATGATATATGTTTGAGACTGATTCATGATCAATGAGATCATCAAGGAGGACGAATGCATCACTGGGATTGCTCTCGAAAGGGTTTGGACCAATCCCTTCATTCTATTTTCCAAATATTTCATCCAGATGGGCCCATAGCTCTTTTGGACATTCAACATGATCAAGGGAATCGATTACCATGCAATGAGACATTGCAAGCATCATTTCTCCAGAGGCACTGTTACCTTTATTTAACCAGTCATTCTCTTCTTCAGAGGATTCGAACTCTCTTTCAAAACAATAATCAAAGAGACCATTTCTCTTCAAATGTGCTATCATCTTTGGTTTCCATTCATCATAGTTGAATGGAGAAAGAGGAGGGATTTCATCTGAATACATGGAAGTTGTAGAAGACCTACAAAAACAATAGATAATATCTACAACTCCTACTGCTGCAAAAATGCAGAAACTGTTGCAACTGTTGCACTTGAAATCTTGATAATAACCTACAAAAAACTCTCAGTAATGGAGATAAACAATACTCTCAACATGCTCTGATACCATGTGAAAATACTCACAATAGATCTAAGAGTTGATGTATACCTCACAATGAAAGAATTTAGGAATCAGATTAAGAGTGGTCAATGCAGTAAGATGAGCAACAAAATAATAATATAGTAGAACTCGGATAGAAGCAAAATAACTTCACACACACTAATTCATTAATAAAAAATGGACAAATAAATAATACAATGCATGAGGATTTGAAATGCCAAGGTGGCAATTCAAATTATCCTTCATGGAGTGATCAAAATTTCACTGTAGTGTCATTGGAGCACAACTAGTAGTCTATCTCATCTTCAGTGGAGTCATCAATGCTCAAGTAACTGTCAACCATCAGTCAAACTGAGTCTAACTAAGTGTGGTAGGTGTAACTAGAACTAACTAAATGAAGGAGGTCAGTGGAGGGCGCATGAGGAGCTCACTGAAGTCAGAATGAGCAATCTAGTCACATTGGAGGTCCATTGGAGTGGTAAGATCAGTTAAGAGTGAGTCAAGCCTAAAATCAAAGAGAGAACTCAGTTAACTGAAGACAACTGGACTGGTAGGTGAATAAGGGCGCCTTTGTCAAGTGGATGGTGAGATTTGGGTGCATCATTGGCTAGGAGGGCTCAATTTGAGTGGAAATAAGCTCCCGAGTGCTGGAAGACTAGGGACTAGGTGTTGGAGGTATCAATCTGATGACTGGGAAGCATGCAGATGCATGCAATGCATGCAAGATTGAAAATGCAAAGGATGAAAATGGTGGTAGGACTAGGATGGAGTATAGGAATATCCTAATAGTGCCTTTTTTCGTTCATTTGCAATAAATCCCCTTCCCTTTTGTCCTCATCGCGTTCATCATCCCAAATCACTGCACCTAGTGCGAGGTCAATTTACTTGATGCACACACTAGAATAATAGAATGACTCGTATACTATGTACCCCTCTTCCATAGACCCCTCGGTTTTTTCCCTTTGTCGAACAATTCGCTTCAATTTTTTCATGTACCTATCCAAGAAGAACATCCAATGACATGAGACCACCCCAACTAATTCAACCTCATCGACTAGGTGAATTAGAAGATGAACCTATAAGTCCATGAAACTCGTCAGCAGTCCCTTCTCAAACATACAAACAATTTCATCTATCTCTTGATGCAACCATGGAATGTTAGCAATATAAATATCCTTTGATGTGATCCACTATACAAATGAAGTTAGTTTAGATATGCACGCCGCAGGTCGTTGGGAAAGTCGTGGTTCACACACCCATCCACAAACAATGGATAATGACACAACAAAGTAAACAAAAAAATTTAATTGCATTTTTACTTGTGTGGTAAAATATATAAATAAAAAATAAAAAAACATTTTTTTGACATTATATGTACCCTTAGAAGGTTGAGATGGTCATGCGATTTCAAACCTGACAACTGTTCATTTGCAGTGAAGCATCGCTGTAGAGTAGACCCATATAAAGAAGACTCCTTCACACCCAATATAGCTTACTTTTTCCAAAGAAATATCATCTTTATTCAAAATCCATGGGACACCACCTTTTTTAAATGACAAAGAGGGGCCATCCTCTCCTCTATTTTCTTGTCTTGGCCAATGCTTCTTTTTAGTATTTGAAGAAATAATATCTCTCCCGATAGCCAACTTGTCACTTTTTTCAATGATATGTGCCACCACAAAGAAGATGAAACATTTTTAAGTATATGCATGGGATCTAGTAAGTGGAAAACCTTAAGATGCTCCCAATATGGGATCTCATAAAATATCAGTTTCCTTTTCATCTTGATGGGATTTTTCTCAACATAGGTGTCAAATAATTCAAGATCATCAAACATAGGTTCCCTGTTTGAATCAAATATCTCTATAATTTCCTTCTCATTCTCTCTCTCATATGCTCTAATACCAAGCCTTTGGGTTCTCTCTAGTTTTCTATTGAAAGCAGATGTTTCTCTTCTATAAGGGTGGTTTTTTGGGAGGAATATCCTCGAGTAGTCGTACACTGGATTTCGTAGGTCTCTAGGTCACCTATACTTCATAGAAGGTCCACAACATTTACATCCATGATAACCTTTTGTTTCAAGACCTACGATGTTATGGTATACAGAGCACATTAGTGTTGAAGATCAAGACAGTTGCATTGAATTAAATATGCCAAGAAATATTGCTTTGGATATAAATAAATCAAACAACATATTTACCATAGAAAAATCCTAACCCCGGATAATCATGTGTGGTGTATGCACATATGCCATACAATGTAAAAATCCTCTCTTCCCATAATTCCTTCAATTCATCGATCAATGGTTGTAGGTAAACATCCATATTCTTCACTTGTTTTCTACCAGGGACTATAAGTGACAACATAAGATGTTCATTCTTCAAAAAAAACCATGGGCGGATATTTTTATTGATCACTACTACAGGACAAACAATATAGTTGGTGTTTGGGAGGGAAAATGGGTTGACGCCATCAATGGCTATACTCAATCGAGGGATCTGTACTTTATCCTTGAATTTATTGGGCCATGTGTGCTCTATTTGCTTCATGGTTATTGAATTTATTGGGATTTTCATAACTCCTTCCATGCTTCGGTGCTAGGAATTCCATCCCTGCAACATAGCTAATTCTTTGCAATGAAAGAGCATTCCAATCCTTGGGATTATTGGCATGAGCCTCAATATCTTATGAGGAGGACCATGTGCTTTGGCCTTGTTTTTTGGTTCTTAGTACCTGTGATGCCCACATTTTGGACATATCTCTTTGTTTTCATATCTGCCTCTATATAGCATATAATCATTGGGACATGTATGATATGATATGTACTCAACACCCAACACCTTCAACATTTTCTTTGCCTCTTCGTAGCTACCGGGAAAGGAATTATCACTCGAAAGTACCTTATCTTTGAATAACCTACAGTTAGTGGGAAATATAAATGTACAATGTCATCTAACATTCATAAAATTGACCATTTTCAATATTTATTATCTGACAAGATTCCTCAAAATATAAAGTAGTTGATGGTCAGTTACCTCAAAAGTGTCAAGAAACACGTGTCTGACATGCCACACATTGCTTTCAAGTTGTGTAGTAACATTGGTGTCCCCAACTGTGTAGACTTTGATTGGCCAGGTCCAAAGATAAGGGTGGTTGAAGCCTATTTAAGGATTTCGAAGAATGGTTCAATGATATGAGCGTCATCCCCTAGCTCATTGTCCTGGAATGTATGTAACAACATTGAATCCATGGCACTTGTTTTTCGTAATAACTCGTCCATTAAAAACTCTACTTCATTGCCTCCATTGCCAACATGTGAAGAACTACTATTACTGTAGGAATTCCTAATTGGTGAGTTTGGAAGCAGTGGAAATTGAATAGGTGGTTGATTCAACCATGCTTGGTATCCTTCCTCTCCAATTTGCGCTCTTTTTTCAACCTTCTCTCGATTTGACATTGTATTGGGGTGCAACGAAAGATGGTAGAGAGGTCACTCATCATCAAAATCATGATTTAAAAAATATTTAGCATTACATCGATGATGTTAGTAAGCATAATGCAATTGGTTTGATCCAACATTATACAAAATAATTATTACGAAAGCATGAGAATCATTTCCATTAGAATTATTTTATAGAAGCACGAGAATAATTTCCAATATTCCCCTACTTGAGCCATAAAAAAACAATTTATAAAACAGAATTTCAAAATGAGAAATACATTAACATGAATCCCATTGAAAATTAACAGATACAATTAATCGAAGAAGAGTGTTGTAATTGAGGCTAGTAGTACAAGTAGTGCAATTCATTAGTATTTGTGTGATATCTCGGCATGAAAATTAGACATATGATAATGGTGTGATCAAACATCCTTGAGTGTATGAAAACTTACATGGGGAGTTTATGGAAAGTCCCCTATTTTGGCCATAAAACAAATAATTTATAAAACAAAATTTCAAATTGAGCAATACATTAACATGAATCCCATTGAAAATTAACAAATACAATTAATCAATGTTTTTTTGTCTTCTACCCCAAGGGGACATTTAAGGGTAATCTGAATGCAAGTTTTCTTTGACGAGCGATTAGTGGTCTATGTATTAACAACTCGTCACTAGTAGACAAACTACGTATTTCATGTACAACAACAAATCTGGATGCTTTCCTTTTCATAAATAACTCTTGGTCATTGAAGTGTTCCTCAAATGAACAATTTGCAGAAAATAAAGAGCACCTAAAACTATTTATGAACCCTGCAATGTTCCCATGAGTGCGTGGACGACCATCTATATATAACAGGTTCTTCCTATTAAATTTTCCAGAAACATAACCATTCATGCACATACTATACATGGAAACTCTATGCTTGTATTTAACAATATTCAAGTAATCCAACCGACAATAGATAGGACTGCAAAATGGCATAAGTTCTACTAACTATTTGGTAGGAACTAGTACATGTAAAAGGATAAACAACCCAAGATTTGTAGCATCTATATTAGACTTGACAATCATAAAACAATTACCACAAAAGGAGAATTCGGTTCCAACACCAGGCACAAGTAGAGAAGAAGGCCAAGCACCATACATAGCGCGATTGTAAGAAGTTTGATATTTACTTTGCAAATTCACAGGAAGGGAGAAATAATCTATACCCTCCAACAATTGGACGGACCTTGGTGTGTACTTGGACAATTTTACTCTCAACTCATGCAACTTTTTGGATCCTCTAGTAGAGATGTTTCAAGTGGCATTCATATCATATATTGGATCACTAGAAATTTCAATTGACCAAACATAAGCAAAGGGGTTCGTCAATTTAGGGTGAGATGTAGTTGTTTTAGCTTCCGTTTTTTCAAAAAATGAGCGTAGGTAAGTGTTCCTACATGTATTTTCTATATCACGTATTGTATTTTTTACCACATTAGGGGGTATTAGACCATCAACATTGGGTAATTGATCATTGGTGTAATAGGTGAGTGTGACATGTCGGGGTTCTCCTTTAACCCTCAACATTTTGAACAACCAAATATTACTAGGGTGTCATAAAAGAGATCTAGCTCACGACGAAATACCGTTGATGACCCATGATTGCAGCTTGAAGATGTCATGTTACAATTGGTAGGGTAAAGCGGCTGCCCATTTTCATCTTCGAACTTCTTATAGTATATTGATTATGATAAGAGCTTACTATTTTTTGCAACTGGTGGAATATATTGTGCATCCGAACTCGATCCCGATTTAAGATCCTACAATATAGAATACACGAATATTCATATTCACATGGATATGTAATATAAAGTCAAATAGATAGTTAAAATATAAATAAAACCCAAACTTACTAGAGATGGAAAGGGATAAATTGTTGAACTTTGAACTAGATGGAATGAGATGGAATATGAAGAATTGGCCATTTGATACTATAACCTTTTCTCCTTGCATTTGAGCCAACTCAACAATCAATATACATCTCTATAGTCCTAAAATCTATTTGAGAACCATATTACATTCTAACTTCCAATATAGTTTGGAAACCATTTTGTAAGAATAAGGTGAGTTTAAGCAACATATATATATATTATGAAATTTTTTAATTGGTGTGGTTGAATCCTAAAAGAATATTTGAGATGAATATAAAATTTTAAGTTGAAATATCAAATCATAGGATGTTTATATTCAACCAATGTACCAAATCTACAACAGCCGCACCGGTGTGACTTTTACATTTGGACACACTGGGGTGGCATCACAAAGAACACACTATATATCAACATCTACAAAAATCTCTGCAAAAGAAAATATATGTTATATTTGATAGTGTATATTTATCGATTCATTTTACAAAAAATATTCCTACAGGTCCATTTGGTATAAACAAGCGCACCGGGTTGTCTTATTTTGTATATGCACCGAAGCATGATATATGTTTTTATTTTATTTTTATTTTATATATTATATGGTTATACAGTTCCATGTTAAACATTAAACGTCCTGGTGCGGTTATGTCATATACCCGCCAGTGTGACAGAACATTAAGCACACCATAATGCCAAAAATCAAAATTAAAAAATCGCACAAGTTATTTTTTTCCTAAACTGAAAAAAGGGGCGGGGATTTTAATTTCAAAAACTAATTCGAAAAAGTGTTTAAAATTAAAAAACCTAAACATTATTTCATTATTTTGCCGAAATTTCGAGGGGAGAGATTTGGAAGAGAGACTTACGTTGAAGGAGTTTAGAGCAACCAGATTATTTTGAGGATTGAAATTTGTTAGGTATGGTGAATCAATCAAAACCCTGCATAGTAGAATTTCAAGTATGTAAAATATTACTATTGAACTTATTATCCTATTTAGATTTGAACTAAATTTTAAAAAAAAATCGTAGTTACCTTCAATGTCGCAACCCTTCTTTTCTTGCTACTTCTTTTTGTTTTATGTGGCTGCAAAATTTTACATTAGGGTTTAAATCCCTCTATTGTTTTACAAATACGATTTTTCTTTTGAGAGTTTTAGATTTAATGAGTTTTTTTTTTTTACATAGAAATCATTAGGTACGATGGGCCACTTTTTGGGTCGAATCCAAAACCCTGTTGGCCCTGTACATTTTTTTTTTAGTTTTATTTATTTATTTTTCATTAAAAATGCTTGTATCATTTTCGGTGCACATTTATAAACTAAACACACTGGTGCATTTTTTTTAGTAGCACACTGATAGTTATGGGCCTACCATTATATTTTATTTTGTAAAAAATGCAACAAAAAAATTCACGGTGTTCGGTGCGACAATATTGGATTGACTTACTGGTGTGTTTATCTCAATAATGCACCAGTAAAGCTGGCCCCACCATTTATTTTTTTTCCTACAAACATAAAATAAAGCTCTATGGTTCACGGTGCACCATGTTTGACACAATGCACTAGTGCTTTCTTGTAAGAAATGCACCGATGTGTTTTACGAACTTAAGTGCACCGATTTACGACTTATTTTTCTATATTGGAGTTCCATTATTAATTTGTATAATATAGTTGATAGATTCTGTATTTAATGGTCCAGGTTGTTTATTGAAATAAAATACATGATAATAGTATGATGAACAAAAATTCTAGTCAACATGATGGGAGCACATCCAAAATTGCAAAGAAGGCAAGTACTTTTTAATTTATGTATTTACATTAATATTTTTGAATTATTTGTAAATTTAAGTAATATGTATTGGCTAATGTGTGACATGTAGATCCAAAAATGAGGAAGCTCGACAAGATTCTTAGCAATCTAAGTGCAAAAGAGCGTAAAACGTTAACGAAAGAGTTGCAGAGGGATGAATAAGGTGAATAAATAATATATCAATATGCACTATTTCCTTAATTTTGAGTAATATTGTGCTTAAGAATATTCGCTAATATGTTTCAAATAATCTAATTCACATATGTTGAATGTTATGCAGGTATTGACAACAACAAAAGGGAATATCATCATAAGAATTTTTTTTATGGAAGATTCAAATGATGATGAATTGGTTATTAGTTCATATGGAGTGGTGTTGGAAGTTAATAGAAGGGGGAAAGACTTTTATAAAACTATGAGGGATAATGGAAATAATGCATAGACATACTTTTTCACTTAAAGTACATAAATCTATCAAATGATTCCAAGAATCAGGTCATATGTAAACTACAAGAGGTGCTTCCAAAGCAATGGTCAATGAGACTTATCAGAATGGCAATAGCAAAAAAATACAACAACAAAAAAGAATCATTCAAAAAGTAATATTCCTAAACGTGATTATGTAGAAAATGTACTACAAAGCATTCCTTTAACAATTTTAATTATGTTATATTTATTTTTTATATCAATAGAAAAATAATTTAATGCCATTTTACATTTTCAGGAAGATTATGAAAATCCCAAAGGATGAATGAGGTGATATGCAAAATGTACCAATAGGGATGTCCAAAAAAGTGTACAAGGATATGGTAAAGGAAATGGACATAATTGCATTGTAGGAAGAGACATATCAACAACAACATGCTTCAAATGTATCAAACCATTGATGTTTTGGGATTATTATGTACATCTAATTAATTTTTTCAATTATTTTGTTGTAGAAAAGAAAAGAAAACGGAACCCATTCAACACAAAAGACAGGACGACAAGGAAAATATGGGTTGATAGCAACATTTGTGAGTAGTTGTGATTTCCTTATAACAACTTAAGATTTCATAGTGGTTGCGATCTTTATATTTATTTATTTTTTTTGCTGGCCATCCTTGGATGTCTTGAAAAAAGTGTTAACATACAAAGAGGAGCCATCCAAAGAATTCATTGACATTGGGTCAAGCAAGGGTTGTGAGTATATGTTGGTGTATCGAAAATTAAATGTGGAATTTGTAAGTATCTATGTTCTTTTACTTCTCATTTTATAAGTAATAGAACAACAAAAATCCTTTATGTTAAATCTGTTGATGTATATGTAACTTTGGAATGTATTTCATATATATTTATTGTACCCTTATTAGAGATGTGTTATTCCTCTATAAGGAAGTGTCGTCATTTGGATTGACAAGTGTCACAAGTGTGTGTACTTGCCGATGGGTTATTAGACCACCATGTGTGGGGTCCGCCCTAAAATATATATTATATTGTGGATGTATCTAGATAGACAAGTCGGCCCCATAGTGTAACTGGGAAAACAGGTTAAGTATAAATAGAGATCGGGAGATCTCTATTTGGATTCATTCGGAAAGTCACACTTCTCTCACTCAGAAAGTGGCGCACTAGTGAGGAGGAGGATCATCTACTACTAGGAGACTATCTCAGTGTATTTTGGTTGTACTTTGGTTGAGCCATTGCTCTCTCTATCTCTGAGGAAGTTGTGGGGTTTTTCACCTTAGGGTTTTCCCCATGGAAATTATGTGTCTCTTGTCTCTCATGCTTTTGATTCGTGTGATGCTTGTCATGCTTATTGTGATTGTTATGCATTGATATACTGTACACGTTATTCTCTCAGTGAAGATCCTAGAGTATTGTGAATTAATGCTCAAAATTCAACATGGTATCAGAGCTAACCTGAGAAGAAGACATTTTGCAGTGACGGAAACTTGAGTTTCTTGTTTATTGGGTTTCTCTCCATGGTTTTTGGAAAAGCAGTATAGTAGATTGACTCTAATCATCAAGGAGAATCTATTTGTCCAATCAGAATTCAATTCTGAGCATTTTCAGATTTGGCCCTAAAAATTAGGGTTTCCACAAAATAGGAATTTCTGAAATTTGAAGACATAGCTGGAAGCTCCTTGCAAAAATAGAAATTTAGAGCTTTGGATCGAGATTTTTGGCTAGGTAGATCTCCGGGAAACTCAAACCCTAATTCAGGGCTCTCCCTAGTGAACCTGAGAGGACAAAAAGGCAAATCTGAAGGGTAAAGCTTTGCTGATCTCAAATTTTGAATATGCCAGGCTGATCAGCTCATCAAGGCGCATCTTTCTATCCTTTCAGAAAGTTGAAATTCACATTTTAAATTTTTAGGGTTTTTTCGACAAACCCTAATCCAGGACCAGATCCAATTTTCAGCATTTCAAGTGGTAAGGCCTAAATCTTTTCTATTTCCATTTGAAGTACTCTTTAAGATGTCTCACCACACCAAGCTTGAGGATAGGCTTGAAG
This sequence comes from Larix kaempferi, assembly GCA_027924585.1. Classification (NCBI taxonomy): domain Eukaryota; kingdom Viridiplantae; phylum Streptophyta; class Pinopsida; order Pinales; family Pinaceae; genus Larix; species Larix kaempferi. The sequence goes on from BSBM01000106.1 coordinate 16,498,834, forward strand.
GGGCTAATAAATTTCGAGCTTGGAAGTATAGGATTGGGTTAATCCTGGAAGAGAATGAGTTGGACTCATATATAAAAGAAGACATCCCTATCCCAGAGGATGAAGAGGCTAAAGTATTGCACAAGAAGAACTTGGTCAAGGCAAAGAGAATCATTGTTGATTCTATCAAAGACCATCTCATACCCCATGTGTCTTCTCTAAAGACACCCAAGGAGATGTTTGACTCTTTGACCAAGCTATTTGAAGGAAAGAACATAAATCGAAAGATGACCCTGCGGAACCAATTGAAAGGAGTAAAGTTTCAGAATGGAAAAACCATTCAATCTCATTTTTCTAGGGTCTCCCAGATTAAGGAACAACTGGAAGCAGTATATGAAATGGTGGAGAATGGTGAAGTTATCATGACCACTCTAAATGGCCTACCTAGGTCATGGGATTCCTTTATTCAAGGAATTTGTGCAAGGAAGAAGTTGATCTCCTTCAACAGATTGCGGGAAGAATGCTCCCAAGAAGAAGCTAGACGTGTAGCTCGTGAAGAAAAGATGGGAGGTGAATATCAAGCTCTCGCATTTCACACCAAAAGAAGCAAGCCCAAGAAGGAGGACTCTCGCTACAAGAGATCCTATCAAAAGAATAAGAAGGATCTAAGATGATTCACATGCAATGAGAAGGGTCACTTTGCCTCAGATTGTCCCAAGAACAAAAGGGATAATAACAACAACTCCAGCAAGAAGAAGAAGGGCAACAAAAGAAAGTTCCATGCTCATCCTTCCGAGGATGATGAACCTCCAAAGAAGAAGGTTAGAGCAGAAAGTGATAATAGTGATGATGACTCATCAAGTGAAGAAGAGTATGTTCTAATCTCTGCTCTCACAGGTACTATCTCCCATGGTTGTAATGATTGGTTGATTGACAGTGGGGCTTCCAAACACATGACTAGGTTCAAGGAATCTTTTGTAAACCTATCTGAACATGAATCACCTCATAAGGTGAAACTTGGGGATGATTTTCAATACCCAATCAAAGGAAGTGGTGAAGCCTCCTATAACCTAGATTCTGGAAAATATTTGAAGATGAAAGAAGTCCTTTATGTACCTGGGCTCAAGAAGAACTTACTCTCCATCTCTGCATTGGATGCAAAAGGTATGAGGGTTGCATTTGTGGATGGCCAAGTCCTAATGTGGCCAAAGGGTAAAACAATCAATGATGCAGTAGTGATTGGAGAGCAAGAGGGAGGTTTGTATAAATTGAAGGGTCAACCTGAACATGCCATGGTACATGAATCCATGGAGCCAAGTGAACTTTGGCATAGAAGACTTGCTCATATGCATTATAGGGCACTTCCAATTGCAAGCAAGGCTGTAGAGGGTCTTCCTGAAATCAAGACCAAACATGAAGGTGTTTGCAAAGGATGTGCAAAAGGTAAGAACATTAAGAAGGCTTTCCCAAGCAGTGAAAGCAAGGCAAAAGATATCCTGGAAATGATCCACTCAGATGTATGTGGTCCTATGTCATCCAATTCTCTGAGTGGGTATGTTTACTATGTCTCTTTTATTGATGACTTCTCCAGGAATACTTGGGTATACTTCTTGAAGAACAAAGATGAGGTGCTTGATAAGTTTAAGGAATTCAAAACCTTGATGGAGAATCAAACTGACAAGAAGATCAAAACATTCAGATCCGACAATGGTCGAGAATTCACCTCAGGTGACTTCAAGAAGCTTTGCAGTGATTCAGGGATTAAGAGGGAGTTGACTGCTCCTTATAATCCTCAACAAAATGGAGTTGCAGAAAGGAAGAACAAAACAATCATGGAAGCAGCAAGGGCAATGTTGCATGACTCGGATCTACCTATGCATCTATGGGCAGAAGCAGCTAGAATAGTTGTATATGTGCATAACAGAACACCCCACAAGATATTGGACAACAAGACACCAGAAGAGGTATTTTCTAGTAAGAAACTTGAAGTCATCCATCTCAGAATATTTGGTTGTCCAGTTTACACTCATGTCCCAAAGGAAAAGAGGACCAAACTAGATCCTTTAGGAAAGAAGGGTATCTTTGTGGGTTACAGTGAAAGCTCGAAGGCTTACAGAATATACTTTCCAGGGTTCAAGAAGATTGATGTCAGCAGGGATGTAACATTTGATGAAAACTCAGCATTCATCAAATCAAGGAAGGCACCTATCAAAGTTTATGAAGAACCGAAGGAAACTAGATTTCAAGACACTACCATGATTGAAGCAATTCCAGAAGTTGTTCGTGAGTTTGAAGATCCGCAAGAACCTGTAGATCCACCCCGTGAGGATAAATCTCACAAGAGGAAACCTACATGGGCTAGAGAGCTCATTCAAGATGCAGAAATATTTGGCATTCCAGAAGAAGAACATAGAGAAAAGAAGAGAACCAGATCACATACCAGCTATGTTGCTTTACTCTGTGACATTATGAACAAAGAACCTTCCAGTTATGAAGAAGCAGCGGAAAAGAAAGAATGGAAAGATGCCATGGTTGAGGAATACCAATCAATAATGAAGAATGATGTTTGGGATGTTGTCCCAAGACCGAAAGAGAAGTCTGTTGTGACTTCCAAATGGATCTACAAAATCAAGCATGCTGCAGATGGCAGTGTAGAGAAATACAAGGCAAGATTCATAGCTCGTGGCTTCTCTCAGAAAGAGGGAGTAGATTATGAAGAAAATTTTGCACATGTAGCCAGGTATACTTCCATCAGAACAGTACTTGCCCTGGCTGCAGCAATGAAATGGAAAATACACCAGATGGATGTCAAGCCTGCTTTCTTGAATGGTGTAGTTGAAGAGGAAGTATATGTGGAGCAGCCACTCGATTTTGAAATACATGACAGCGAGTCATATGTGTGCAGATTGAAGAAATTCTTGTATGGCTTGAAGCAAGCTCCCAAAACCTAGTATGGTAGGATGGACAGTTTCCTATCTAGTTTGGGATTTACCAAGAGTAAAGCGGATTCCAACCTCTACTACAAGGTTGAGCAAGGGAATCCTGTGATTCTACTCTTGTATGTGGATGACTTATTTGTAACAGGAGATGACAGATTGATTGAAGATAGTAAGAGGAAGCTTGCTGTCGAGTTCGATATGAAAGATTTGGGAATGATGCATTATTTCCTAGGTATGGAGGTGTGGCAGAGTGCAGATGGGATCTTCCTTGGTCAAGGGAAGTACACAATAGATATCCTGAAGAGATTCGGCATGATGGATTGCAAGGCCATGGCCACACCTATGGCATCGAATCTGAATCTTCTATGTGATGCTTCATCTGAGCCGGTTGATGTCTCTATGTATCGTCAGATGATTGGGTCCTTGATGTACCTGACGAACACAAGACTAGATATTTGCTTTGCTATGAACACATTGATTCAGTTCCTGACTGATCCGAGGAGTGTTCACCTGGTTGCTGTAAAGCATGTTCTGAGGTACCTGAAGGGTACAGTAGATTATAGGCTTAAGTATGAAGCGAATCAAAAGTTTAACCTTCATGGTTATGTTGATTCAAATTGGGTTGGCAGTGCCGCAGATAGGAAGAGCACATCTGGGTGCTGCTTCAGTATGGGATCAAGTGTGGTCTCTTGGTTTAGCAGGAAGCAGTCCTGCGTAGCACTGAGTACAGCTGAGGCAGAGTATGTTGCAGCCTATTCAGCTAGTTGTGAGGTAGTATGGCTACGGAAGCTATTGTCTGAGTTATTTGATCTCCCGTTGGATGCTACTGGTATCTTTTGTGATAACCAGAGTTGTGTGAAGCTGTCCGAGAACCCAGTGTTTCATGACAGGTCGAAACACATAGAGATCAAATATCACTATATCATGGATATGGTGCAGAGAGGAGCTGTGAAGCTCCTATACGTTGCGACGGACGAGCAGATTGCAGATGTGCTGACGAAGCCACTAGCTAGGGTGAAGTTCAAGTACTTCAGGGAGAGGCTTGGCGTTCTTCATATTGATGATACTTCAAGGAAGAAGTGATGGACACATTTGCTGAAGCCATTCCAAGCATGTTGGAAGGAGGATCCTTCACATGGCTGTGGATGTAAGCGTTGGATGATGAGCATCAGGATGATGTTTTGGTTTCTGCTTTGTATGTTAAGTTGGATAATTTATATATGTATGTATGCATCATGTTGGATGCTAGATATGATCAGTTGGATCCTTTATATGTATATGTATGTACGCATCATGTTGGATGCTGGATATAATCAGTTGGATCATTTATATGTATATGTATGTACGCATCATGTTGGATGTTGGATATGATCAGTTGGATCATTTATATGTATGTACGCATCATGTTGGATGTTGGATATGATCAGTAGGATCATTCGTATGTATTTTGTATATACATCATGTTGGATGCTTGGACCATGTATCTGTATATGTATCAGGTGGATACATTGTATGATCAGGTGGATCATGTATGGTGATATGTATCATGTATTTGTATTTGTATCAAGTGGATACACTGTATGATCAGGTGGATCATGTATGATGATATGTATCAGGTAGATACTTGGTATGCATCAGGTAGATGCATTGTATGATCAGGATGATCATGGATAACGAGCTTCAGGATGTTGTTCTAGATGACATGCAGCAGGATGTTGCAGTGATGATGATTAGGATGATCATGTGTACATCAGGATGATTTATGGTGAGTATCAGGTTGATACTCTATGGCCGTGGATCAGGTTGTGCAGATGAGCATATAATTTGGCCTTGGGAGATTTGCAGATAGTCTTTCGAGGTTTTGCCTATGGCATGTAATTTGGTCCTGGGATATCTGGCAAATGTTCTTTCGAGGTTTTACTCTGGGAGGACATATAATTTGGCCTTGGGAGATCTACAGATAGTCTTTAGAGGTTTTTTCGATGGCATATAATTTGGCCCTGGGATATTTGGCAGATGCTCTTTCGAGGTTTTGTCCTATGGCATATAATATGTCCCTGGGAGATCCGATAGGTTGGGCTGTGTGCCCGTAATAAGTCCTGGGATGCTCTTGCGATGTTTTTCCATGACCACATATAATCTATCCCTGGGAGATCCTATAAGTAGAGCTGTGTGCTCGTAACAGCCTGGGATGCTCTTACGAGGTTTTGTGGTGACCACATATAATCTGTCCCTAGGAGATCCTATAGGTAGAGCTGTGTGCTCGTAATAGCCTGGGATGCTCTTGCGAGGTTTTGTGGTGAGGTCACATATAATATGTCCCTAGGAGATCCTATAGGTAGAGCCGTGTGCTCATAACAGCCTGGGATGCTCTTTCGAGGTTTTGTGACGCACGTAATAAGTCCTGAGGATTCCAAAGTATGGCCAGTGATGACGAAGACCTACAGGTGGTGGGCCTACATCCAGTATGAAAAAGGACTGGCTCTGTAGAACTTCCTATGACGAGTAGAGTCAGAGATTGGTTGAGATAGCAGCAGCAGTGACGATGACGATGACGATGATCCCGAGAAGAAGACTTGTCTAGCAGATCTGTGTCGAGAAATACCTTCCTAGTTAAGAGGGAGTGTTGATGTATATGTAGCTTTGGAATGTATTTCATATATATTTATTGTACCCTTATTAGAGATGTGTTATTCCTCTATAAGGAAGTGTCGTCATGTGGATTGACAAGTGTCGCAAGTGTGTGTACTTGCCGATGGGTTATTAGACCACCATGTGTGGGGTCGGCCCTGAAATATATATTATATTGTGGATGTATCTAGATAGACAAGTCGGCCCCATAGTGTAACTGGGAAAATAGATCAAGTATAAATAGAGATCGGGAGATCTCTATTTGGATTCATTCGGAAAGTCACACTTCTCTCACTCAGAAAGTGGCGCACTAGTGAGGAGGAGGATCATCTGCTACTAGGAGACTATCTTAGTGTATTTTGGTTGTACTGTGGTTGAGCCATTGCTCTCTCTATCTCTGAGGAATTTGTGGGGTTTTTCACCTTAGGGTTTTCCCCACGGAAACTCTGTGTCTCTTGTCTCTCATGCTTTTGATTCTTGTGATGCTTGTCATGCTTATTGTGATTGTTATGCATTGATATACTGTACATGTTATTCTCTCAGTGAAGATCCTAGAGTATTGTGAATTAATGCTCAAAATTCAACAAAATCTATGATTTTTTACAAGGTATAAAACTTGCAGGAAACAAAGTATGGAGTGCAGCCAACATAGGAGTTGTTGATAGATGGAATGAGACACGGTTTTGAAATAATGTGTGACATTCATGACACAATTATTTCTCTGGCACGTCAATTTCAATTTACATTCATGTATATTATCTATTTTAATTTTGATTATTCCTAGAAATATTGTAGATACACTCAATACACTTTATTTTTATGTTTACAGATGAAAGCTGAAGAAGACGAAAACAATCAAAGCAATCAATAGAACATTTGACCAAATAACCCAAGTGATGCAAATGGCTCGAGCACTAATAACAATTCCAACGAAAACTTATGATCCATATATTTTGGATGTTAATGCAAGCTGCTATATATTTTGAAATAATTGTCTGTGAAAATCAGACATTTTGTATAAAGTACTGGACATAGTGTCCGAATTGAAAGACAACATGTTACCAGTAAGTGTAACAATTACATGCATGTTGACATTGTGGAGTTTATGTTGTCTTATTTTTCATGACAAAGAGTCTCTTATTGATATATAATAAAATATATTTTTTTATTCTATTGCATTCTCCAATGTCATTGTCTAATGTTACATGTGAAATGGTAAATTGGTAACTAAATGTACAAATGATTAAATATTATTATAGATGATATAATCTATGATATAATAAATTAATCCAAACAAACACAATAATTAAAATTGAAATGAGTAGTACTATACAAAATATTTCAATTTTTTATGAATAATGGAATTAAAAAAATAAAAAATAAAAAATGGATATTCCACTGCAATGTCAGTAGCCATTGTTCAAAAAATAATCTATGGTGCTTTTGATATTTACTGCTGCACCAGTGCGTTTAATAAAATTTTAAGCCCTGGTACGTTGTTGAAGGATACACCCTAGTGCTCTAATTTATATTTACCACACCGTTATTTAAAAAAAAAAAATTCATGACCCAGTCGCATTTATTGGTGCGTTTATTTTTATTAATCACCTCCGTGCTTTCCAATTTAAAATGCACAGATGCTTATTATGATGACATGCACCAGTGCACTATGATATATAAAAGGCACTGCTAAATTTTAAAAATATAGAAAATTGACGATGCGTATGTAGTAACATATCACACCGGTGTTTTTTTATAGTACATAAGCACCAGTGCGTTTAATGAATAAATAAGCACCAGTGTTGGTTTGGTTACAATGTCCCGACGCATATAGTGTTTTAAAGCACCAGGAAACGATAAATTTTGGTGTGTGTCGGTGCTCTATATGTTGAAGTGCATCGATGCATGTCAGTTTTATTATATTGCACTGATACATATTATAATATTACGCACTGGTGCGCTATGTTTTAAATAAATGCACCGATAAAAAACATTTGCTATAGCCTCCAACCACTGAGTTTCTTTAGTTATAAAAAATATCTACAAAAACCTCTATTAAAACATCCACTACCAATTGTGAAGGTTGTAGCGAATGTGTTTTTGACAATTTTGCCCAATCTTGTAACATTAAAAACCTTCGCTACAGGCTCTTTTCCTTGTTGTGTTTCCTGCTCTAAATCAGATTCTAATCTAGAGTTTGTTTTTGGGGATTTCATCTTAACAAACAATGATTGTTTTGAGTGGCATTCATCAGTGTTTTTCTAGGGTATTTTGTGGAACTCACACCACTTTTCTGTCTTCTTTGATTTCCAATTACCCTTCTTTTCCTATGGCTTGGGTTGGTTGTCATGGGCCATCCTTGCTTTGTCCCTTGTTCTGTGAGTTAGGGATGCCTTTGCTAGGATTCTGCTGCTGTTGATTTGCAAACCCAAACTCACTTATTCTTTTGCTGAAACGTTTGCTCAATATTGACAACATATCGATAAGTAGATCCCAGTGAGGAGATGTCCAAGAAATCCATATCTATTTGAATGTACTTGTGTAGGCCACTGCAATATTTTAGGACCAAGTTCCATTCAAAGTCTCTAATACCCAGTTTTGAGTGCAAGGTATGGAATATATTGGTGAACTCCGACACTATCTGGTCTCTCTCATGGTGCAAAGTCATCCACTTGGTGTATTGGTCATCATAATTTTCGATAGGGTAGAATTCCTCTTTGATGACATCGGCAAAATCCTCCCAAGTGGGTCATTTCCTGAATATTTCAGACTTATCTCTCGCAGTAACCATCCCACCAATCTTTGATATGAGGGGGGCCTTAAGGAGTGCGAAGGTGATATTTTCGTTGTCGATTTATTTTTTAACAGAGAAGTGACCCTCTAATAGAATTAACCATTTATCTAAAGCATGTACATCTATATTTCCTTCAAATAAGGGAATGTCAAAGTTAATTTGTACCTTGAAGGGATCCACACCTTTGAAACGACTTCTCGTTGAAGGTGCATCCGCCACTATCGGCATTTGTCAAAGGATCTAGGTGAAATTCATTAGAGAAAATTTTAGGTTTAAAATGGGATTGCTAATTAAAATTATAAAATAATAGTGGAAGTAATAAATAATATTATCATACCTCATCAAAATTTGGAGGAAAAAAGAAGAAAACTACTTTTTAAACTCATATTTTCAACTTATCACCCTGCATATTCACTCAAATTTCAAGTAGAAGCACTTGTTGGATGGGGAATTCAATTCCTCATCCAACGATTACCCACATGGCATACTTCTGATGGGCCCTGCTCCCCAAAAAACAAGAAATACATGAAAACACGTGATGATGATACCATCTTCACGTTTTTTTATGTATTTCTCATTTTTCAGGGAGCCGGGGCCCATCAAAATTATTTCGTGTGGGTACTTGTTGGATGCGGAATTGAATTCCCCATCCAATGAGTGCTCATGCTCGAAATTTGAATGAATATGCATGGATATAAGTGGAACATATGAGTTGAAAAGGTAGTTTTTTCACTTTTTTACTTTTTTACCTTTTTACCAAAAATGGTGATTCATTCTCCATGGTTGACATCATCATCCTGAATCCTATTGGTTATTTTTGTTGTACAATATTATTGTTTTGAGACCCATTTTTTACCGCAAAATTTCTCTAATGTATCCATCATCTTGTTCCTCTGTCGCGCAAGGGCTTCTTCGAGCAACAACTTAATAGGATCTCCTCCTCCACCATCTCTCTTTTGATATCCTTCCATGTGACGCTACTTGTGCCGACGAGATTGGTTTTACCTAAGCTTAATTAGTTCAACACCCAACTCTCGATATTCAAATCTCGTTGGGGACATGCACTGAGAAAAAACAAGAGCAAATTGCTCTGATTCCAATGATCTAGATTATTTGGAGAATGAAATGAAGGTAGTGATATAAAACAAAAATACACATGAATATTTTGCAGAAAACAGAGTAGTATAGTAAAACCCAAATTCTTCAATGTTAAAAAATTTCTAGGCAATTAATATGTTTGGTGCAAGGCTAAATAACGCCTAGTGGCCAAAAATGCGCGAGCATTTCTTCATCCAAAAACGCGCTAGCGTTATGTTAATCTACACAATTTGCATTTTCATCAAAACCTTATTTAATAGTTTCTTCCCAAGAAAATAAATTTCCTTTATTTCCCTAGATCCCTACTTATCTTGAAAGGTTTTGGGCTTCATGTTCTATGGGTTAGGAGGTTAAATAGGGGTTTGGTGTTAGGGGCTAAGGCATCAAGGGGCTTAGGGGTTAGATATGCGGGGTGGTTAGTGGTAGGGGAAGGGGTATTAGGAGAGAGGATGGGGGAGTAAGAGAGAGAGAGGGGGGGGGGGGCGAGTAGGAGAGAGAGAGCGGGGGTTAGTTAGGGGTAAGGGGATAGGAGTGGGGTTAGCAAGGGGGAGAGAGAGAGAGAGAGGGAGGGAGGGAGAGGAGGGGGGGGTAGTAATGGTTAGGGGGGAGAGGAGGGAGAGAGAGAGAGAGAGAGGAGAGGGTGTTAGTTGCAGGGAGTGAGAAAGAGAGGCGAGAGGTGTGGTTAGAGGTAGGTGGAGGTGTAGGGAAGAGAGAGAGACCGAGAGAGGGAGTTAGTAAGGGCCAGGGAGAGGAGGGGGTTGAGGGATAGGGGTATTAGGAGAGAGATATAAAGAGTAGGATGGTTAGGGATGGGGGAGAGGTTAGGGAGAGGGAGAGGGGGTTTAGAGAGAGAGAGAGAGAGGTGTAGAAGTAGGGAAGAGAGAGTGAGAGAGGGGGTTTGTAAGGGTTACGAGGAGGAGGGGATAGAGAGAGGGGGGTTAGGGGTATGGGGAGTAGGAGAGACAATAAGAGAGGGGAGGTGGTTAGGTGTGGGTGGGGTGGGGTGGGGTGGGGTAATGGGTTATAGAGAGATAGAGGGGGAGGAGGGTGTCAGGGGGTTAGAAGAGAGATAGGGGTGGGGGATAGGGGTTGGTGGAGGAGTACATAAGAGATAGAGAGAGAGGGGGTTAGTAAGGGTTAGGTGTAGGATGGGAGAGAGTCATCGAGGGTTAATAGTGATAGGATTAGGAGAGAGATAGAGAGATGGGGGTTTAAGAGTGGTGGGGATTAGGGAGAGGGAGAGGAGGGGTTAGAGAGAGAGGGGGGGGTGGGTAGGGAGGTGTTTTTAGGGGTTTTCAGATAGAGAGGGATGGGGATTATGAGTAGGTGGAATATGGGATTAGGGGTGGGGGTTATGAGTAGGTGGAAAAGGTTTAATTGTTTCTAGGGTTAAGGGCTTAGGGATTTAGGAATTTTAGCTTTTTAAATATTATGGGTTAGACTGTTTAGGGGTTAGGGATGGACTAGGTATTACGGGTTAGGGGTTGTGGGATTATAGATAAAGTGGCTAGGGGTTTTAAGGGTTAGCGGCCTTATAGGTTAATTGATTTAGTGCTCTAGGGTTAGCGTGTTAGGGTTAGGAATTAATGGTGAAGGGGTTAAAGGATTAAAGACTTATAAGGTGTAAATTAGAGATTAAACAGACTAATGCACAAGCCCAAGCAAGAATGCCAAAGCTGAGAGAGGAACGATCAATTTAGAGGGAGAGAGCTCAAGCAAACGTAGAGCTCCAATGCAAACAAAGACCGCATATGCAAACGCAGAGCGCACAAGCAAATGCAGGGCATGCTAGCATAAGGGAAGTCGCACATGCAAACGTAGTGTAGAGGTAAAGAATTATTTTACCTATATAGGGTAAACTAGATCTTAGAGGGTTAATGGTTAAAGGATTTATTGATGTATATGTAACTTCGGAATGTATTTCACATATATGTATATTGTATTCCTATAGAGATGTTATTATTCCTCTATACATAAGTGTTTGTATTCCTATAGAGATGTTATTATTCCTCTATATGGAAGTGTCGTCATTTATATTGTAAGTGTCGTAACTTATACTTGAAGGGTTATTAGACCACCCTATTGGGGGTCGACCATGTGGGTCAAAGGGTTATTAGACCACCCTAGTGGGGGTCGACCCAGTCAGCATTATGTTAAGTGGTTAAGTTGAGGCCGACCTAGTTGAGTAAACGTCAAGCCAAGTTAGTGTATAAATAGAGAGTGTGTCTCTCTCATTTTATACATTCTATTCTCTCGCTCACACTTGGGAGAGTGGCACACTTGTGGAGGAGGAGGCTCTGCTTCTAGGAGAAGACTATCTCTTGTATTCTGGTTATATCATTGCTCTATCTATCTCTGAGGAAGTTATTGGAGTTTTTCACCTTTATGGTTTTCCCTAAGTAAACTTTGTGTCTCTTGCGTGCTTGCATTATTGTGTACATGGTTGATATGATGTAGATTTGTTGTACATGTTGTTCTCTCAGTTAAGATCCTAGATCAGATTGAAGTAAATTCTGAAAATTTAACATGGTATCAGAGCTAGCCTAAAAGAAGGCATGATATGGCATTTATGACACTTGTTGCACTTACGATGCTAGGGCTTGATATAGAAAAAACCAGTCATCGTAGCACTTTCGCTATAAATCCATTTTGGAGAATTTTTCGGATCTGAAACTTTTACAGGTCGAAGATAAGATCCCCATGTACCTTGTGTCCAAAGGACAACCTCTAATTCGTTGTACTTTGTGATTTATGATCTATACAATATAGGATTTCTACCTCTTCCAGATCTGAGTCAAAATCAGGTGACCTTGGGAAAAAGGTCATAACTTGGGCTAGGAAGCTCCAAATGAAATTTCGTAAAAAGTGATAGGTATTACACAAACTGTACTATCTCACGAAAACTTTTCAGAGGCCGAAGTGGAAATAATGACACGTGGAACTCCGTACAATTTCTCTCTCCTGTATTATCCCATAAACAGGTCACATTGCGACACTTGGCATAACTCTCTCTCAGAGAATCCAATTGAGGTAAGACCTGTCGGGATGGAAAGATAACAGGTTGGGCTATCTCAAGAAAATTTTTCAAACCCTGTGGATCGAAAAGTTCAAAGTTACACCAGAAACAATCAGGTATATATTTTTGTCAAAACAGAATTATTTTTTAGCACCTTCATTCATGGCTTCCGGAATCTAGGGCTTCGGAGAAAGTTGGAATTTTTGCAATCGGAGACCACAGCTGGATGCTACTCATCAAAATCGAAATTTAGAGACCAAGATCATATTTTTTGGTTGGGCAGAAGGTCGGGCTTGATCAAACCCCAGTTCGGGACTTTGATCGGAAAGATGGAAAATTAGGGCTTCTGCAAAATTTGGAATTTTGGAAATATGTGACCACGGCTGGAAGCTCCTCAAAAAAATCGAAGCTTAGAGCATTGAATCAAATATTTTGGTTGGGTGAAGCTCCGGGAAACTCAAACCCTAATTCAAGGTCCTCCCTAGTGAATCCGGAAATCTAAAAGGCAATTTCGAGGGGTGAAACTTTGCAGTTTTCAAATTCTGAATATACCAACCTAATCAGCTCATCAAGGCGCATATTCTATCCTTTCGAAAGTTTGAAATTCAAAGTTTGAATTTTTGGGGTTTCTTTGACAAACCCTAATCCAGCTCCAGGTCCAGTTGTTGCAAATCAAGTGGATTGGGTTAATCCTAGAAGAAGATGGATTGGTCACCTGCATAAGTGAAGAAGTTCCTGTCTCAGAGGGAGATGAGGCTAAGCACTTCCATAAGAAGATTACAAGCAATCTTGACAGGTATGGCTTACAGGTATGTTTCATGGTTAATTTTATCATATGTTTGTCTTCATATCATTATAGTACAATCTTGATTAATTACTAGACTTGTCGTATCACCTTAATAGAAGATATTCATTGATTAAGGTTTTGACACTTATGAATGTACTAATGCATTGTGATGTTGTATGAGGTTTATGTTGTTCGCTAACATAAAAGGTACACCAAGAAAGACAAATCATGTTCTACTTCAAGAACATATGATCATGGTGACATGAAGACAAAGGTTCATCCATTGTCATGGATCACATAGAAGATCTACTTTCGAGGTATGTATAACTTGGTCCTACAATGGTTAGCCTATGAGACATGCCGGTTACTAGCACAAGTCATTGAAGAGAACCAGAAGACATTATGCGGGTATGTTAGACATAACTCGCTAGCATGCTAATCCAGGTATGTTTTTCCTATATCAAGCTAGAATCCTACCTTGTGTTAGGATCTTATACTGTTGTGTTGTTGATAATTATTATTCATGAAGTCATAGGTTTGAATAGTCATGGTTGTATGCATATTATGTTTCTTACCATAATTGATGATATGACTAACCAGAAGAATCATGAAGGTATAGGTTTGAGTAATCACAGGTTTATGCATTGATGATTTAACTAATCAGAAGAGTCCTATGATCAAATAAGAATATGCATGAGTAAAAGAAGACTTCCCTGAAACCTTGAATACTAATGTTTATTATCTGTGAATGATCATGACTATACATGTTTAAGATTATTGTGTTTTGATAGTATTAAGATTATACTAATAAATGTGTGATTATGTATGAGACCTCAAGGATAACACAATGATGATACTAATAAGCATGCATAGTGATTAAGGATGGATGTAAGTTCAAGGATAGGTAATCCAGGAAGCAAAGATCAAGAGGGAGCACACTCTAGTTGTTCCTGCAAGAAAGCAAAGGAGCACACTTCAGTAGTTTCTGCAAGGATGCAGATATTCAGAGGGAGTTGACCACTTCTCACAATCCACATCAGAATGGAGTTGCAAAGATTCAGAGGGAGTCCACCTAGAAACCAAACAAAGATAAGTATTTGAATTGTCATTTCTTACATAATGTTATTCAATGATGTATATGCTTATGTTCCTAGAATTAGGTTGTGTATTATGCATATTAGAATAGTTGCATTGATGAACAGTATACTACTAATATACATGGGTAAGTGGCATATGGCACTGTACAACATTCCATTGCTACTTATCTAGAATGAAACCTCTTTGCTGACATGTTAGGGGTTGTGCACACTCTTAACAATGTTCTGGTAGAGATTGGAAGGCATCTAGAAAGTTACGGAATATGGATAAATGTTGTATTGAAGCATTGGCTAAGATAATTGCATGACTGTATGACATATTTCTTTATGTGTAAGAATTTGTTCTGAAAACTATGAGATGTTTTCTAATCATGTAATTTAACTTGTTGTGTAGGAAAGATCGTATACCATCACCTACAAAAGAAGGACTACAACATTTGTTCAGCAACAAAGTTATCTATTGAAAATATTGAAGATATTGAATTTCCCAGGATCTGGGAAGATTGCCATGATCGAGGAGTACCAGTCGATCACGAAGATGTTTGGAATGCAGTACCAAGACCTGAAGGAGAGTCTCTAGTGAATTCCAATAGAAGCTACAATATCAAGCATGCTGCAGGTGGTAGCATAGATACTTTTGCTCCTGTAGCCAGATACACTTCCATTAGATCAGTACTTGCTCCGACTGCAGTGATGATAGGGAAGATACACCATATGGATTTCAAGACAGCTTTCTTGAATGGTGTAGTTGAAGAAGAAGTGTACGTGGAGCAACCACTTGGTTCTGAGACACATGATAGGGAGTCATATATGTGCAGAACTTGGTATGGTAGGATAGACAGCTTTATATCCAGTTTGGGCTTTACCAAGTGTAAAGCGGATTCCAACCTCTACTACAAGGTTCAAGAAGGCAATCCAGTGATACTACTTTTGTATGTGGATGACCTGTTTATTACAGGTGAAGATAGATTGATTGCCGACACGCAGCAGAAGCTTGCTGCCAAGTTCGAGATGAAGAACTTGGGGATGATGCACTATTTTTTTTGGCATGGAGGTGTGACAGAGTGCAGATGGAATCTCCCTTGGACAAGGGAAGTATGCAGTAGAAATCCTGAAGAGGTTCGGGATGTTGAACTGCAAGGATATGGCCACACCTATGGCATCGAACCTGAAGCTTTTGTGTGATGCTTCATCTAATCCGGTTGATGTCACGATGTATCGTCAGATGATTGGGTCCTCTATGTACCTAACAAACACGAGACCAGATATTTGCCTTGCGGTGAACACATTGAGCCAGTTCCTGTCGGATCCGAGAGATGTTCACCTGGTTTCTATAAAGCATGTTCTGAGGTACCTGAAGGGTACAGTGGATTATGGGCTCAAGTATGAAGCAAATCAAAAGTTTAACCTATAGGGTTATGTTGATTCAGATTGGGCTGGCAGTTCTGTATATAGGAAGAGCACATCTGGATGCTGCTTCAGTATGGGATCAGGTGTGATCTCTTGGTTTAGCAGGAAGCAGTCCTGCGTAGCACTGAGTACAGTTGAGGCAAAGTATGTTGCAGCCTGTTCAGCTAGTTGTGAGGCAGTATGGCTACAGAAGCTACTGTCTAAGTTATTTCATCTCCCATTGGATGCTACTGGTATCTTTTGTGTGAAGCTGTCCAAGAACCCAGTGTTTCATGATAGGTCGAAACACATAGAGATCAAATATCACTATATCAGGGATATGGTGCAGAGAGGAGCTGTGAAGCTCCTGTACATTGCGACGGACAAGTAGATTGTAGATGTGCTAACGAAACCACTAGCCAGAGTGAAGTTCAAGTACTTCAGAGAGAGGCTTGGTGTTCTTCAGATTGATGACACTTCAAGGAAGAAGTGATGGACACATTTGCAGGACGATGCTAGAAGGAGGATCCTCCACATGGCTGTGGATGTAAGCGCTAGATGATGAGCATCAGGACGATGCTCCAGTTACTGCTCTGTATATGCATCAGGATGATGCTGGATATGATCAGTTGGATCATTTATATGTATATGTATGTATGCATCATGTTGGATGTTGGATATGATCAGTTGGATCATTTATGTATGTACACATCATGTTGGATGCTGGATATGATTGGTTGGATCATTTGAATGTACGCATCATGTTGGATGCTGGATATGATCGGTTGGATCATTTGTATGTATTTTGTATATGCATCATGTTGGATGCTTGGACCATGTATCTGTATATGTATAAGGTGGATACATTGTATGATCAGGTAGATCATGTATGTTGATATGTATCATGTATGATCAGGTGGATCATGTATCCGTATATGTATCAGGTGGATACATTGTATGATTAGGTAGATCATGTATGTTGATATGTATCATGTATGATCAGGTGGATCATGTATTTTTATTTGTATCAGGTGGATATATTGTATGATCAGGTGGATCATGTATGATGATATGTATCAGGTAGATACTTGGTATGCATCGGGTAGATGCATGATATGATCAGGATGATTGTGGATGACGAGCTTCAGGATGTTGCTCCAGATGACTTGCAGCAGGATGTTGCAGTGATGATGATTAGGATGATCATGTATACATCAGGATGATGTATGGTGAGTATCAGGTTGATACTCTATGGCCGTGGATCAGGTTGTGCAGATGAGCATATAATTTGGCCCTGGGAGATTTGCAGATAGTCTTTCGAGGTTTTACTTATGGCATATAATTTTTCCCTAGGATATCTGGCAAATGCTCTTTCGAGGTTTTTCTCTGGGAGGACATATAATTTGGCCCTGGGAGATCTGCAGATAGTCTTTCGAGGTTTTTCCTATGGCATATAATCTGGCCCTAGGATATCTGGCAGATGCTCTTTCGAGGTTTTGTCCTATGGCATATAATATGTCCCTGGGAGATCCGATAGGTTGGGCTGTGTGCCTGTAATAAGTCCTGGGATGCTCTTGCGAGGTTTTGCCATGACCACATATAATCTGTCCCTGGGAGATCCTATAGGTAGAGTTGTGTGCTCGTAACAGCCTAGGATGCTCTTGCGAGGTTTTGTGGTGACCACATATAATCTGTCCTTAGGAGATCCTATAGGTAGAGATGTGTGCTCGTAACAACCTGGGATGCTCTTGCGAGGTTTTGTGGTGAGGTCACATATAATATGGCCCTGGGAGATCCTATAGGTAGAGCGGTGTGCTCGTAACAGCCTGGGATGCTCTTTCGAGGTTTTGTGACGCACGTAATAAGTCCTGAGGATTCCACAGTATGGCCAGTGATGACGAAGACCTGCAGGTGGTGGGCCTACATCTAGTATGAAAAAGGACTGGCTCTGTAGAACTTCCTATGATGAGTAGATTTAGAGATTGATTGAGATAGCAGCAGCAGTGACGATGATGATGACTCGATGACGATTATCCAGTGATGATGATCCAGAGAAGAAGACTTGTGCTAGAAGACTTGTGTCGAGAAATACCTTCCTAGTTAAGAGGGAGTGTTGATGTATATGTAACTTCGGAATGTATTTCACATATATGTATATTGTATTCCTATAGAGATGTTATTATTCCTCTATACGGAAGTGTTTGTATTCCTATAGAGATGTTATTATTCCTTTATATGGAAGTGTCGTCATTTATATTGTAAGTGTCGTAACTTATACTTGAAGGGTTATTAGACCACCCTATTGGGGGTCGGCCATGTGGGTCAAAGGGTTATTAGACCACCCTAGTGGGGGTCGGCCTAGTCAGCATTATGTTAAGTGGTTAAGTTGAGGCCGACCTAGTTGAGTAAAGGTCAAGTCAAGTTAGTGTATAAATAGAGAGTGTGTCTCTCTCATTTTATACATTCTATTCTCTCACTCACACTTGGGAGAGTGGCACACTTGTGGAGGAGGAGGCTCTGCTGCTAGGAAAAGACTATCTCTTGTATTCTGGTTATATCATTGCTCTATCTATCTCTGAGAAAGTTATTGGGGTTTTTCACCTTTATGGTTTTCCCCAAGTAAACTTTGTGTCTCTTGTGTGCTTGCATTATTGTGTCCATGGTTGATATGCTGTAGATTTGTTGTACATGTTGTTCTCTCAGTTAAGATCCTAGATCAGATTGAATTAAATTCTGAAAATTTAACAGGATTACAGGTAAACAATTAAAGGACTTAAGGGGTTTAGCAGTTTGGGCTTTAGGGGTAAAGGGATTAAGGACTCTGGGCTTAGGGGGTTAGGTTTTAAGAGGTTAGGAATTGAGGTCTAAGGTGTTATAGTGTTAAAGGATTAGGGATTTAGAGGATAAGGACAATAGTGAGGGGAGATAAAGGGTTAATTAAGGGACTAGGGATAAGGAGTAAGGAGTAATACCTTTATAGGTTCAGGGATTTAGGATCAACTATTAATGGAGTAAGGGATTATGTGTTAAGGGCATAGGTTCTTAGGGGTGTAGGGATTTAGGGGGTTTGGGACTTAGGAATTATGGGTTTAGGCCTTTAATTTCCCTCCCTTATCATTACTCTCCCCACTCCTTAAATTTATGTCCCTTTCCCCCCCTCTCGTATCTCTCTTCTCTCTATCACCCCCTTTATCTCCATTCAACACTTAAAAACATAAATTTGTGAAGCTAATAACATGCACGCGTTTCTTCTAACACCAAGCGCACCAACCAAAATATTTGAATTTAAATAGAATGAGCGCATGTTCCTAAGCACCTATAATGTCCCGATTTTGACCCCATTTCATTCAAATGTAAATGATGTAATATTGTTATAAAATCATGGTGAAGCTCAAGGCCAAGGCCTCGCCATCGATTTAGTGATGCATATGGTTTACGTGCTAGCCAGGCACATTGTAATTGCAAATATCATGTAAATATGAATTTTAATAAAATAACCACAACTAGCTATGCAATGCAACAAGAGATGGGGGCATGATTTTACAAAGAATTGGGAGGAAAAATATTCAAACCCTTGATCCGATCAAGTCAAGCCAAGTGTCAATGAGAGAACCCATAAAACCCTCAACTACCCATGTTGACTTTTGTACCCAATCATTCATTTCTCCCAAGAGTTGGGTGAAGTAGTTAATGCCTTGGGGAATGGAGAGGTATGTCTGTCCAAATTCGGGTATGGGCAAGCCACCCTTCATGGAAAATCGTGTTTGGATTCTTGGGAAAGAAAAGATCCATGAATTGCTCCCCAAGCCATTACCCATCAACCAGTTTGGCTCTCTCACGAGTTGGGAGCTGGCTAGGCGTTTTTCTCCATCAAAATTCTGTTTTTTCCTTCATTCTCAGCTGCGAGAAGGGCATTTTTGTGTTATATACCAGTGGGGAAGGAGGAAAATTGAACTGGGGTTCCATAGAGACAGTTTTGGCTACTGAATGCTTAGATAGTTGGGGAAGAAATCGTTTTCCTCCCTGTGATTGTTTTTCCCCATCCCATAATCTGTTTTTGGCTCGATTTGGGGAAAACCCATGGCCATCTTGTTTGTAAATCCCATTGTTAAAAATGTGCATCCATGCCCAATGATTGTGCTTTCTTTGTGAGAAAAGAGTATGTTGGGGTGTGGGTTATGGGTATCTATTTCTTTGGTTGTTCATGAGCTTGAATGTCCCCTTTTCCTTGTAAGAATCATACCCAGCTCAGGGGTGGCAGTTGTGTTGAGGGATTGATGAACACAACTGGCCTATGGTTGGGTGGAACGTTGCAGTGACATAGCTAGTTGCTTGGGACAATTGCACAATGAAGATAAGTATTTACTTCTGCAATGATTAATTTGATGATTATTTTGATATGTTGGATGAGTATAAAATGTGTGTGGATGATGTTTTATTCCGCTGTGCATATTTGCTTAATTTGCTTCTGCACACTTTTGATTTTATTTGTATGATTCTAATGAATGGGATGAGTTTATGTAAAAGCCCAGATTTTGGTATCATGTTCCCTTCCCCGAATTAGGTCCACGGGAGGGGACGTTACAACACCTAATAACCCCCTCCTCCCGCGCCCGCATGTCATCCACTGTCCTATGTGGTTGGTTCGTACTTACCAAACCTGTGTTATGGAATTTACTGAACCATAGTTAATTATGCATTTCCACCATTTTTCTCAATATGCTTGTTTTTCACCGCTCTCTACAACATGACATACATGACCATTATTGACGAAATTTTAGGCATAGATAGCATTTTTTATGCAGATTCCAATTATGTAATTTAAAAAAAAATGATATTTTCTATTTGTTTCCTAATTTTCTTGTGTCATCACTCCTTAAGTCAAAAAACATGTTGTTAGTGTTTATTCCGTAAATTTTTCATTTCACAACCATTTTTTTAAAAAAGTTGTATGCTGCACTATTAGACACCGACTTCTACATGCTATAAAAAATACAAGTCAAACTAACCACATTAAGGCCTTCAAAGGCTGCATCACATTTGACATACCATTCTCGAGGTTTGATCACTTACATAATTAAAAAAAATTAAAAAAATTAAACATTTAATTTTGGAAAAATAGTACTGCACTAGTGCTACGGGTTCTATACATGTCTACCAATTTTTGTATCCCGAAACCATCATTTAGGCACTCAAAGACTGCACCCACAAAAACATATACCTTATCATTTGCCAAAAAACAAAGTGATTGTTAGAAAAGATGAAATTTGACATAGTTATGTAAATTTTCAATACTTAAAACTTATATATTCAGAAATGTGACTCAATTTCCTACATTTCATCTTTTTTACTCGATGCAAGATAGTTTGTGTAAGTATCTCAAAAAAAAAAGTACGTTGAGGGCTACCTGATTTTTTAGTTTTTTATTGCATCTAACCTGCCAAAAGTGACTCTCATTAGCTTGCACATGCCCTTACACTTAATATTTTTTAGGAGGTAATTAGGTTAGTGACTCCCTTGAATAAATGAGAAACATTCAAATGCACTTTGTAAGAACTTGCACTTACATGGTATCATAAGAATGATAAGTGATGATCTTCTAGAAGTTGGAATGATTTGGTTAGAAAATTTTGTAGTGCATATAAATATATTGATGAAAAAAAACTCAATTTGTACCAAACTCGGAGGAACCAAACAATTATGAGGGGAAATTGTCCAATGATATTGATCCTATCTCAAAGAGTTATTTGATTGACTAAAATATCAAATTTCATAGCTTGTACAAAACGATTGGTTCAGCTTAGCTCTTTAGTGTAGCATTTAATATCATGTCTAGGGAACCAAACCTAATTCATATAGGGAATTTCTTTATATAACATTTGAGGTGGATTATGAGATGGATTTGACTACATAAAAAAAGGAACAAAGGAAGGAGGGTTGTGCTAAGACGGGAGACCACAAATTCATAATAAAGTACACAACATGGATAATAATTCAAAGAAGTTGAATAAGTTCATTTTTTGGTAAATATGCAACACTGAATAACATCGGCAAAGACAACATTGTAAGTGTAACCCAAGGAACCATGGACGATTTCCAAATAAGAGTGGGAACTACAAAGTATTTAGAGTTCTTTTAAGGGATGAGAACGATATCATGAACCTCAATAGGATTAGAATGTATTCCGAGATCAATCCCAAGGCAATAATTCTTCTATTGTTACCCTTGCGAATGGAAGAAAATC
The DNA here is from genome assembly GCA_027924585.1 of Larix kaempferi. Lineage (NCBI taxonomy): Eukaryota > Viridiplantae > Streptophyta > Pinopsida > Pinales > Pinaceae > Larix > Larix kaempferi. The sequence goes on from BSBM01000106.1 coordinate 16,520,808, forward strand.
ACGTAAGTGTTCTACATGCAAGGATTCGGAACACACAACCAATAATTGTTTTTTAGCATCCTCATAACCATATGTTGTTACCTCTATGGTCATGATACATGACATCGGGAATCACCCATTAAGGTTGAAATCCCAACATCCAAAATATTGCAAGATGATACAAATAATGGATGGAACAAAACATAAGTGAGATTTTTCACAACTCTAGTAAGGATCAAAGTATACAAATGGCCTAGAATCAATGAAGAACTGAAAAGAGATAAGAATGATTGGATTTTTGTAGAAAAGAAGAGGGCACTAGAGTAATCACTTGAAGGAATTATGGAGAGGATAAAATCCATGAGAAGAAGAATAACAATACATGACTATCAAGGGATGCCAACATCAACTAAAAGGAAGATATAAGAACTAAAAAGGAAATTTCAAGAGATAGCTTGAGACAATAAGTGCCTTAAAAAATTCCATGAATTTATTAGATGATTCTCAACTTCAATGGATATGATGACTTAGACATTGATACATTCCAGGGGGAAAAGGTGAGCACTTAATCTTGGAAAGATTCAAAAATTTCCCCATTATCATGAGAAGGAAATTCATGATGTTGTGGTTGACTAACCCATAGGCCGAGATCAATATCATATCATCGATATTTTGAGAAAAAAATGTTCTGTAGACCTCCTTTTCCATTAAAAATAGTGATCATCTAAGCAACAAACCACATAGTGTGTAAGTCCTTTAAAAGATTGGTTACAATTAAGATTAATTATTATAGAACAAAGGCATGCAAGTTTTGAGGTATTGAAGCTTCCATATGAAACATATCATGCACTATTTAGGCTATATAGGATATATTTAATGAGAAAATGATATGCTTCGATAAATTAGCCATGATATCTATACAATGTCAAAATAGAGTAATCATTCCCCTAGATAAGAGAAATCAAGTAGCGGAGTTGAGATTTATGCAATAGAGAGAGACTAGCCATCGTGACCTAGATCTAATATGGAATATTTGTATGCATCCCAAAATGATAATGGTCTAGAACCTTGGAACTAGGGTGTATTGTAGATTGAGTGTCACTTGAAGAAGATTTTGACAAACTATTTGTCTAGTAGTGTAGGAATGAGCACTTGATAATAATTAGGTGTATCCTAGATATGTAAAGAACCTATTTAGAGTTGAAGTAAAAATAATAAGTCCAATAATAGAGTATGAATAAGGGCAATATCACCCACCCAAGAACATTGAAAGGTTTAAGAAGAGGATGATTTTTTTCTTATGAGCAGAAGGTGAAGGACTTTTCTTACACTATGTATAACCGTGTTTCAATGGTGGATAGCTCACTTTATTTTGATGCCGAAATTTACATGGGACAAACTTAAGGCACTATGCTTAGGTCGATTTTAGAACATTTAAGTAGAAAATCAACATGAGTACTATGGGGTAACAAGAATCTATTACCTCCAACAATTGATGTGATAAAACAAGAACAAATGAAGCAATTTGGACCTTTGGAAGAAACATCCTATCATATTTATATTTATATTTATAAATGGATTTGCCTACGAATGGCATTGCCATCAAGGAAAAAAACATAATGAAAAATTGGACAAGATGTGGAGATAGTTCGCTACCACTTCAGACGAAGGACTATCCAATGTACATGCAAAACAGAGACATGTATTGAAGAAGATACACTAAATTGTGTAGGAAAACACACAAGGAAAGAAGGTGAATATGTTTTTTACTATATTTAATCCCAATAAGAAGGAACCCATTCCTGATATTTTCACAAAGAAAGATATTAGTGATAGGATGATGTAAGAGGAACTAGTGAATCGACAATGGATAGAAGGTACTAAAGGTCATCCAAAAAAGGTTAACATTTCCAAAGAAGGGGAGGATCCTAAGTGTTTGGAAGTAGCCAACTATTGGGATGACAATGTAGTAGTATAGGCCATAACCCCGTTTAAATAGTTTTCCAATGTATTTGACCATAATAACCATGATTTTAAGACATTCCTAGAGAGTTTGCAGAATTAAGGTTGAACTAGAACTTGATGTGAATCCAATAAGTTAGAGACCATATCAAATAAACTCAAAGCACACAATTAAAGTAGAGGAAGAGCTCAAGAAGTTATTGTATGTTGATATCTTGTGTCCAATAAAGGACCATGGGTGGGCCTTTCTAGTTCTGGTCACCAAGAAGAAGAACAATGAGTTGAGAAATTACATGGAGTTTCGAATGCTAAATTGGGTAAAGATTAAATACCCCTTTATAGTACCTTTCATAGAAGAAGTTTTAGAAGGGGTAGTATGTAGAGAGTCGTATTCTCTTCCTAGATGGGTATTTAGGTATAATGATGTAATAATAAGGGAAACTATTGGGAACCTAATCCTTAGGGTTAGGAATATTCATCTGAAATGAAGAGTAAGAGTTAGGTGAATATGAAAAGTCATGGAAAAGTTCAAGAAATATTTTGGAAATTTAGAACCCACGGGTCATTTCTCATTGTATATATATATATATGTATATTTGGATAATGAGAATTATTGAGCATTCACCCCTATTCAGCTTGCCTTTATTCTTGTGCATCTCCTTGTATTTGACTTTGTTTCAACCAGTATACATAGAACTAGTGCTATTCAGTTTGCCTTTATTCTTGTGCATCTTCTTGTATTTGACTTTGTTTCAGCCAGTATACATAGAACTAGTGCGTGTGCTGCATTTTGAACTCGAAGCATGGAGTGAACCCTGATCCAGCCAGTGGATATAATGTGTTGAGCTTTTACAGTCATGGAGTTGCATTTTGTTTTAAGACTAGAACATGGAGCATTTCATTCCGACCTAGCTATCACTTGATCCTGGCATCAAGGTTCAAGGTATCTCTAATTACACTCCATCCATTTTCTTTCATTTGGAATCATTTTGACTTGAGTGAATAGGAGAAGTTGGTCTGCTAGATTATGAGTTGTTGATTTTGAGTCTCAGTTGTAGTTTTTTCCGTGAGTACGATTTTATAATCATGATTACGATTGTCGGTGATATTCTTTTGTGAAATCACATGTTTAAGACTGAGTAATCGTGGAGCTTTAAGCATCCCATTATTCTTCATTATCTTGTTGGTTTTTCACGCTTTGGCCATTAAAGTGGAGGTTTCAAGCTTCAGGGAGCAATAGAAATTCTCTCTCTATTGCTCTGTTAAGATTGTCGTGGAGCTGTTATTGTCGAAGAGTTTGTTCTGATTCTTGACACCCAAATGCCCTATTGAGCTGATCTTGGAGCCAATCAACAACTACTGATCATTCAACATGTTTCCCAAGGAGTTTTTAATGATACAATAATTACCAAACAACACAAAAGTGACTTTGTGGGAGAAAAACATACAGGTTGCAAGTTTTAAAGAGCTACGTGGAATGTGATGAATATCGGAACATTGGACTACCTCTAACATTGAAACCGATGGCAACTTAACTATTGGGCATCATATTTTTGTAACTTACGTACATGAAAGGCATCTAAAGGACTTGTGTGAAGATCATGATTCCAACCATCAAGGATGATTGCTCAAACTTTAAGCTTGCCATTGTAGGAAGACAACCTTTGTGAAGCGTAATCTTACTCGGGAGTTTGAGAAGAAATATGAGCCTATCATCTGTGTTGAAGTCCATCGTCTTGACTTTGCCACAAACCGTGGAAAGAGTTGAGATTTTAATCCATTTCGCTATACTCTCAATCTTAAGTTCATCTTCATCCATAGTTTTAAAACTCCTTTGGTTAACATAAGTCTGATTTTTATCACACTATTGCTCGTAATTATGGATCTGCATGATCTCCCATTGTGTTGAATATTGAAAGAAGAAAGTTGTTGTGTTGAAGATTGAGACACTACTTTTGCTGAATGAATGTGATATTGAATATCTTGGTAGGGTTATTGAATACTCTACTATTTTCCTCTGTTGAAAACACTGTCATGATCGGCAAGAGCACTCTCACTCACATTCGAAACCATGTAAAATAATCAAAAGACACACTTGAATTTTTACAGCTTGAGTTGCAGCTCCAACAAGAAGAAAATAATTCTAAACTTTTTCATGTTCAGAACAATCCTCTCTTTGATCATGTTCAACAACATGCACAGATTGATGCCACTTCAGAATCACATGAAAAAATTAGTGGCACCCCCATCAAAAACAAAAGAAAATGAAGATGAAGACATGCATTAGAGGTTTTTCTTGTTCTTTCCAATCCCATTATCAAACCATGGGAAGAGATCAGCCATAACAAGCATAGGACCAACCTTGGATACGACAAGGAAGTGATAGTTCACATTCCTAATTTCTCCAATTCCATTCAGCTTTAGAGCGTTGGATTCCTACATGAGAGTTCATCTTCATCTACACATGTTCAAAGTTTGACATGCCAACAGTGTGATCGATTTGGCCACATTAAATATCATTGTTTTGATCTTCACCCTTGTCAGCATTGTGGAAAACATATGCACTCATTAGACAGATGCTTCTTTCTGAAGAAACCCGCAAGAGAGAATATTCATTATGGGTGGATCACTTCTTGGCAATGGTCATTAAAATATAAGAAGATTTATAAGTCATACTAGAGAGTTCATTCATGAGTATTGACACATCTTGCAGTTAAGACATCTTCTTCTCCTCACTTTGTACCTGACATGGGGGAACATGATGTCAGGATTCAAGTTTCAAAGCATCCTTCTAACAACAAGTAGCCATGGACTTCTATAAGCGAGTGAGATCAAGCAAGCCTGAGTCACAATTAGTTTCAAAGGCTAGCTTAAGCGATGTAGCCACACAGACAGAAGATAACCATTCCTAGAGTACTCGTGTGTTTGTGTCTATTTTTGACACCATGAGACTCTTATTTCCTCACATTGTTCCTGACAAGGGGGGATGAAAACCATCATAAACAAGCAAGCGAGATCAAGCGATCTTGAACAAGTGAGCATGAAATGCCATGTTCGACTAAGCTCCTGAGTTGGTGTTCAGCCTTAAACCACCCTTTTAATAGATGAATTCATATTCTGCTAGACATCACATTGTGGTACCCAAACCACCACTCCAGAGAACCTATAATCCCTTGTGCCAAGTTCTAGACAGAACCTCTGAGCCTTCCTGCCAAGTTCTAGAGTTTGTGGTCATCCTTAAACCACACACATAGTAGAATATTCGAGCTTCTCCTATCCCCCATAGGTTGGTGGTCAGCCAAAACCGTCACTTCAGAGAGCACTTGTACTTAGCAAGAGAAGTGAGCTTTTGCTAACTTGCTTGGCATAGTCGATTGTCAATCCTTTTATTTATCTCTCTATTCTTGGACTCATATACACCCCTTCGGATTAAGGGGGGATTATTGGGAACCTAATCCTTAGGGTTAGGCATATTCACGTGAAATGAAGAGTAAGAGTGAGGTGAATATGAAAAGTCATGGAGGAGTCCAAAAGACCTATTGGGAATTTGGAACCCAAGGGTCCTTTCTCATTGTATATATATGTATATTTGGCTAATGAGAATTATTGAGCATTCATGCCTATTCATCTTGCCTTTATTCTTGTGCATCTTCTTGTATTTGGCTTTGTTTCAGCCAATTTTCCTATTTTGTCAAAGGGGCAACCTAACAGAAACGAAACAACCACTCACCACTTTCACATATGCTTAGAGGGGCTATGCATATCATAGAATTCCATTCGACCTCACATATATGCTAACCTGCTTTTGTAGAACAATTATGCACATCATTAAATATTTTATTCATAAATCACTTGAAATATACTTGGATGATTGGACACTATTTGGTTGTTTAAATAACCACATTTATGAAATATAAATTATATTGTGCAAGTGTAGGAAACAAAAATATCCATGAAAAATGAGAAGTGTTAGTTTTGAAATCCTTCTAGAAATCTCTTACATCACATTGTCTCGAGAGAAGGGATGGTGGTAAATCCCAATAAGGTGAAGGGAATCCTAGATCTCAAACCCTTGACTAATACATTAAAGGTGAAGTCATTTCTAGGGCATAGAATATATTACCAAATGTTTGTTAAAGTATATCACCATATCACATACCCAATCGACCCATTGGTGATGAAGGATACATTACTCATATGGATCCTCATCCGTCCTTTTTCTCAATTTCAATGTATAAAGCACGTATAAAGAAACCCTATTAGGATGCAAAATAGTCCAATTGTAGTTGTGGAGATGCTAAAAGAAAATATTGTGAACACAACAATATTTGATATTTCTCAACCTGACCAAACCTTTCATGTACATGTCAATATTTTAGGTATCATTGTGGTAGTTATCCTCACATGCTCAATGATAAAGAGATGGATCACCTGATATATTTTACATGTAGGAAGCTACCATAAGTTGAGAAAAACTATAACACTACAAAACAAAGACTCTTTGGAATGGTTTACACCATATAGAAATTTCAACATGTACTTATTGTTGAACACGTTTAATTTCTGTGTAGATTATAAACCATTTGAAATATAGAGTGGATAAGTCAATAATGTAAAAAATGTTAAGTTGATGGTAGATATTGTTCCAAGAATATGAATTCTAAATTTTTGTGAAACTGGGGAAATACCATGTTGGAAATAACCACCTATCTTGGATAGACAACAAAGTACCCAAAGGTGAAGGTGAGGGATACTTCCTTGACATAGTTCAATGTGTATGTTACAATAGTACATCTAGAGGATATACTATTTTCTAGAGCATGGTAAGGCACATGAAGGGATGATAAAAACATAGAAACATAGTTAAAAAGTCCAAAATTACCTAAGATTCAAAATCTTGATAGACAACCTATACAAGATTGGCATGGGTCAAAATATTAAGAAGATATGTGAAACCATAAAGAAAATAAAACAATCAACAAGATAATTCCATTATTCCATCACATGAATCCACTTCTCATCAACAAGGACAATGCATATAGCCCTATGTTTGGGATTGTTGTGGCCTATTATCTACCAAGATTGTTTCAGATTAGTCAATAAATGTGACTAGTGTTAGAAAGTAAGTAACGAACTACATAATAGGGATTTCCATGAGCTTAACACCATTACTCTAATGCAACCTTTTGAACAATGGGAAATATACTTTGCTATATACATACCTGGAAAGGGCAACTAGCGTTGAGATAAGCTACTGCAACTTCGTTGTGAACAAATGTGGCTCCTCAAACTAAACACAATACTAATATATGGGCTTCCAAGGACCAGAATCTAATAACACCATCAAACAAATTGCACGAAAGGCTCCAGAACTCTAACAAATAGTGTAAGAATGAACCCCAATATTCTTTCCCAGAACCAAAATCGATAACAAGTTTTATGATGTATTTAATCACAGTCTTTTCGAGACAGTTTGATGAGATATCGTTCATAATTGATAACCGATCAACGGTGAAAGAAATGGAAATATAAATCAATCAACTACGATAATTTCGCAGAGTATAATCAAAATCTGAGGACCTGACATAAATGCAAGTTAGGGTTTTGCATGCCACATAAGTTTCCACGTAAAAAAAATCTTGCCAACAGTTCACAACGTATCAAATCGAAAACTGCCAAATCAAATGATGATGGACACAAAAATTTGCCAAGTCAAAGTGCCAGTATCATTGCTTTAATATCCACTCTCCTAATTGTACTGCCAAAATTAGCCAACGTTTGTCACTTCATGAAATTGTTCAGATAAAAGGTTGGCTAGAAATTGTTTCAATTTTGTAATCATCGCACAAATGATAACTGGGTTAACCTTGGCAATGACCAAAACAAGATTGTGATGGAGCCCGCCAACACATATATCATTAAACCCTTAATCATGTCCAAAGTGAATTTTCACAAAAAAAATATGCATATTAGCCCATCCACTTTTTGTTGAGGCCCGAACCAAAAACCCAATATTTAAGTTTCAAATTTAATATGATTATCCAACCACAAGAGTATAACCAAAAAAATCTTTATAAAATGTATCCAAAGGCCTTTTAAAATAATTAGATCCAACTTCCAAAATAAATTTAAGATAATCATATAAACCAAATCATTCTTTCTTTGTACATTGAGATTGATATTCACCTTTGAAAATGTCTTAATCATTAATATGTCACAAATCATTTTATTCATTATGCATTATTTTCCTAGATTAGGTCCCCCTAGTTTATTATTGTGGAAAAATAGTTTGTTTAGGCAAATTGTCGAATGGTCCAACACAGGCAAAAAATAGATAGTTGAAGCAAAACTTTGTGAACAAGTTCAATTGATGCAAAATGTGTCAACGGGAGTAGCATCGGTGTTCATTACCGTGGAATTTGGTTGTTACCAATAATATGTAAGTCTTGTTTCCATTGATGAGTTATTCATGTCTATGTAAGACTTTATCTATTTTCATGTATTTCCCTAAGACAATTCCCATGATTCTTGAATTAATTTATGGCTCAAAGACTCCATGGAAACCCAACCAAAAAAACCATAGCATAATCCAACAAACAAGGCCCAAAATGCTCATTCAAAACCGGAGAATGCGGGTCTCAACCAGCCCACTATAGAAACACTAAATTACTTGAATTCAAAAGTGAAAGGGGTTCAACCTACTTGTTAGAAATGCAATGTACCAAACTGCATTCCCTGAAGCTAGAAAATACAAAGAATACACAAGCTCAACCTCAATAGTATCAAAGAAGCAGTTGGATTAGGGTGACTTCTAAACATTAGGCAACAACTAGCTCAAAAGATAACCAACAACACCTGTAATAATCATTCAAAACTAGAGGATGGAGGTTCCAAACAATCTACATAAGAAAAACTATATTACTAGAATTCATGAGGGAAAGGGCCTCAACCACCCAACTACAAATGCAATGAACCAAAAGAAAATATCAAAGCTAGAGAACACAAAAGATACACTATCTAGACCTTCATATGCTCAAAGAAGATGTGGGATCAAGGTAACCCCAAAGCGAGAGATGAAATCCAACTTAGAGGTTAACCAACAATGTCAAACTAGATCCAAATCCACAAAGTTCTACCGACGAAGTTCTTGACTAACCAATAGATATATACACGGAGTTTTTCCAAAATGAATTACTCGAATTTTTAGTTGAACCAGTTTAGACAACCATACATAGCTTCTTACATAGAATCCCTTAGTTATCTTCACTCCAAATGCAAACCCTAGATTCCATAATCCCACTGCAACATGTACTAACTCTCCCATCAATTCAAAATTCCAACTACAAATTGAGGTTAACATGTCTGAGGGTGCCACCAGATTGATGCACAGAACATCATTTCCCCATCTATAAGTATTACACCTTCTTTGTGTGCAAACATATATGACAAAGACCAAAAGGAACGGGCCAACATGCATTCATTGATAATATTCATAAGCATATGTGATATAGTGAAAAATAACTTCCCCACCTTTTCAAAGAATTCCCTCGCTCATGTGTGAGGCTCAAATGGTATCGCTATCTACCTGATGATTCAGAGCCCTCAAGGCATGAAAAAGCTTGACATCTTCGAAACAAAGAACTTATTTTTTAATTCTTAGTTTGTTGTGAGATGAGCTTCCTTACGATCAAACTATGTGTTCAACTTATTCATTAGGTTAATAATTAGATAAGGGTCCCCAATTTCTATTAAAGACTTGATGTTGTTTGAATCAATGGATTTTAGCCACTGGAAGAGGGCATAATTCTTTGCCTGATTGCTTGTGGCTATCTTGAAACCCCACTCATAGTTCAATTCTTGATTTCCACCCATATAATGTAATTGAATTTAATATTAATATTTCTAAGAATCTAAATTTGATTAATAATATTAGTGAAATGATATTTTCTATTCTAATTTTATATTTAATGCAATTTAATTTAATATTGATGTTTGTAAATGATTAAATTTGATTAATAGGACTAGTGAAATAATATCTTTAAAAAGAGAAAGTGAATGTTTAAAATGACGAAAGTGAGTATATAAAAAATTAGTTTAATAGGGAATTAGAGAAAGATGAAGAGAAAATAAATATACAATAAAATTAATCATGACCGGGGTTGAAATTTGACAGGTAAATAACCATCATTTGCCATTTTACACGTCAAAACACTGCCACTTCATAAAATTAAAGGTCATTAATGAAATGTGAATTTTAATTTCACTCGTCATTTTGAAGTGCATTTTTATTTTTACACATCATTAATATCTATATCCCAAGCCCATGTGTGTGTGTGTGTGTTAGTTATGTCTATTACTATTACTGATTAGTTATATATATATGGAAATTATGATTTTTTGTCATGGTTTTGTTGTCTCCCTTTGTTTAATCATTATGTTCATTATGTTTTTTTATTTATTGTATTTTTGTAAACTTTTAATTTTTGTATTGTATGAGTTAAGATACGAGAATTCAATGTTTCATATAGTTATTATAAATGTTATTTAAAAAAAAAATATTATTATGACGGATAAAATTAAGATTTAAAAGTCAAATGTTATGATAGGTAAAATTCAGATTTAAATGTCAAATGAAAAACAATGTTAAAATTAAAACGTCATATAAAATTTTGTTGATATGTAAGGTAGGATGTCAAATTTCAACCCTAATCATGACTAAAAATTTATAAGGAAAATTGGAAAGAGTAGATGTGATATGTGTTCCGACTACTCAACACTTCTATAAGTGCTTGAGAGATAATGTTTTACTACATAGTAGACACTAGTCATTCACAAATATACTTTTTATCTAAAAATGATTTTATTAGCAATCCCTAATAGATGACTAGATTAACAAAACAAGTTTGTATAGCAGCATAACATGTAGGGGTTTCAAAACAATTAAGATAAAAACAATATTTTGAAACCTAGACCACTGACGTTGCCACTTAGCGCTTCATACATGATGGGACAATCACATCAAGACACTGTGCTTCATGCATGAAGATAACTCTGATTTTTTGGTTGAGTGTTGAATGGAAAGTTTATGAGCAACTAATATAGAGATCCAAATTTTCCACTGTCTATGGGAACTGAAATACAAATTGATACTCCTATCGTGCAATTGAATCAATTGTTGATTGAATAGAAATAAATAGGGATTGGTAGAAGAAAGTATAGCATTGATGGGATTGACCACTCTCTATCCATACGTTATTGGATAGGCCTTTTATGTTGCTAAGACACCAAGGAAAGATGTTATGGTTGTTCTCTTGTAAGTTCTCCTTCACCTTGGAAGGAGTCCATGCATGCTCGAATAGAAAAAGAGGATGTGCAAGTGATTTTTCTACAATTCCATGCTGCCTTGAAGTAAACTCCTTTCCTTATGATTTTGATGAATTTCTTGCAAGCACTTGTGGAACCCCTAATAGTTGATGCTTCAAATTTAGGTTTCGATATTATATTATCACTCGAAACCTAGAGGATGAAATTAAGAGAAGCAAAGACTAGATTCAAAGGACGAGAGAGGAAAACCAGGGAATGTGGTGTGGTGTTCTACCATGTCCCTTAGAGCTGTATTCCCATGGATGAATCAGCTAGTTGTCCTTAAACTTTTAGTGAGCAATACAAGGGACAAAAAGAAGCTAGATTCGTTGACAACATGGATGATTATGAAGGCCACTATAATCCATGAGCTCAAATATAACTATCTATCTCTATCTATCTATGTTGAAGTAGGTAACACCTAGTTCTAGTTCAAGTTCAGTTATGGGTGTGGTGGTGCAATTATGGGTGTGAGTCTCAGAAGAAATAGGTGTCGATAGGATTGTTCTAGTTTAATTTACTAATGAAATTATAGGTTTAGTGCACACCTAGGTAGCATGTTTTTTGTAGAAGTGTGTTGTCCTAATTTCCATATTACACATGATCCAATTTATTTCAAAGGTGAAACAAAATATTACAACATTTAAGTTATAGTAGGGTTGGTTATGCCATACATCACCTAAAGGTTCTAACTGCTTCAAGGGTTTTTTATTCTTATTCACAAAGAAGCTAAAAAACTCTAATTAAAATTGCAACAATGGAATTTCATCATCTAAGTTAATATTGACTATGATAGGAGCACACCAAAGGATCAACCAATGAATATATTGATAGTAGGTATGAGAAAATTGCCAATGATGAATATGATTCCCTACATTCAAATGCTCTAGTTTTTAATGCCTACCATATGCTCTAATTATTATTACATCTTGCCATAGATATATAAATATTTCGTTTCGTTTATATTTATACATGGATATGCAAAGGAATCAATTATAATAAGCAATTTCAATTTATAGCTTCATGTTTGGAGGTGGGTGATAGGGTTGTTGGCAGCGTCATTGTTCTTACTTACCATCTCATTATTTCCATAGGAAAAACGCATTGCATTTTCTGTATTTTTTATGGGTAGAGATCTTGTCATTGAGAGAACAAGGTGCAAAAGCTATAGTAGTCGACATAGATGAAGTTTCTCAAACTAGAAGTGGGAGGCATAATGTTATTGAACAATGAACAATATAAGCAAATTTGAAGGGTAATCTCCATCACTTCAACAATAGGATTAATTAGAATCCATGAACAATATAAACAAAGTTGAAGGATGATCTACCTTACTCAAACAACAGAATCATGAACAACAATGGCCAGCTTGACTAAATGATCTTCATGTTATCAATGGTCAAATCCCCTTTCCAAATTGGTATTTGAATGAGGTATGTTCTTTCCACCCTCTTTTACTTTGCCTTTGTTTGCTTCTCACCATCAATTTCTTAATATGTTGTACTTTGAATGAGCTTCCCCTAGATGAAGCTTATGCACGCATGAAGAAGTAAGCGCCTGTTATTTAGTTTTCTTGCCTCTTTTTCCAGCTCTTCACGTGGGAAAACTATGATAGAAGAGGATTTATTTATCCTCTTCAGGTGGTAGAAAGAGATGAGGAAGAAGTTAGACAGTGTAAATAGGTCAAGAAAGATAAGGGCTAACCAGTGATAATGATGAAGTGGTAAAGGTATAATTTTGTATGTCCTATGGCAATTTTATTTACTTTAAACCAAGGAACAATATATAGAGAGCTAATAATAAATTTTCTAACTTAGGGTATGCAATATAAAAATATTGCATTTAGGTTTGTTGTAAATTTTGAACCTGCATTTATTTTTCCTAAACTTTACAATTGGAAATGAAGGTTTTTGTAGATGGTTTTGAGAAGGATTTTATAGAGATTTTTGGTTGATTGACAAACATTTTTTTGGAGGTTTTTTTTCTCCTAATGCACCATGGAGAACCATTTAATGAACCGATTAACCAATGATATGGGAGCATGACCATTGATAGGTTACTTCATCTTATGGTGCTCTAAAATAAACATGGAGCGTCAATTATCCAACACCAAAATGGAGCATTGATTATCTAATCCTAAGGTGAAGTGTATCCCATCTCAAAGAATATCAAATAAGACATTAGTGCTCCAAAATAGGCATGAATTTGTGGTAGTAAAAAAACATAATGCACTAGTTAAAGATATCAAATAAATATCCATTTAATAATAATTAGTAATTAAGTAATATTTTATAGTCGTCGTACAATTGTTTTTAGACCTACCAATTTTATAATTACCTAATTGATTAAGTAAATTTAATGAACATATAATTTACTTTATGACAAAATGGAACATTGATGTTCCAAGACCAAAGTGGAGCACTAGTGCACCTAGATCACCAAGTGAAGCATTTCACAACTAAGCAACATCCCATGAACCTACAAATATAGGGAGTCAAAATCCTCTTTAAACATGCACCCATGTTTTACAAAAATGCACCTATTGTTTAGTCAAAATTGCCACTCATTATCTATACTCACCCCTGTAAAACCCTAATAAATCCACCATTAACTTGTGAAATTTGCAAGTTAATAATATATAAAATTCCCTTTATTTTCCTCTATTGCCATGTCAAATGTATAAAATGAAACAAACTCTTTTTTTTTACACTTTTTAAGTGTATCTTGCAGTTTTTATCTTATCTTTAGTAAGTTTTAAAAAACACGTATAATTTTTAGGTGTGTTAGTGTATAAGGAGCACATAAACTAAAATTTATCTCAAACAGTTGAATTGTATGGCCAAGCTATGTTGTTTGTTGGGAATCCATAATTTACATATTCAAATCTAGTAATCCATTGGGTTACGAACCACTATTATAGTTCGTGGTTGAGCTTCCCTCCATCTAGATTTTGAGGACGAAGGGAGGATCTTGTGAGGCTTTCCTTGGAACCAAGAAAAATTAGGAACAATAATGCTCTCGATGAAAGTGGAGCCCTAAATTAAAAAGAGCATTGGTGCACCTAAACCAAACTGGGGCATCATGAATATATAAGAGATTGGGAAGTATGGTTGTTTGTGTGATATTTTGTGAGATTCTTATAGATATCTAGAGACAAAGATAAAATTCACACTAAGTCTAATAGAGATCAAAAGAATTGAGCAGGAAAAATAGAGCAGAAATAACTGTGTTACAACACAAGAAAATGAAGAAAATTTGGAAAAACTTCCATTACCTCATTATTCAATAAAATGTGTACATAAATAATACATATCCAAAGGAGAAATTCATGATACCAAAGAGGTAGTTGGAATCCACACAAGTGGTTTCCTTAGTTTTCATTGGAACCATCTCCCGATAAGGTCCAGTGGCCACCGATGATGAATGGCTAGTCAACTAAGGTGGATTGCCGCATGATTGAGTCATTGGGGCTAGAAATTAGGGGATGAGACTCCAAGGGGGGGAAATACTGACTTGTAGTGGTCAAAATAGGTGCTCCTACACTCAATGGCATTGAAACTAGGTGTAACAGTCAGTTAACTAGTCAATCAAGGGGACAAGGCACCCTAAATCGTGGAACTGATTGTGCTAAATCCTAAAATCATGCATGAGGGTGACTTTGGAATCAATAATGTAACCAATGCGCTCTGAGTGAATAATAGGGCTAATGATGACCAAAATTAAGCTCTAGGGGGGCTAAATTAAGGACTAGGTGCTAGGAGACTCAACTATCAATGTATGGATGCATGGAGTGCTGCATGGAATGCATGTATGCAAAACCAAGATGATATCGTTAGAATATTCCAACATTTTGGTGCATTATAGTGCACACAAACCATTGTGGAGCACTAGTGCTCCAAGGTCAAATTGGAGCATTAATGCTCCAAAACCAAAAGGGAGTACCATGTGTCTTTGAGAAATTACATGAACCTAAAAGAGAATGAGAAACAAGATTTTTATCACCTCTATCAATGTTCCCACCAAAGGAATAAAGGGAACCCCCCTACCGAAACCCCAAGCATGCCCATCGACCTCTTACACCAAAGAAAGAATCAGAAAATCCAAAAATGGCTAAGTATCAAGCCAAATGATCGAGCCGCAGTGGGGAAAATGGGAAAAACAAGGCCGTGGAATTATTCCGCAATCTGCAGAGGTTGAACGGTCAGGATTGAATAAGCAAATCCAGATCTACGGCTGAGAAGCGATCAACAACTTGTCCAATCAGGAAGCTTTCCGCTTTTCCAACTTTCCGAAGTTCCTACTTTCCACATCCACATTGCAGATTGCGGAAGTCGGAATGGTAATTTTTCAAGAGCGCAGAGTTGGGTTTTCGATTTTCGCAACCTGCATTGCAGAATGCATATTGCGGAGGCATGATTTTTTCGAGGCCGCAGACTCAAGTTTTCGATTTCCAAAGCCCGTATTGCGGAATGCCGATTGCGGAGGGGATTTCCGCGAGGTTGTCCGATGGCGTTCCGAGTTCCGAGTCCTGCATTGCGGAATGCGGATTGCGGGGGCATGATTTTTTAGGAAGCCTGATTTTTGTTTAGGCCTTTCTGAATCCCGCATTATGGATTGAGGATTGCTAAAGTCAAATTTCTGCGGGATTATACAATAATTTTACGACTTTCCAAATCCCGCATTGTAGATTGCAAATTGCGGAAGTGAAATTTGGCAAGGTCTGCTCAGCAATTCTGAGTTCCGAAACCCGTAATGTGGATTGCGGATTGTAGATTGGGCATTGCGGATCGAAGATTGTTTAGCAGAACAGGTTAAATTTTGGCCGCAGAAAATGAATAGTTTCACAGGGAAATGGCATGATTGGGAGCTGATTTGAAATCAAAAGAGAAGCACGGCCTAGTTATCTATCCAAATCAACTTAAAATGACCCAATACGAAGTCCAGACAGGTGGTTTCGAAGGCCCAAAGGCACACTGACAGTGCACAGATTTTCCCACTGGCGAGTCTAACATACTCAGAGGAAGGTTGTTCGAGTAATTCAACCTAAACGGCCTCATCCTTTCCAGTTCTATACTATTGTCAGTCAGTTAGAAGTTGTTTGATATTTTGTAAGCCTATAAGGAAGATTCTGAATTAAACCAAAGGGATGGATGTTTATGGATTCTAAGAGATTAAAAGCTATGCGTATGTATCAAACTCAACCTTTCAATTCATGAGAGGACCCGATTCTGTAACAGAGATTCTTGTGATGAGTTTTTTTATGTCTATTATTTCTTGTGCATGTGTTCTTCATTTGTATTTCCATTGATAGTTTGCTTCTGCAGTATCTACTTCAAGACTACATGGTCTGAAATTCATATTTTATGCTTTAGATGCATATGACTAGGTATTCCACCATTTCTTCTTGAATTTGTGTTGGAATATCAAGTAATACTGATAGGGGGGGTGAATCAGTATTAGGCTATCTTTTTAAATTTTTATCACTTTGAAACATAATCAATAATGAAGACAGAACACACAATATTATCGTGGAATCCCAATTGGGAAAACCACCAATACTTTCTATTACTGCAAAATTATATTTACAAATAGTTTGCAAGAACCAACTTGCTGTATGCACCAACACCCAAATTTTCAACAACGACTGAAGGATGCACCAACACCCAAATTTTCAGCAATGACTAAAGGATGCACCAACACCCTGTTTACCAGCAACAACTGGAAGGAGGCTACGACCCCCTACAGGATTGCATCTTATCCTCGCGCCTTCCAACCACCCTTATTTTGTCTTTTCAGAATCTTCAGAACTTCCTCAAGAACTACTGTTGTTATTCTATGTCTTTGACCTCTGTTTCTGATCTGCTTATTGGAACCGCAGAGACTCCTTTCATCAGATTGAAATTTGTTTATATATTCATCATAATCACAAAGAACCATCGTGTCTTTTCATTCAAGCATCATAAGAATTCATTGTGTCTTTTCACCAACTAATTATATCTTTGTTTTAATAACCTTCGGCACACCCTTTCATATCCATGTTTGCCAATAATAATTATTGTTTTACAAATTTTAACTAATCTTTTTACATTCCCCATCACAATGGAGGGCATCTCTTTACAAATTTTGTGGGAATATTTTATATCTTTAAGCATCACCTCATGTTTGAGGATATCATAGTGTTTGCGGACATATTCCTGTAGTCATCCTTCATAAACCTGCAGGCATATTGTAAAGTGCAAACAACCATATTTTTTCTCTGTTTTGGCAGACCAAAATATCGCACATGTGACCATCAAAGAGGAAACCAAGACCATGGATGGATGGGAAAATCATCAAGGAACAACCTCATAACATTTGATAAATTTATTTACAAAACGAGAGCATATGGCGTGCATTTATAAATGGCCTTTTAAATTTATGGGTTATACACTTAGACAGTTTTTCAAAACCCTAGGTCAAATAAGATGATTTTTATTTTCACCAATATTGGAAATATGAAGCATCCACAACATGGGGGACATCATGCAAATTCCATCCATGTCAATTCCATCCTTTGCAACCTCATCCTCTCTCCTTCGTGGGCATTTTACTGGGACAGTGTAAATCATGCCAGAGGGCATTTTGGGCAAGCCAACATCTTCGCTCTCAATGATGTTTTTGGCAAACTAATCATATAGTTAGATGCACAAACTAATCATATGGTTAGATGCACAAACCAACAATATACATTCCTATATCCTCATAATTAATTAATCAATCAAATACAAAAGGTAGCGGGCATTTTCCTAAGGATACTTAGGCATTTTTACTGGAAGAGTTTATACTTAGCCAAATCCTTCAATTTTCAAGGTGAATTTTTATTTCACCAAAACACTGAAACTATGATACCCGAAAATAGTATCCATCTAATGAGATCATCACAATTGGTTTGACCTTCAGATTAATCATCCTCTGACCTAGGCAGGCATTTTATTGAGCTGGGTTCCCAACCAGTCAAACAACCTGAACCCTTGTTTTGGCATACCTATATCTTTCTCCTTAGACACTCTTAAATAAAACTAAGACCATGGTCAGATGCACAAGTCAACAAGATACATCTTGACACTCTTATATAATTTTTATCATTAATCTATGAGATATGGCGGGCATTTTCCTAGAGCAACTTAGACTAATTTTTCAATACTTAGTCAATTTCCAGAGTTTCACCAAATTGTCAAACCTTTATATAATGATGTCAAATTGTAACAATGACATCATGAAGGTACTAGAACACCATCATATGGATTTTCACACTCATCACACATGCCATATCATCGTATCCTTTGTCATTAATGAATACTTTTGTCATCAATGACAATTATACTCAACATTCTCCCCCTTTGTCATTGATGACAACAACTTCAAATTTTTCTCCCCCTTTTTGACATTAATGACAAAGATTCATAGATCTCCCCCTGTCACCATTTCTCCCCATGTCAACTATGTCCCTTTTGTGACAGGGTTACAATCTTCATTTTATCTTAATGAAGAGAGATAATTCCCATTTTTTGCCTGAAGATAGGAAAATGACTATCTAGGCAGTGATTCAGTGAAAATATCAGCTATTTGTTCCTTTGTATCAACATACTCCAATTTGACAACCTTTTGTGACACTTGCTCTCTTAAAAAATGATATTTGATTGGAATATGTTTTGTCTTAGAGTGCATAACAAGATTTTTGGATATGTTTATAGCACTTGTATTGTCACAATGTATAGAAATGGGATCTTGGTATTTTACAAGTAAATATTCCAATGTTATCTTCATCCAAATGACTTGTGTACAACATGATCCAATAACAATATACTCGGCTTCTACTATAGATAGTGAAATGGAAGACTGTTTTTTGCTTATCCATGACACCAAGCAATCTCCTAAGTAAAATGTTGCTCCACTAGTGCTTTTTTTGTCATCAATACTTCTTTCCCAATCTGCATCAGTGAATTCCCTTAGAGTGAAGTTATTTCTTTTTGGATACCATAATCCATAATTCATAGTACCTTTTAGATATCTAAGAATTATTTTTAGTGCAACCACATGTGTTTCTTTTGGGGCTGATTGGAATCTGGAAACCAAACCTATAGCCTACATTACATCTGGTCTTGTAGTTGTTACATATAATAAACTACCAATCATTTACCTATACATAGTATGATCTACTTCTAAGGATTCATCATCCTTGCTCAATTTACATCCAGTGACCATAGGAGTACTAACAGGTTTGGATTCTTCCATTTTGAACTTTTTCAACATCTCTTTGATATACTTAGTTTGAGAGATGAAGATCCCTTTTTCTAATTGAGATACTTGTAAACCTAGAAAGAATGTTAGTTCCCCCAACATTGACATTTCAAATTCCTTCTCCATTTCTGAAGCAAATTTTACATTCATAATTTGTAGATCACTTCCAAATATGATATCGTGTACGTAGACTACAACAATTATCATATGTTTGCTTTCAAACTTTATGTATAGATTAGTGCCAGTGGCCCCACTTTTATATCATTGCTACTTTAAATACTTGTCAAGTCTTGAGAACCATGCTCTTGGAGCTTTTTTAAGACCATAGAGTGCCTTCTTAAGTTTGAAAACATAATCTCTGTTTTCTAATAAGAGAAAACCTTCAGGATGCTCAACATATACTTCTTCTTCAAGTTATCCATTAAGAAATGCAGATTTTACATCCATTTGATACACTTTAAAGTTCTTGTAGCACGCAAAATCTAAAAAAATCCTAATGGATTCAAGTCTTGCCACATGTGCAAAAGTTTCTTCCAAATCAACACCTTCTACTTGAGTGTATCCCTTGCATACTAATGTGGCCTTGTTCCTTATCACATGACCATCCTTATTGAACTTTTTTTTAAATATCCATTTGGTTCCAATAACATTCATGTACTTAGGTCTTGGGACAAGTTCCCAAGTTTGGATCTTCTCTATTTGATCAAGTTCATCATTCATAGCATTGATCTAATCTTCACTTTTTCAAGCTTCTTTAAGGTTTTGGGTTCTACTATCGAAAGTAGTACTTGTTCTTCATCATAGAACAACTTTCTCCTTGTTTGAACTCCTGAATTTTTGTTACCAATTATTTGACTTTCAAGATGATTCTTTTGAACCCGTCTGGATGGCTATTTTGTGTCTGATCTAGGGGAGTCTTCATTCTCTACTTTCTCTTCTTCTTCTTCAGGAATATCTTCTTCTTGTGAACTTTCTTCTTTCTCTATAATATACACATTGCTTGGAGTTCTCACAGCAATCCCAACAATTTTTCCTGAATCTTTTCTTCTGATTTCACACTTCTTGGAATCGAATATACATATGTGTCCTTGATCACATGTTTGGCTCACACTTAAAAGATTAGGTTTCAATTTATTTACAAGCAAAACATTTTCATCTTTCATTTTGTCTCTAAGAGTCATTGTACCCTTCCCAATTATTTTAGAGGATAGATTATCTCCAAAAGTGACTTTTTCGTTTTTATTTCTTTTTAGGTTTATAAATTTGTGTGGGTCTCTTGTCATATGTTTTGAGCATCCACTATCCACATGCCATATTTTTTTTTTTCCGTTGCACATAGATCTATTGAACATTCCACATCTTCCTTCTTCTTCCAAACCTTCTTTTCCTCATTGCCTTGAGATTTTGTGGTGTCATTCTTCATAGGAATCACTAGTTTGCAATTTCTATCTATGTGTCCTAGGTTGACACATTTGTAACATTCTATACTATAATTTTGTAGAGGAGCAAAAGAGTTATAGCTTCTTCCTTTTGGATTGATTCTAGTGACATTCTTCTTATACAACAGAGATTGTGATGTAATGCCTTTCCCAATAGGAGCAATTAGTTTACAATTTCTAGCTATATGTCGAAAATTGTTACAGGCATAACAATTTCCCAAAAAGAGTTACTAATGTCTGCTTGGCACATTATTTGTCCTGCTTTCATTTTGAGAGTGAGCTGATTTTTTACTGTATTCCTTTATAATTGATTTCATAAGTGCATCAACATAACTTCTTTTATTTCCTTCTTTATTTATGAAAGAGGATTGTTGTGACTTCTTTCCTATGTCATAGCCTAGTCCAAGTTTATACCAAATGATCTTTGACAACTGTAATGCCCCATATATTGATAGTCATTAATTAAAAACTCTAATGTGAATTAGCTTAGCATTGTATTTGCTTATTATCTGTTTGACGAAGATAGATTGATTAAGATAATTGTTATGTGCACATGTGGACTCCAGTGAGGTTGTATGGTAAATGGAATTTACTATTTAATCTATTAATGGCAATGGATATGTTACTTCATATTGAACATACAAATTGAATATAGAATATCCATATGTGGAATGCTAATTTAGTTGTCTGCAAAAGTACTTACATGATTATTTGTAAATGTTGTATTAGTAATATGGATTAACACTTGAAAGAGTTGGGTATGGATATATATATGTTTCATGTTAATGATGAACTATTCCACATGTTGATTGGCTATGAGATAGGCGGATTCCTATATTGCAAAGGGGCACGAGATGTATTGAACATCATGAGTATAATGATGTTATATCAAATTTCATGCTATTTAATTGTGAATTCCAATATTTCTATGACTTGTGGGTAAGTGTGGGTTTTGACAGGAACTACAACTTGCCCAAAGTGGTTGTTCGATTACGAGACCCCTTAGATCAGTGATGGCATGGTATGGTTGATGTAGGGCATTGACCCTAGTACTATTAGGAGGGGTGGAGGCATTTCCCACCATCGAACCTCCGAAACCCAGAGTCGTGGGAGGGTTGTGCTGAGCACGCTCCCGTGGATGTGTGATGATGACTAGTGGGTGCCTGTTGGGGAAGCTTGACCGATGTGGTCGATCGACACTTCCACTTACGGGTTATATACATGGTCATACGCGTAGTCGAGATTCCATGGTATATTCCAGCAGAGGACGGGATGGTGAGGTCAGGAGATGGAAGTAGTGGTGATTAGGGGGTTGGAGTACTGATGGGATGGATGGGACCAATGATGGATTGGATGGTGTTCTTGATTTTTACTAACTATCGTGATTATATGTTGGATTTCATCACTATGTTTATTTAATTAAATGTCTTATTGCTTTTGTATGAATGATTACGAATGATGAATGATGCATTGTTTAATTGTTCTTCTATGTGTTGTTTGTGATCATGTAATAATGATCTATTAGGAGCATTAAATGTGATTATTAGTACCCACGCTTACGACGTGTGCACTGGCCATGCATACGCCAATTCGTGAGTACAATACTATGATTGGTCGATCGATGAATAAAATAATATGGTTATATTATC
Source organism: Larix kaempferi (assembly GCA_027924585.1). NCBI lineage: Eukaryota > Viridiplantae > Streptophyta > Pinopsida > Pinales > Pinaceae > Larix > Larix kaempferi. The sequence goes on from BSBM01000106.1 coordinate 16,543,480, forward strand.
TAATAGTAGCTTGGTTGATGAATTGTTGAAAGTATCACTTGTGAGTTGAAAGTATGAGTTTGTTGACTTGTTTAATATGTTTTAGATTTATATAAATTGATTGGATTATTGAAATACATATAATATTATATACAAATAATATAAATTATTTCATAGTATAATATAGTATATGAAAATATCTTATTTGACTTATGTATGAGAGGATAATATAAATAAATGAATAGATAGGAGTGCACAAGTTTTTAGAAAATAGTTGTCATAGTTGCAATTAATGTAGAAGTATGACAAGTGAGACTTTGCAACCATGTGTAATAATATTTTATTAATTTAGATTAAATTGCTAATTTTTTTTAGAAAATGAATTTATTGAATGTTGACTATTATTTTTGGAATTTATTGATGGATGAGGAGGAGTTTTGATATAAATATGAGACTTGAGATTGGAAGAAGGGGGGGTCTTTTCTCTTGAAGGATATTTTGGTAAGAATTTTGATAGGAAGAGGTATTTTGGATAATTTGGGGTTTGAGAAGTTTGGAAGAGTTGGAAGAGTTTGAGAACTCTTGGAAGATTTGATACATGGCCTACTAGTGCATCATTGTTCTGTTCTTTGGGGGTCTCGGGCACGGAGGGCCAGGAGGCCATTTGGATGGGACCGTTCAATGGTTTCCTGGGGCTAGGGGGCCGGCTAGGCCCCTAGTTGGCTGGGAGGTAAAACCGTGGTCCCGCTTTTGGGCAATGAAGATGGAAGCAACTTGAGTGGAAGAGGGAAGCTTGCTCAGTTTGGACTCCGTCACCATTCTTATAACGAGGTATTTTTCTTGTGATTTTAAATTGTTTATAGGTTGTTGTAAAATTATCATATGATGCTATTGATACATGATTTATGATGTTAATTTATGTTGTGTGAATCATCAATGAAGTTTTAAAAATTCTAAAATATTGATGCTATTGAAAAATGCTTATATGTTGTCTATATGTTGTTATGGTTACACGTTGATTATATGTTGCTTAGTCACAAAATCTATGTTCAGTTAGATTAAAATTTATAATTCCAATGGTGGCATTACACGTGGTATCATAGCTCTTGGTTCAAAAGCTGGAACTTGAAGGGCTTGCATCAACTTGAAAAGGAATAAATGTGAAATATGAATTTCCATTGTAAATGAAGACGTAAACTTAAATTGTTTTGGGTATGTTAATATTTATGGGTTCTAAGTACTCTCAACCCTGTAAATTTTTTAGTTTTATGCAAACAGAGAATAAATATTTATGGATTCTCAGTACTAAGTCTCTAAAACTGTTTGTCATTGCTATAACGAGTGGCTTCAGCACTAACCACCTAATATTTGAAGTTGCTGAGAAGCAAGCCTGGCGCAGATGGTTAGCAGGGGCTGCCTGGCGCAGATGGCTAGCAGAGGCTGCCAAAAAATGTCATAGCCGCCTCCTGGGTTAGCGTATGCCGCACTGTGCTTAGTTCTGCTCGCATTATTGCCGATACATTAAAAATAAAAATAAATAAA